>BLKM01007944.1:7486-83979 GCA_013340265.1 Coptotermes formosanus | reverse complement strand
AAATTCCAACCATTCGTAGCAGACTTCCCCTCACCTTTTAGGCCTCCGTTTATACTTACTTTTTTGCCCCCCCCCCCCCCCCCCCCCCCAGTATTATAGATAACTTGCTTTCTGCTGTATGTTCTTGTTCGCCCTGCGCCAACCACAAACAACTCCTAATATGGCCTCATCTTCTGCCCTCTGGAATCTAGTGGAAAAAACTGTATTATCAGTATTTACTTAGTCCTAAACTGTGATAACAATTCTGCTACGACTTTGTATGCATACGTCTGTGTTTGCTTTATATATCTGGAAACTCGGTATACGCTAGAGGCAAACAACATGGGTCACTGTATGGAGGTGGACGCGTCAGACTCGAAACGGGGAGGTCGGAAATTTTAAACAAGTAATTATAAACAAGCCACGCAAATCTATACGCTTAAGTTCTTATATTTGTAGAACAAAAAAACACTTTTGCAAGTATTCGTTTAGAACGTTTTACGCAAGGTTTGTCGAACTGTAAGGATAGTCGGCGTGTGCGTTTCCATGGAAACCCGTTCAAAACTGAGCTCAGGTAGTTACAGAGAAGGGCAAAAATTGCCGCAGTAAATGGTATTGTTTCAGTCCGCACTTCAACGTGGGCATTTCCTGAAATGTGCTATCTCGTGATATTATAAAAGGTAAAGTTCACCCTACAACCTGCCGTGGAAGCACAGAGGGGAATAGAGGTAGAGCTCTACCCTTTCTTAACCTCGGCGCTAGATAGGGGTGGGTGGTCAACGCCACGCCCGGGAAGGAGAACCGGTACCCTTTGTACAGGAGACACGGTGGGCTCCAGAGCCGGTCCGGGCGGGTGCGTAAAATCTCGCCCTCGCCCTGATTCGATCCCCGGATCGTCCAGCCCGTAGCGAGTCGTTATACGGACTGAGCTTGTTGTTTATGATTTTTATGCAGGATGTTTACAATTATATACCTACATGAAACAACCCATGCTTCTAGAGTGTATAGTGTTGCAACTATTCTGTAGTTACAGTGTATGGTACACGTAATGGTTTTCGCAATGATAAACGTTTTATACTTTTACATTATCATCATGCGGTCTTTCAAGGACTTTTCTTAGTAATTAGTCTGCATATCCAGTGAGATCTAATGTCAAAAGTGTCCCTCGAAGGTGTCAGTGAGTAAGAGTGAATCAGTGACAAAATGAAAGTTGTGGATGAAGCAGAGATTTTCACGACGCTTGGCTTTCGGCTTATAATTCTTTGTGTTAAACGATAAAGAATCAAATATAAAATAATCACAAACTATCTGTATTCTATAGCCTACATTTTATGACAGGGATACACGCGGCCTATGTTTGATTTAATTGACTTCTTAACAAAATGCCACAGCGACGCCTGAGAGCTCAAAAATGTATGGGAGCGACGCCCTGACTTCACCACAGCCTCAACATAAGCCATTAGGACGGTAGCAAGTTCAGAGGAAACTTCGTGCGTGCTGCGGTGACGATTTGTAGAAACCCACATAAATATATGGAATGCATACCTGCAGTCGGTCTATCCTCCGCGCCAGGCCAACTACTTTCAGCCCTTTCTTGACCAACTCCTGGGCAATGGCAGCTCCTATCCCAGAGCTAGCTCCCGTCACAGCCGCAACACGTCCAGCCCATCGCTCCATTGTTGAAGAAATCTAGCCCGCTTGTTTTCTCGTACAGCCTAGGTTATGGCTGACCGGAATCTGCCGTGCGAGACGAATGCTAGATGACCGGGGGGGCGGGACATCGTCTGCTTCTCGGTAAGTTCCGATGAGATCACGTGGTACAGCTCGCACGGAAGCGTTTCCAAACGATTGGCGCTGTTCGAACCACACAGTTTCTATGGCCAAATCGAAAAATGTTACAACACTGCACTGCACAATACGGAATGCTTCGGCACGACCATCAGACGACACCTGAAGTCTTCAGAGAGAGGCTGCCACAAACCCCATGCTGTATACACACAAGGTTATTCCGAACTAAGTGCACAGTTGGTTGTATTGCTGTCACATGTTTCGGCTGCAAAACGCAGCCATCTTCAGGCAGCCACAAGTGTTGCAGGCATGTGCAGGGTGGAGAGAAATCCTCTGTCACCAGATGTTTGGATACTACATTTTACGCAATTTTAATACTTCTTGTGTGTTACAAGTTTAATACGATATTAACCTTTTAAAGCCTAGCGGTAACTTTACATACGACCAGGTTTAACGTTAAAAAACTCTACGTGGTGCCCACATTGCGTTTATGTGTTTTGTACGGATCTCAGAACAAACAGCAACTTTTGCCTTATAAAACATTAAGAGATTGGTTTTTATAACCGAAGTGGAGAGTGTTTACAGCGCGTTACGCACTGAGTCCTTATATAAAACAGATACGCTTCGTCTTTAAAGGGTTAATAATACTATGTACTTACGGAATTACGTTCATATGTATAAATATTTTACAAGCTGTATAGAACGCTGTACATGCCTTAACAGTTGTGGCTCCCTGAAGATGGCTGCACTTTGCAGCTGAAACTTGTAGGAGCAGTAACACCAACTGTGCTATTCCCTGGGAATAAACCTTTGTGTACAAGACAGTTGCACGGAAATGTACAATATTAAACCCATGTTGTAATTGGGTTATGGTATTTTGCGGCCAAGGTCCAGCTGCAGAAGAAATGGAAAGGACTGCGCTAGCAACGGTGTGGAGGGTCACCTTATCTGCTGCTTGGCATGTTATATAAGCCGCAAAGTTATCCATGAACGCGTATAATGTAATTACAGTGTAGCCCCTCTCATTAAGAACCTGAGCACTTGATGGAGGTGAGTGGTCAACTACCCTCCACCCCAGCCACTTTACCTCCAGAGAAAGAGCTTCCATTGAATATAAGCCTGGATGGACCCCAGAGCTGGTCTGGACACTGGAAGAAAATCTTTCTTTCCCTCCAAGGAATGAAACTACTAATACACGGCTGTCCTGCACTCAGTGCCGTCGTAGTTTCCGACTGAGCTATCCTGGCTCCCTTGTGATGTTGACTAGAACTTTGAACCTATTTTGTTATAAAATTGGGTTTTTTGGGGGGGGGATTGTTGTAAGAGGGCAGAGGTTGTGTTTTCGCGTTCGTGCTACGTATTAAGATATTTGGACCCCTGGCTACCTACTCTGACAGAGTATTTTGACTCTGAAGATGAAGGCACTGCTATCGTTTGAGATGTCTTTAACTTTACCACTCGACAGGACGTCACACATCAGAAGACTTGAACTGTCATCGTCCCTTTATTTAAAATGTTCTTTCCAACACGAAATAATATCAAATTTGTGACAAAATGCCTATGTGGCTATCACAACATATGAGCGCTTCAAAAGGTTGAAAGCAGAGTCGACAAAGTAGCTCCTTGTCTCACACCATTCTGCATAATTCAATAAATGCGTGAATGAATCTTTTACTCATACGGTAGCGTACTACATATACGTTTCATATGAACACATTTTAAATAGTCTAACTGGCCTGCTGTTTCCATGGATGTACCGAACTCGGCTACAGTGTTGTACAATACTTCCCATCTAAGCCAATCGAAGTCTTTCGTGAAACGTATAGACTTCTTATGTGTTGTCATTTTCTCTTTTATATGTGACGAAAGCAGTAGACAAAAGGACTAGCACCACGACCGTATGATCGTACTTTAGTTTCCAGAAGACAGGAACGCAGGCTTAATGTAGTGTTATGCTTATAGTCTGACATTAGCTTTGCTAGGTATGCGATGCGAGTTGCGAGCATGTTTGGATGTATATGTCGCTAGTGATTTCATGGCTGAAATAATTCTTTGTCACTTATCCAGGACGGTTCTATGTCTGCGTTTCAAGTCATTAACGTCTTCTTCACCTTTGTTTCGAACATGCATCTGAATATACGGTTCATAATTATCAATTTTATACACTTGTGTGTGCGCGCGCGAGAGTGATATGCAGGGATATTCCACGTTATCTCTGTATGTTGGTAGTCTGTGTCAGATACGTCCGGTATTCGATTAGTGTACTATGGAACCGATATCTCGAAACACAATTTCCTCATCTTTCAACGCTAATTGCCACACCTCTGTGCTGTGGTTGTTTTAATGTCGTACGACGTGTAAGAAGTAGTGTATGTAAAAGTGTAGTTTCTGAATGCTGCAGAAGTAGGAGACGATTTGTTGCTGAGTGTGTGTGTATGTCTGTTTGTCTGTGGAGCACTACATTTTGAAAAACAAGTTAAAGTCGACAGTTGCTGTCCCTTGCGAAGAGGTTGGTGGTTTGAAACGTGTGTTAAATAAGAAATGATGCGATCTAGAGTTAGAGTAAATTGTGCCAGGAAGGACACGTAATTCTGAGGTTACAGTTAAGTTACCTTTGTCCACGCCGTGAGGGCCGGTGGAGTGGAAATATAAATGTTAAATTGTAGACCAGGGGGGTACTTCGTCTTAAGCGTGTGTGAGGTAATGCAAGACGTATTATTCACGTATTTTCTATACAAGTCACTTCATAACAACACGTGTATTTCGTCAGTATTCGTGGAAATAGGGCAGATGACGTTTTACTTTTCACGCTTTGCGTTTGGTCTGGTTGGATAGTTTGATGTCGTAAGTAGGAATGATTTGTAATTGTAAATGAAACTCGGATTAATTGTAAGATTAAGTGTGTAAGGTAAGTTACAACGACTTATACCGTAAATATAAACGTTAATTAGTAGCCAAGTTATAAGACATTGATATAGCTGATGGACGTTCTCACATACTGCACCCTATTCCTCGATTCAGGTGGATGTCCTATTAACCATAAAGGAATTGCGGTGTAGTGCTTCTCCACTATCTGCCATATCTTCAGCTCTGTTGAACGCACAACGCAAGTAAATCTTTCTTCATCTTGGGCTTATCCCATTGACTGTTAGACATTGATATACAATTATATATATATTTATATACTGAAATTTCTTTCAGCTTTTAGAAATGAATTTTGGAAGGAAAACACCAAGTATGGGGACACCATCAGTGTATTCCCATGTGACCACAAGATCGTCAGCTAACTTGAAATCGTCTCGCTCCATGCGGTCTATTAGCATGCCATGGTATCAGAAGCCAATACTGCAAGATGCCATTGTGTTGGATATTCAGAGAGGGGCACTTGTGACAGGAGCTTATTCCTTAGTAAGTCTGCATAATTACCTGAATGGGGCTGTACTATGCCTACTCGCCAGGCTGTGTGTGCTTAGATTTGTTGACCGAATATACAAATTCCAGTTAGGATTTTACTACTGGGCTGTTAGTTATTTCTGCCCCCTAGGATTTTATATTCTGTTTTTCGTGTGATCATTCCACCTGTGCTCTATGCACATTGTTCATGTGTCACAGGTGTTATATAACCATATCAATTGATAGTGTTATTAAGTAACACAAACTTAAAACGTAATTCTGGATGTAGAAAGAAAATGAACGAATTTTAAGAATCTGTAATGGACAAAGGCAGAAACATGTAACTGACAACTTACCTCCATCTAGTGCCAACAGAAAGAATGTATGGAGCTGTACTGCATTGCCACATGTCTTCATGGCATGATGTTGCATTAAGCACAAGGACAGCTTCATACTACATTTTGTGTTGGAAGATGTGCCAGAGAAATGTGGCAGTTACTGAAGAGGAGAACAGTAGTCTGCATGACCTAACAGCATCTTGAGTCGAGCGCCATTCTCCCCTTTTGTTTTATGAATAGAGGTTTCTGTGGTTTGAACATGTTCAAAATTCACTGGAAAACAGTTTTATATGAATGAAACATTGTGAAGTAGTTGTCATCCCTAGGGCAGTCCTGCCATTGAAGTTGAATTATTTGCCGAAGTTTTTCATGTGAAATATATTTTGTCATACTTAGAATATGTGAAGTCCTAAACGCTGGAGTGGCCAGCACGAAAATAGTCCTGTCAAGGTCTCTGCCTATGAACGCAGTGTTGCCATGTATACAGCATTCTATCGACAGACAGTGTGCAACTGAACGGGAAGCTGCGCCTTGGGGGAAGAACTGGCAACAACACAGGGCGGCGGGGAGCACGAGTGTCAGTCAGCTGCTTGACCTTGACAGGGCTGTTTTTGTGCTGGCAACTCTAGTAACACTGCAGTAATGCATTGTATGTGATTCTAATACTTGTTATTGTGTAATAAACAAAACTAAGTAAAAGCATTTTGGCAAGAAGGAAATGTAGAGGAACTGTGTATATGTTTATTCATGTTTTCTAACAAATTGGGGATAGAATTTTACCTTAGACACAGGATGTGATTATTTATAGAAGACTCATTGCATTTCATTAGTGTACTGTAACAGCACTGTTTGATTAGTTTTCTGAATAAATGAATATTTGATGTCACTGTGCTGTGGCTATGATTGTGTCATAGAATTGCTGCATAATGTTTCAGGTTCTGAGCCTGTTCACGATTTTCACAGCTATGTTTGACATCTACTGCCTTTCCCAGGCTGCACCTGGCTCCACTCATTATGGATATTACATTATCAGCTTTGAATTTGTATACGTGGGAAATGTCCATGGTAAAACAGCTTTAGTACATATCACGGGTTATCACGTTTAGGAATTGAAAAATATGCAAAATAATTTTGTTTCAGAGTGAAAATATTCCAGTAACACAGAGGAGTTGTACTTGTTTGCAGAAGTAAGCAAATATTGTTACACTTAAGCAGACTGCTCTTTGTAATAAGTTCAGAATGTACTCCCCTCATTGGTTGCTACTGTACAGTTTTTACAGATGTCAGAAATGACTGCTGGCATGTGTGTGCTGGATCCTCATTGTGTCATTAATTATTACTGCATTCAGTGATTGCAGTGACTTGAGATAATTGTAAAAGATTTATTGTTAACACACTTGCTGTTTGTCCCAGACAGTTCTATTACGAACACACTGAGGCCTTTCTACAGAATTTTTGAACAAAGACAGTACTGTTGGTTGTCTGCTGTTGTTTTGCAAGCGTTGAGGAGTGCCAGTAGATGGCACGTAATGTCAAAGTCACTGTTGGAATGTTTCTGTCTGATTTTGGGAAATTACGGGTAAAATGGCAAATTGATGGAATTTGTACTTAGACAAGGATGTATTAATTATATGAATTGTTTTCAAGCAAGTGTTAGTGGCACAGTACTTACAGTGTTTGTGTATTCAAAAGAAATTCCATTCATATGACGAAAGATTGATAACATACACAGAATATGCTGGCAACCAACAAATTTACTCATATACCAGCTTTTTGCAAAATGTTGACTTCTTGCTTGACTTTGTGTCTTTTTGGTTTTTTTCAGTCCGTAATGCCCTGATTGTTTTTGCATTGTTTTCCCTCATTGGTGGAATTGCAGTATTTGTGACAAGCATTATCCTCATCATTGCTTTGAGGAAAGTAAGTACGAAGCATTGATCTTCCACATGACCCTGTATGTCTGGAGAATAGTGTGCAAAGGTGTAACTTGCTTTACAAGCTGTTTTACACATTTTATGATGTTGAATGAAGTAGTCGGTTACCTATGAAATATTAAATGTTCTGTTTGTATTCAAATGTGTCTTATAAAATCCTTCTGATGCACACGTAGATCTATCCTCTGAGGCTCTAAATTATCAGCATTAGAGTGATTAGTGATTTTTTAATAAATGTCCATTTGCCATAAAAACTGAATGGAACCGGGGGATCTTACAGGCTTCAGGAAGTTCAGTCTTAGCATGTTTAATACTGGGAACCTTGCCTCTTGTTTCCATAAACCACTCTGCGGGCATTCATTTTGTTTTTCTGTGTGCAGGAATATGAGAAGAAGATGGTTCCATGGCTTTATTGCTTTGCCGTATTTACACTGTTTCGACTGTTTGCATTTGTATTTGGCTCGATCGTGAACGATATGATATTTGGATACAATGTTGCAATGTGTGTCCTGTGGATCATCTATACAGTGGCTAGTGTATATGGCTGGCTGCTTGTGTACTCTCTGTACCTGGAACTGTGTGATCTAACCAAGCTTGAAGATCTGGCTCATCTGAGGGTAAGCAGATCATTAATCTGCAGTATTCGTTTTTCTGATTTTAAGTGAAATTAAAAAGAAAAGGACCGCAGTAATTTAATTAAACAGTAATGCGTAAAAAATATTGCATGCACTGCGGGACATTACCTGAGTTGGAAGAATTGATCATAGTAAGTTGTAATAAAGAGATGGGATTTCAGTTTGATTCTGTTCTAACATTAGTTATGAGACACGGTAGCACACAGGTTTTTAAATTCAGTTGCGTTACCAACCATTTTGTCAGCATCACTTGCTCTCCTTTATTTCTCCCACATTTCCCACATAAGGCACTGTTGTTTGTCATTATACAGTGAAACCATGTTAAGAAAATTTTGAAAATTCCAAGAGAATTCTACTTCTTAAGCGGGAAATTTCTTAAAAGGGTAATTTTAATGAAATGGGAGAATTTTGGTGGTTTTTTATTCTGACTTCTTAGGTGGGAAATTTTCTTAACCGGGTTTTTCTTAAGCGAGTTTCACAGTATATCGGTTTTTAATCATTGCAATAAAACTTTTGTTGACAGTTTCAGCTCTGCAGTTTGGAAATTATGAAAATGAAAATTAAGCAGGAGTTGATGGGAATCAGAGGTAGAGGATGTGAACACTACTTTGGTGTTGCGATTAATCGTATTACATGGGTTAATGGAGCTGTCATTATCTGAGACCACAGTAAAATTCCATTAATCGAATACTCTGGAACCAGACAGGTGCTCGATTATCAGAGATTCCAGATTATCAGATTGTACCTAACTGACCTAAGTTCTTACAGGTAATTTTTGTCACTGCACTTGTACTTGGGCTGCACAGCTAATCAGAGGAGTATTTGGTTTGGATACCTCCTTTGTCTGCTGGTACAGGGTCATCAGGGTCATCTGTGTTTTCTGGAGTCTTCGTAGCTAAAATGTTGATGGAGTAGCAGACGAGGGGTTAGGAGATGCCACAGCGGTTGATGTGCACACACACTTGGAGGCTGTTTTGAGCATGTCCCCAAGATGTGCCTGTTGCATGGATCAAGCTTTTTCTGGTAAAAAGTACAGAGGACTGCTATTCTCAAGTGCTGGATTATCAGGAATTTTGGATTATCAGCTGATGGGTTGAAGTAATTTTGCTATATATGGCATGGAATATTAAGATGTTAGTGAAAAATGAATTGCAAAGGGTGCAGAAGTGGTATTTGGCCAGGTGGGGCCCAGCCGTAGAAGCTCAGAAGGAATGCATAAATGAGTGGGGATAGGGTGCGTGGAGATTGACTGACTGGCTCTGTAGCTGCTCCCTGCTTGGCAATTATTGTTCCCCCCCTCAGAGGCAAAACCCACACTGTACTGTCAAGAATTTGTCTGGAGGGGCTGCTGAAGGAAACCATGAAAGCCTCAGTTGGTGTGGCACATGATTCCTGTGTTGCTTTACATAATCACATTATCTTCCTTCCAGATGGGAACAATGGCATCTCTGAATGCATCCACAACTCATTCGATAGCTGGTTCACGCCCAACAACACCACACAGCACTGTGTCCACAGCGCAGGCCATGTGAATATGTGAAGAGTATATTGAGAATCCTTCATTTGTTTGAGGAAATGACACAGCCATGTGTTCATTACTTTCTTATGGCAGTACATGCCCACAGTGTGCATTTCAAAACTTATAATGATTGTTGTGAGATTTGATGTTCTCACAGCAGAAGTTTTTTACAGTGTCATACTGGATAACTATTTACCAACTGACATGCTGTCATCCCAGATGATGTGAATCTTCTGATAATTGTTGACTTGTAATAACACACCTACTCTACAAAGAGTAAAAGGAGAATAATTTAGCAATTTAAACATTAGAATAATGTTTTTATGGGAAATGAAGAAATGTGACTCATCTTATGTTTTTCAAGGTCTTTTTACTGGTACGTTTATATATCTGTGTATTAATTTTTTATACCTTTCTTTAAAATGTTGCCTTTGACAACCTTCTGAGATAGTTTTACAATGCTTAATTAGTACAACTAGATCAGTATTTTTTATATTCCAGCAATTAACGTTTCCTTAGTTGTAGTGTTATACAAGATGTAACTGTTTCTCAGAGATTACTTTTTTAATCATATCATGTTCAAAGTATAGAGTGATGTGTAATGTGATATTCTCAGAACCATCCATAAGTGTACATTGCACAAGCACAGTTGCAGAAACGCAGATGGATTGTGGCTTTGCTCTAAACCATTTACATCAAAATGCTCTTGATGATTTATCCAAACATAGTGTTTATTTTTTATGGTCCCCTGTATAACCCCGTAAGTGTATTAACCAGAGCAAATGGCCTGTAGCAAAAGACTGTTCTGGTGGAATTCTTACTTTATGTGTATATTGTTTTTAATAATTTCCTTCATCTCTACTTTTTAGAAGTTAAAATGCCTGGAAGTCATAGCTGTTTACTCCGTGTGTGTGTGTGTGTGTGTGCGTGCGCACGCGCGCGTGCTTGCCCTGTTTACAGTAGTCGCTACTTCACAAAACACGGTGATACAGTAAAATCTGCAATATCCAGCACCTCGGGGACCAAAGGTTTGCCAGATATCACAATTTTCTGGATATAAGAATATTATACTTAATATATGTGTGTGTGTGTGTGTGTGTGTGTATATATCTTAGTGCACTTAGCAGCCTCAGGGACAGACCTAACCATTTAACCTGTCACTTGATATCCTGTCCTGTTTTCCATTTCACCACTACATATGTAACAAGGTGCACACATGATGTAAAAAGAAACAGAACTGCAATATTTAACTATATATTTCAATATAATGGGGCTCTTTGGCAATTTACCAGCTAACAGAGATTTCCAGATGATCCAATACTGGATATCGCCAATTTTACTGTACCAGCACCAAAGCACACACTTTCTTTTTTCAGTATGTTGTTCAGTCCCATGTCACAGCTTGGACAAGATGTGTTACTTTCTGAAACATGATTGCATTTTGGATATTTTTCACTCTGTGGAAATAAAAGTGATTTTGTAGTAAACAGATGTGTGGGGAAGCAGTGGAATGTTGTACTTAGTCAAGAATTCCCAGGGGACTGGTGCATTGTTGTGTTGCAGTATTCGTGAGCCTAACTGCTTTGTGTCCGAACATCCAACCATGGGACAGCCAGATGGTCACTTCAGGGTTTTAGGAGGAAATAACAGGCCTATTGCATGGGCATCTCCAGTGGCAAGAAATTTGTGGTTTTCCCTTTCTGCCACGTTTCTTTCTGTGCATATTTTATCGCCACTTTCATATATGCCTTACCCTGTTTTCTTGCTGCTTCTTTCAACTGTTCAAGCTATGAGGCACTGTGTTGTAGTTCTGCCCTTTTTGGTGCTGGCTATAGGTCTTTTTCATATCCTGTAATTACTTCCATCCATTTCTTTGCCTTTGCTCGTCTCCCACTTCGTGATGTGCATCTCCCATTTTGGGACGTCTCTGGCATAACCATCCCCGGCCCTTTTTTGAGATTTCCTCATTTTGATGTGCCCTAATGATTTCGTAGGCTGAAGTGAGTTATAAGATATTACAAATTTTCTGATTTCTTCACATTAGCAGGTGATATATAGTTTTAAATTTGCCTAAGGTTGAAAGCTGGAGGTATCACTATGTGCTTCAGCCATTTAAGTGTGACCCATTTTGGTTGCTTACATCATTGCTGAAAGGCGACCTGGTTTTGCTTAGGGTGATATTACATTCATTTTGACATAAGCATATGCTATGTGTGGTACGCACTCAGGTGTTCGTCATCGGTGAACACATGGAAGCTCGTCTTGCTCCCCTTTCTCCATTGCACCTTCTGCTGCTTCGGGCTGGTGCTGTAGTTGGAACAGGCGAGAGAGAGGAAGTAGTAGAGCTAGTGGCCTGCTAGAGTCTTATATCGGAAGTGGTGAATGAAGGGTTCGTGTGGGCAAGAAACGGTAGTGTCTGTGTTTGTAAGTTGTCAATTTGTGCATAAAACAAGCATTGTAATATATTGTTATGGCTGTTTAAGACATATAATGATTGACAGTTACCAATCCACTGGTCATAAGTTACTAATTGGAAGAGTATTTGAGTCAACAGTTTGTTAACTGAACAAGACGCAATTTTACATGCATTTGTGGATGATGCACATCGTGAAGCTGTGCATCATTGTTGTGCTGATCAGTGACTGGATTTTGTGTAGGTGGGAGTCTTCAGTTATCCCCAAGGGCACTGTTGGCAGTGGGTGGGGGATCTTGGTGTTAGGGCATGTAGGAGCGTTGTAAAAGTTGTAGCTGGGTTTGTTGGTGCCATTCGGTCTTCCTTTCACCTTCCCCCTTCTTTGGGGGGTGGGGCATAGGTTATGTGGTATATCTCAGCATGAGGGAATGGAGTTTTTGACATGTAGATGCTGTTTTGGAACAGTTTGTGTATGTGGGACTGTTTGTGTGAGGCATGGATATATGTAAGTCATTGTATTTTAATCAAGTCGGCCAATCTTGGAAGATTTGATTCTGTAGACATGTGGGCCTGTGATGTTTCTTCCTTACTGGCTTGGTGGTTCATTGAATTTTGTGTTATTGTTTGGGTATCATCTGCATGCAACTTCGGAGTGCAGTGGTCTGGGAACTGTGATGTTAATAAAGTGCTATACTCCCAAGGCAATACATGGGGGGAGGGTTGAAAACTGCTCAAGCAAAAACAATTTGCCTTTCAGTTGCATCATTACTTGCAATATAATGACAAATCATCAAGACATTCTTACAGCCTTCTTTTCATTCACCTAACAGCACATCTCCCCAAATTACCTCCTGCGACAGGAGCTTAAAATGTCATTTGGCAGTTGTCATTACAAGCAGTTCTTGTTTTATTAAATTCTTTAAGCAGGAGGATGAGTATTTATTTCATTTATATATATATATATATATAAAATTGCATCCTATGTTGCTTTTTCATTAATATTTGGAGGTAGAATCATACAAAATTTCATACTCACTGGATGTTTTTATTGTACATTTATAATATTTATTTGAAATGTTTATAACATGTTTAATTTACTGCTAATGTGTTTATTACTTCAGATTAAAACATAGTCCATTACAGGAATGACCAACTTTAGCTTAACTGTTTTAAGACAGCTAGCAAGTACCACAGCAGGGTGATGTAAATGTATCAGTAGCTGTTGTCCCTTAGGCTGCTTGTATTTTACATATTAGGTGAAAATATAATGTCATATATTACAAATGCTATTGAGCACTTGATTGGGGTGGTACCCTAGATACCTTCGGTCACATTGCTAGATTACATGCATAAACCCTCAAATTTTAACGCCTCTGTACCCAGTATTTGGGAACAAAGTGCCTGAATGCTTGATTTATCAGAGTCTTGATTATTCACAGTGCAAAATTTTGTTTTAAGTAAGATCTTAAAATGAAATGGATTGTGTCAGTTACATGGTTAAAATCATGCCATTGGAGGGCACTGCAACCTCATACTGTTTAAATTCCTAAACACATCATTATTAGAAACATGAACCCGTGAGTTGGGAGGCAGATTACTGTCACCTAACGTTGAGGCCTACAAGTGTGTATGGCAAACAAAATTATAAGCTAAAGGTGAAGATAAAGGTTGTCACTTTGCACAGCGTGAAGGCATATGGGGGAGTGGAGGTATAGCTCCATATTTTCTTAACCTTGGCACTCAATGGTGAGTGGTCAGCTTCATCGCCCAGCCACTTCACTGCTAGGGAAAGAGCTCCTAGTGCTAACTGAATAGTTAGCTGGCTGGGCCCCAGAGCTGATCTGGAACCTTTGGCGAAGAGAGAAGTCTCTTTCTGCTTTATCTTCCAATTTGGTCGTGTAACTAATGACCAGAGAAGGTAGGTATGTGAAATTGGGAAGTGAGATAGATCATAAACTTATCTACATATATATACATTGTAATTGTCATACTTTGCAGATCTCACCAGTACACATGACAATGAAGTGGATTACTTTGATTGGGTTTTACAGCTTTATTTTATCACCATTAATACAATGACTAGTTGGAGTGTTCCACTTTATTTTGGCCACCATCAGTCTATCCATTTGTGCCAACCACAACGTGCATTCCTCCTCCCCTTTTATTTTTCTAAAACCAACTCCCACCACATATGGTGGATGTTCTTATGCTGCACTTGTTTTCTACTCCCGCTTGTTGTCTCCAGCCTCACTTTTTTTTTATTTCTCTCTATCCCTCTACCCATACCATAGTAAAACTAGGTCAAAGGATCCTTTATCAGAGTGAAGTTGGATGTGCACATACAAGCAAATGCTTTCTCCAATGTTTGGCTACAACATGATGTATTGTTTATATAGCATAAAACACAGCAAAGGCATGGAACTTTGAGGTTATGTCCAATAAATTTAATGTAGACATCTGTACTTAAACTAAATTCTTCCCAAAAATCAGATACCTGATAAGAAATAACCAAAAAACAAAAATGAGACCTTTTCATAACCTAAGAATTTAATTTAAAAAATTAAAATCTGTTCAAGGTACAATACAGATTTTTAGTATGGTAATGCCTGAATGAACATAGTGTATGTTTCCTACTTGTTTAAGATACAGTACTCTATCATCTCTTCAAGCACTTCTGCATTTCTTTCTCTGAAAACAGGATCATTCTGGTAACATTCAATTAAATATTGGCTCTTATCTGTTAGCTGGAACATAGTCATGTGATTGGGATCAGAAAAGACATTCTTCAGGTACTCCCCTGTCATCATACACTGTTGAAAGTATAATGCTGCTGCCATCCGGCCAGCATTCCGGTAGAAATTGCAGCTCTCAGTGAACTCAGACCATGATACTAGCAGATCAGCATCAAAATGATGATGGAGTAGTTCTGACGAGAAACTCTGATAATATGTTGTAAGAAACGCATCCATATTCGACTCTCTGAAATGTTTTCTAGTGACTAAGTGCAGAAACCACATGACCTCGCTTGCTGGAGGGTTGTACCTGATGAGTTGGAAATCTACAAATCGTGCTTCAATTGGCGTATTACTCTCATCGTATCGGAAGAAGATGTTATTCACCCAGAGGTCCCCATGACAGACTACATTTCTGAATTTTGTAGATGGTTTCACAAATTCACACATCTGTTCCACAGTCTGTGGCAGTTTCTTGCAGATAACATGGAAGTTTTTGTAATTTCGTCCGTAGTTTGGAAGATGTTCCAACATACTCATCATTCCTTTTACTGAAGCCTTCATAAATCTGTTTCCTGGATGCCCTTCAGTGGTTACCCATTCAGTCTCAAAGAATATGTGTGGGTAGGTATCAATGATCTGGCATGCCTTTCCAGAAGTAGAAATTTTGGGCCTTCTTTGCTCAAATATCACTGATGCAGCATGGTAACGGGCCAGAGTCTGTAGCATTAATATACAGTGGTCATAATCCATTGGACTTCTACTGTCAGTATGCTGGAAACCAAGAGCAACAAGATCTTCCAGAACAATTATATCAGGTTTAGAAAGATAACACTCACATGTCCAAAAATGTGCGCTTGAATTATCTTCATCATCAAGAGTTTGCTTACTTTTAAGTATGTATTTTTTTAAATCTGGAAGAAGGCTTGAAAAAAAACCTACTTCCTTTTTGAAAGCTTGGATTGTTTCAACATACTCTTGAAACACTTTGTTTTTCATGGGCACAGATTTAGCAAAAAACTCTAATTTCTGTTTCTGATTCCTTTCATGTAACAGAACCGTGGCCTGCAGCTTCAGATGATCGCCCATGAAACCCATTTGATCTTCACTCAGCGGACCTATATTTGTTTCTACTAAATAAAAGCCTGACGTTTGCAGCTTTTTTGTTATGATGTTACACCATTCTTCATGAGAAAGCAAATCCGCATACACATTTCTTTCAAAAACTTCCATTCTCACAGAAATACCATGCGATCTAACAACAGCTGAGCTGCTAACAAAATTCTGTGAGTTTTGGTTCTCATTTTATCATAATTCATACAGATAAGATAATTTGCTTAAAGGTCTGCAAACATGATAACAATATGTGGGATTTGAGTTTCTCAGTGGTGTCGACGAAGGTTAAGTCTTGTGTTGACAGGTAAACATTGTAACTGCAGACATTCAAGAGTAGCATACGTCTCCATCCTCAGGGTTTGGCTACACCGCGAGACAACCCAACCACTTATCAGCGAACTGCGGGCAGTCACTTGAACCATTCTAGTGCCCAAACTTAACAACTGGAGCGTAAAAACTACGGCCTGGGGGATCGCGGGACTGGGGAGGCCTGCCAACGCTAACCGGGTTGACAACATGGATGATGGGACAGGACACAGTATGACACTGACAAAACTGTCAAACTTTGGTGGATAATAAGGTCCTTGCCCCTTTAAAAACAATGCTTTGCATATTAGTCTGTCCATTAAGCACCATTTTGAAGCTAGTTACCAGTTTCGAGGGATCATTCGTGTCCAGTTTCTATTCAACAGATGATCTGTGCGCTGGAGACTATGCGCGCTTTTGAGGGGCGCTTGTAAAAGTTAGTTGGCCAAACTGTAAATCGAGGCTGGTGTAGTGCGTGCTGTGTGTTATTGTTTTGAGCTTGGAGCTAATTGCGATGGAGTTAATGGTAGGACTGACGAAGTGCCTAAAGAAAAATCTGTTCGATGTTTCCATTCGAATATGTATGGTTCAAACTATGCATTACACAAGGTGAGTTTCGTTAGGCGTGTGATTCTCGTGAACTCACGTCGTTGATGCAGAATTATGCTTAAACGGCATCACATAACCTTAACAATTGTTACGCACTGTGACCGTAGGAAGAGCGTTCAAGTAATCACTGGTATTCTATGAAGGCGCTTAATTATGGTGAACACAAATGTTCTACTGGAGTGCATGGATTTCATTTTACATTATTCGAACTTAAGTATTTGTGTGAGGATAGAAAGTAGCTGTTTTTACTGTTAAGAAAGTGGTAGTCAGGAAGATTTATTTTATAAAATGGTGGGTTTCCTATGATTTCAGACTAGCAGAAGTTGGTAAATTGGAAACGCCTAAAATTCAGGGTAAATATGACACTGGACAGTTGTTTCTACATCGAGTATTTGGGTATCGAGGAGTGGTGTTATTTCCGTGGCTGGCGAGAGTATATGACAGGGATATACCCAACAAAAGAGCTAGGTATGTGTCACTAATATATTCAGGTGTCTTATGTTTGTCTTGGAGAATTAAATTATAATATTAGCTTTATGATGTTTTTTGCAGTTGTGTAGCTGTACATTACAGAGAAAATTATGTCACCCTCTCAACCCAGCTATTGAAAGGAATTCTAAATTGTTTATTTTTATATTTCAGTGTGAAAGTATATGCTGTGTGTTATTCCGATTTTGTATGGAAGAATATGTGAGAATATTCTTGTATTCATTTACAAAATAAGCCACATTTAAACACTGAAAATGTGACATTGGGAAGTTTAAATTCCAATACAGTAATGAATTTTATCAAGCACAAAATATACAGTATGGGCAGGAAGGGATCTTACGTTTGTTTTGGAGAATTAAATTGTAGCATTAGGTTTCTGATGTTTCTCATGATTGTGTTGCCTGTAAGACTTGTAAATGCTAAACAGGAAATAAGAAGTGAATTTGAAAGTTCTTAAATATTTTACCATTAATGAACCTCTTTCTTAATGCTCAGAATATTGTTCTGCCCCACTGGGACTACATCATGGCAAAAGAAATGCATATTGTGTACCTAGGCATACATTTATACTACCTTGAAGTTAGCATGTATTAACTTTGGATTGTTAGAAGTAGTGTTTATTGAGAACTTTGTTTGTCTGTATTGGTTTAGCATTCTGAATTACAATCTTAATTTCTGTGTAGTTCATTGTGTGTCTGATTTTGTTTGCAGCCAAGATGATGCTAACTTTAATCACGTGGGGAAGGAAGTGAAGGGGCGGACACACACATTCTATCAGGTGCTGATTGACTCCAGGGACTGTCCTTACATTGTAGGTACTGGTGCACATATCTGTAGATAGTTTAGGGAGGGATGAATTACAGTTGAGCCCATATTTCCTTTGTATTTTGGGCTTTCAAATGTCGAGACAGCTTTGACCCTAAATTTGAATCTTAACCCTGACGTGGCACTTGACCGGTGTCTCAGTAAGATAATATTTCCTTTGTGACTTATGCTTTAAGCAAGTGTCATGTATAAGTACTTCTTGCTTACAGCTATGTTTCATGTTATTTCACAAGAGAATACAGTCCTGTAACATGTAGTCCATTAGGAATGGTGCTGCATTGCTCTGAGCCCAGGGCTGTGGAGTTGGATTCTGAGTCGGAAGCAATTTAGGTGGAGACGGACTCGGAGTCGGTAAAAATGTTCGGGCTCCAACTCCGACTTCCATATAAAATCCTAAATAGATACAAGCTACAATAACCATTAGACTTATACTTAAATATAGGTTATAAGTCTAAAAAGTAGCCTGGTGATTCACGTGGTGGTGATGAAATGTCATATGATACCATTTACCGTTTTAGTAGGTTTACCATTATTAATACATATTGAGCTTTTATGACTGAATCAGAGTTGGAGATTTAAAAACTGAGAAGTCAGAGTCGAAGGTTTTGCGTACCGACTCCACAGTCCTGGCAGAACCAGGATTTGTTTCTACATTTAGCTTTTCTGATGGAAGCGTAGTGTACTGGTCTCAGATTTCAAAGCCATCTGTCTCGTGATGAGCTGTAGATGTGGTATATATAATGTAAACAGTTAAGTATTTTTGTATTGTCATTGTTTAATTGCAGCGGGCCCAGACAGAAGCTGTGACGTTCCTTGGCAACCAGGACAGTAGTCGTAGTCTGTATGCAATCCCAGGTCTGGACTATGTGGCACATGAAGACATTCTTCCTTACACTACAACAGAGAAGCAACCTTTGCAGCATGAGTTGTTTGACAAGTTCCTCATGTACTATCCAGACAAAGGTACAAATGTTATTGCTACCCATACTATTGGACTTGATCTTTGGGAACACTTTCCAGTCATAATGCATGCTATGTGAGAAGTACTCTCTTGTGAGATTTTATTTTCTAACGGCAGTGTTGGTTATGATTCAAGTGTTCAGGGATGTTATCAGGGCCGTGGAGTTGGTATGAAAAACCTCCAACTCTTATTCCTTAATTTGTAAATCTTTGACTCCGACTCCTTTGTAAAAGCTCAATACATATTAATAATGGTAAACCTACTAAAACGGTAAATGGTATCATAAGACATTTCATCATGACCATGTAAATTATCAGGCTACTTTTTAGACTTATAACCTATATTTAAGTTTAAGTTTAATGGTTATTGTAGCTGGTATCTATTTAAGATTTTATATTGAGGTTGGAGTTGGATTTGGTGTTGGTACATTTTTACTGACTCCAATTCCACCAAAATTCCTTCAGACTCTGGCTCCACAGCTCCGACTCTGTCTCCACAGCCCTGGATGTTATGCCGTGTTACCTGGTAAGTAGGTACCAGCATTTTGGAGGCTGTATGCTCCTCAAAAACATCAGTAACTCTCTACCAGACAACACAGTGTAACATCCCAGAATACTTGAATCTTATTGCTGTATTGTTATTGCCGTTAACGTAGAAAGGTAGAATAAGAGGAAATAACAGTCAGAGACTAACACCAGCCTTCTCTTCAATGGGTATCGCAGACTCACTCCCCAGGGATAAAGCAGGCAGGGTACAAGGCTGACCACTCACCTCTCTCTAGTGCTGAAATTAAAAGTACCTTCATGACATGCACAGGGACAATTTTACCTGTACCTGAGAGACTTAAAAACAAGTTTGAATAGTAACAGTAATGTTCTATTTTGACTTTATTCAGTGGGAGATAATAAGCAGCCTGGATCATTGCTCATTATCATCACTTAAAGGAGTTATGGCTTAGTTTATGTGTATATCCTCATTCCAATCATCTTATTTACAGATCCTCCATTTGGGCCACAGGAGACACTGCGTGCGTGGCAAAAGAAGAACCACCCATGGCTTGAGCTGTCAGATGTCCACAAGGAGACGACAGAGAATGTTCGTGTTACAGTGATTCCATTCTACATGGGTTGCAGGGAATCACAGGCTACTTCTGTGTTCTGGGTCTGTGTCTGTATAGAGACATTATGTTTATAATTCATTTCATTCAGTTCTGTTTAGTTTGTCACAATTGTTCTGCAGTAACTTAAAAGTGAAAGTAGAATAATTGTTCTGTTGTTGTGTGGGTTATGAAACATAAATAAATACCTCCAAATTTCGGCTGGGGTGAAAAATTTTCCACAACATCTGTTCGGATGAATAAGTTCACCCTAGACCAGGCCATAAAGGTCTGGAGGGATACGTACAACTGTACCGTTTCTTTAACCTCTGTGCTAGATTGGGGTGGGTGGTCAAACCCACGCCCCGGCGCCTTTACCCTTTGGAAAGAGACCCAGTACCCATTGTACAGGAGACTCGCTAGGCCTCAACGCAGGTCTGGACAAGTGCAGTAAATTTTGCACCCACCAGAATTCTATCTCCGGACCATCTAGGCTGTAGCAAGTTGCTGTACCAACTACACTATCCTGGGTTTGGTTGAGTAGAATATCTAAAAGGATTAGCACTGTGTAGATGTTGGAATATATGTTGTGGTTGGCTTACGTCCTGACATTAAGTGCACAGTGCTGTTCACTTTACCTGTAAATTGTTCATTTGAAGTTGCTGTGAATTTTCACCATTGATGACGATTTGTTCTGTAGATGATCATGAATGATGAAGTTTGTGAATTATATCTTGGACTCACTCTCTCTGTCTCTCTCTCTCTCTCTCTCTCACACACACACACACACACACACACACACACACACACACACACAATTGTGAATTTTCTGTCTGTCTTTGTCTGCAATGAACAGAGTGATACTGGTACAGGTTTTGCTCCAGACACTTTGATTTTATCCTGGAAGTATCATTACGCCAATTTCCATACTCATTCATCCATTGATTGCTGATGCTGTGTAAACTTAGCAATTGACAGCATTGTTAAATAACGCACTTAAAACAGAGATTAGCATTGTAAATAATTATTGCATCGAACTTGTGAGTTGCAGATCTTAACTTTTGTAATTTAGTCACATGTTATGCTTCTGGACAGATTTGGTTATAGTGATGAAAACAAGTAACGTGTTAAGAACTATTTGTATGTGAGTTAATTTTAACTATTTTCATGCCTTGTTTGTGTACTAAACCGAGGATTTCTTCAAGAACATATTCATGTGATGATACAGTGTTGCTTTATAGATGTGTGATGTTGACAGTGGCGCTACTGCATCCGACTGGAAAACCTGGGGGACCTGACAGTGCAGTTGCGGGAGAGGCACTGGAGGATATTCAGCCTGTCTGGGACATTAGAGACAGTGCGAGGTCGTGGGGTGGTGGGCCAAGAGCCTGTTCTGTCCAGCAGTTTACCTGCGTTTCAGTACAGTAGTCACGTCAGTTTGCAAGCACCAAGTGGACACATGTGGTGAGATATATCATATATATATCCTGAACCCATCTGTGATACCAGAATGTGTGTACGCTTGTGTGCTGTGTGTCGTGGTCACCACAAGATTATTTTTTGCAAAATGCAGATTGTTGTCAACATCTATCAGTGACATTATGCTATTACATGGCTTAGTAAATTGTGTAAGCTACAGGTAATATGGTATACCTTTTATTAAATTCATAAATGAGGAATATCAGTAAAAATTATTATCGGTTTTCCTAGGACAGGGGGCACGTGTTAGCACAGTTGGTTGCACTGTGCTACAAGCTGAAAGGTCGTGGGTTCAATTCCCGGTGGTGTCATCGGAATTTTTCTTTGACATAATCCTTTGGGTTGCACTATGGCCCTGGGATCAGCTCAGTCTCTAACAGAAATGAGTACCAGAAATATTTCCTGCGGGGGAGTGGGGTTAAGGGCAGTTGGTGTGTAGGGCTGGCAACCCTACCACCTTCATGTGCTGATTGTCTTGAAATCTGGGAGCCTCAACCTCCTGGAACCCTAAGGGCCTGTCCAGGCGTGTAATGGGATGGCTTTACCCTTTCTAGGGCAGGCTATCTGATGTGGGAGAGGATGTGACGGATTAATCGAAAGCCAGAGAGAATGACGCTATTTTGGTCTGGATATGTACTTTACTGGTGTCCAGAAATTAAGTTTGAATTGGCATATTGCAGCAGTAATAGTACATGAGACAGGGCATTTCAAGCAAGCAACTTTTTTTGAGCTCCCAGTGAATCTCATTTACAGGTTGCATTACATCATGTCTCTTCAGGGAGTAAATTGTGTTATAAGTGTACATTACCTAAATGTAGCATCAGTAACTCAAGGTTTATAGGGCTGCAGGTCTATAGTATAAGAAAGTTTGCTGAACTCACGAGCATACATACGCATGCACGCCTGTGTCTTAACTGTCCTTGTTCCAGCACTGTAGAAAGTAAGTATCCTGTAGGATAGTTTCTTGATGTTTGTGCAGGGGTACATTTCGCATGGAGCGAGAGGATGGCTACACATTTGACTGCCGGATTCCACCATTCTCTCTTGAGAGCAAAAGTGAAGATCCTGGATCTACAACAGGAGTCATCTGAGTCAGTTCGAAGTGTTGCTAACATCACAGAAGAAACTGTGACATGTATATATTCATTACTTTTTTATATTGTGATAATCGGAGGTAAGAATGTTTGAGAAATACGTTTCAGTGAATTTTCCGCATTGTGTGTACATTATAATTTATTCAACTTTGTGAAATTCGAATACTTGTACGGTACTTCAGAGTCAGTGAAAATAATAAAGCTCAGTGTTTTGAATCGGTTTAATCTTAAAGTTCCTGCTCTTCTCTTAAATGAATTATTTTCCCAGTACAACTGTCATTTTGATATGTGCAGTCTCCATACTGCTGTATTATGGATTCCAGATTCATATCTGTTCTGTTGTATGTATGATTGAAAGTGGCGTGATCATGATCTAGTGTACAGTGTTTGACTGGGAAGGTAGTCCCAGCAGTAATGCACGTGACATAGTTCTGGGCATTTATGATTCAAATATTGGCCCCTGCGCTGTCCATTCTGACCAAGGATTCTGAAAATTATTTTCCTTTGTCCTTGTGATGAATGCTAATATGGTACCTCCATCCATTTACATTAACTGTACGTGATCTTGTTCTTACAGTGAATGCCAAATAACCTCTACTATTTGTTAAATCTACCATACCATTTACATGTGATTGGGTACTCTATCTGAACAGCTGTATCATGTCTGAACGTGCAATGCTTTGAAGTTTGCTCTTAAGAGTGTGCTAGTGTTTCACCTTATTATTGACAGACCACAGCCATGTGCTCTTCATTTAATTTCTTTGCCCCTAGAATGCATTTGATTTACAGATACACAGTAAATGAGATCTATAGATAGAGTAACAAAATAACAGCAGGGATTTTATGGCATTTAAATGCAGCTGCAAGAGCAGGAAGCGTGGAACTGAACGTAGCTTTCGAGGGGTTAAACATTAGGTTATTATAACTATAAACATTGGGCTATTGTAACTTGAACAAGATATGGAGGGGGGGGGATATGACAGTTGAACACATGTGTGACAAATGTAGAAGTAGCTAATTAAATCAAACCCTTTAAATAAACATTATGAAGTAATGAACATGCTCACTGAATTTGGTGCATTCACAAAACTAACAGGCTGAACAAGAGAAAAGCTGTAGTAGAGTGTATATGGGTAAATTTCTCTGATGCATTTTATAATCAAGATGGTCAAAACAAAGAAATGCTTTATTACCATTGATTATGAGCTTTGCTTTAGAATATTCCATTGGAAAGTTTCAAGATAATCAGGTGGAACTGAAACTGCAAATCGGACCGATGTTTCTGGCCTGTGCCAGTGATATTCATTCATTTGATACCATGAAGAAAGACACAGAAATGAGATTCTAGCAAAATTAACACATATAAATTGCAGGCAAAACAAAGAATATAATGATGTTTTGTTATCAGAATGCAGCACTGGGTCATAATATGTAAATGAATAATATATCCTTGGACATTGTTTCAGTAACAAATCAGAGTTATTCGTTACACTTCTTGTTTGTGTAGGTATGAAAATTGTACTCGCATTCTGAGGTTATTTGCTGATTCCAGTGGCCGTGCGGTCTAAGGCGTAGGTCTGCGGCTGAGCACTTGCTGGGATTGTGGGTTCAAATACCACCGGGGGCATGGATGTCTGGTGAGTGTTTGTGTTGTCAGGTAGAGGTCTCTGTGATGGGCCAATCCTTCATCCAGAGGAGTCCTACCGACTGTGGTGTGTGTGTGAGTGTGATCAAGCGAAAATAAACACCCTCAACGCCTACTGTGTGTAGGTAGAAGAGGTAAGGACTGCGATACGATGTGATTCTAAGGTTACTTGAGAATGGGTTTTTAAGGAAAATGCTCATACAAAAGGAAGAGAAAATCAAAAGGTAGTTGGGGGGAGGAGAGCGAGTCTCGCCTGTTGCTGAAATGTCCAGAATCTCAGAGGTGGAGCGAGGAGCCCATGAATAGGAAATGGCCACATATCAGGGAGCAATTAGCACTCAGGGAGATATTCCCAAAAATGCCACTGAACAGATAAATTTGGGCACCCTCGCTTACAAGGTTAAATGCAAATGGGAAAACCAGGCCAGGAAGGCAGAACTGAGGTTGGTGGGAGAGCAAGAATGAGATTGTATGTGGGATCAACAGGCATAAGACAAGAACCATTCATATCGTAATAAATATCATAGATAAACTGCAGTCATCAGCAATATGGTGGATGTGCTTGGAAAAAACTTGATGTCGCCACTCACGCCCAAAGAAATGTATTTGAAAGTCAACTAGTCATAAAAAGGTAATGAAGAAGGGTGCATTATGAGGAGGTCCATAAGTTGTCCTTACAATTTAGGTGGACAGCTTGATGGTAAGAAATCACTTGGAAGACCTAAACACAAATGGGGTGATGATATTAATATGGGTATTAAAGCAGTAGTATGTGGACTGGAATAACATGTTGCAGGATAAGGTTCAGCTGTAGGCTTTTTTGAACATGGTGTAACTTTTGGGTTCTGTAAAATGTGGGGAATTTCTTGACCTAGCTGAGTGGTTATCTCCTGCACCATCGAATTGAAATGCAGCAAACTATTCTGTAATAAAAAACCTCACAAGGCATGTTAATAATAAATGTCTTACATATGCCACAACGCTGGACATGTTGGGTTTACAAGCATTTTACACTGATCATTTTCCTTCCTATTGTTCCCCCTTGATATGCGTTTGGTTGACCTTGGATGTTGATTGGAATCCTTTTGTGGCCGAAGAGTCAATGATATTGACAAAAGAGAAGAAGTTCTTGTTTTTTTTCATGTTCTTCATTACAGATTGAATAGCCAGTTGCATGCCTGTCTGCCTGCCTTTCTTGTAAAAACAATAATATAGCACTAGCAACTGGGTGACCTGAAAAGTGATGTATGGTGCATAATCTGGAAACAAAATTAATACTAAACAAGAGTATTCTGTGTTTCGATACTGAATTTTGCAAAACATGTGAGTATGTTCTTATTAATTCGTTTAATTTTTTATGTGCATAATTTTGATGAGTTGATTGTTAGATACTGGAATTAGTTCACATGTGGATAGTACATGGTACATAATTAGGTGGGTAAATGATGTGAATGGTAAATAGGTAAGTCTGGAAGGAGATGTTTTTGGTGTATTTCATGATGCTATTTGTACACAAAAATTATAAAAATTGTGTTTCTGTGAGAGGTGGTTATTTCTTCCATACTTTCATGATTTCTTCTGAGGTATACAGACATTTTAAAATTGGGTTGTTATAAGCCTGTCTAATGCACACAGCAAAAGACCATTTGTAGGGTATGCAGGGGGCCTTTTGAACTGTGGTACACAACTGACAATTTAGGCTTACATGTGTGGGATGTGAGGATAAACGTGAAATCTGTTTAGGGGCAGAATATAGTAATATAGGCTTGTGTGTGATCAAAAAACATATCGATGGAGATTGGAGAAGGAATAGTTATGTCACAGCCTTCAGAGAGGGGCTAAGGTTGGTAAGACAGTGTATAGGTGGGTCCCAGGGGGACTATGTAAAGTCACTTTGCTCTAACATCAGAAAACAAATGAAGGACGAAGTCTGAATGGGTTGAGACCCATGAAAATGTTTAGATGTCACGTGATGGAAGATAATGAAGTTATATTTTGTGCAGTGTCCTATACCGTTCATTAACTGGGGCATCTGTAATGTGACAGTACAAGAGCATATTTCATAATTGTGAAAACACATGTTTGAACTGAATGAATTGGTAACTTTTTAGTCATCCTATGTTTTCGGTCTGCAGTGTCACGCTGGGAGGTGCTGTAGCAGTGCAGTTTGTGATTGGCCCACGTGAGAGGTTGTTGTCTTCTCAGTTTCAGGCACACCCAACAGACCATTGCAGTTTTTAACCTGTCTCAGTACTTTGTATGCAGTTGTCACACAGTAAATCTGCACTGTGATAAAATTTCTTTCCATAATTCAAAGTGAAGGTATTAAAATTTATTTTAAAGCTGATTGTGCTGTATTGTGTGTTGATGAGACTGAGTACAACATTTTTGTGATTATTACCATTGTTGTTATTGTTATTGTTATTGAGAATAGTTATCATTATCAACACCACCACAACCATCAGTAATGGTAGTAGTATTGGTGGTGGTGGTGGTGGTGGTGGTAAAGGCAGTGGTAATAATAGTAATGGTGGTGGTTGTGGTGGTGGTATTTATGATGTGAGAATACATATGTTCCATTCACTGGCTGTCATTGAAAGATCCACCTAGCAAATTTTGATTTAAATGTGACTTCTGAATTTTTGTGCCTTCCTGACTTACAGTACTCAGAATTTTAGTCTTCTTTGATATGTGAAAATTTCTTCCATTAAATTATACAGAGTGAAAAACTTAAAAGTACATGCTGTTATTAAGTCGTAGTGTCCATACTGTGAGCATATTTCTATTGCTGGCACTTACACATGTTGTTGTATTACTACGAATTAGTAACCACCTGCACTGGTAACGGCTACTTTCAAGTGTGCCATCCTGTGTACTGACTATCTGGGAAGTAACACTTTTTTTCACAAATAATTTATTTTTTAATAAATACAGTTTTTTAACATATTATTTTCTCTCTCTTCTTTTAAGGAGCACTGTGACCTGTAAGTAATCACCAAAAATGACAGTATCAACAGTTGTCCTCTTTGTTTTGCTAGTCACGACTTTGGGCAGTACTTCCCCTGTCCCTCATGACATTTACCATATCAATACAGACCAGCATAGAGACACATACACAGAACAGCATCAGACAGATGTGCCCCAGTCTGGAGTGTCTGTTCCCAGATTTGTGTGAGTAACTTTCCTTTCTGTAATACAAACAAAGTAGATTAGGGATCTCTGTGTGCCTGTACCAAAACACATTTGCAGATGAGGGTGGTTTCATTTAGGTACAGATTTGGCAGACAGACATAATGGACTTACAAGTTGATTAATTCTGAGTGCATTAAAAATAAGAAACAGAATTTAAATCCATTTTATTTTTAAAGACGTAATGAGGACTATATCATCAACACACTGCCACCTCAAATGAAGTGCTGAAATATTCAATCTGCCTACTATGTTCCCATAGTTTTTACATATGCCCCTAAAAATCTGCTATAGTAAAAGGGAACAAATTTTTGTTGAACTCTTTCATGTTTAGATAAGTCAGTGAATGTGAGAGAGTTTAGGGCAACAGGTGCATATACAAGTTTGGGCTGTCTAAGTTTGCAGTTCAAAGCAAAACCCTGACTCAGAGTCAGAAAAAGTGATGTAATGGATAAATCCCAGACTATTTAATATTTAAGCCATGACAAAATATGTAGCTGATGTGATGCTGAAAATGTGGGTTAATTAAAGTCTAACAGAACTCCCAAGTCAATTGAGATGATAAGACTGTAAAAAGAAAATTATTGCATAATACATTATTCACGTTAATACTGATCCCTTCATGAGTAAAGTCATATAATTGTAATTTGATCAAGATAGTGATGACTGTGATCATCATAGTTCACAACTTTGATGCCCTGTATCCATTCAATAGGTAATAATTACTGTGTTTATATTAGGACCTTATCACTAGCTGAAATACCAGTATCACTTTGTAGCTTTCTTGTGCCTTATTACAGTGGTAATATCACCAAGAGTTTGGTACCAGAAATGAGAAACAGACGATGGAGTGCACTGAATGGTCCACAACAAGTTGTTATGTGTCATGGAGATGATGGACATCAATTTGATGGCTTCCCTTGTGATGATAACGTCTGTGTACCACTGCATTGGGTTTGTGACAGGGATACTGACTGTGAAGGTAAGTATTTGGTGCTTGCAGAATAGATTGTCTGTGATTTAGCATGCTGTTTACATATGGGCAGACTAGGGACCCTACTATCTTTAAGGGGTGGGGGGTGGAGGGAGGGGGCACGGGGGTTACATAGGTTAGTCACTTGGACTGTTTCACTAGTAGGGATGTAATTTCTCTTAGGGTCATGCATGCTATGCAGTTTGATTGTAGAGGTCAGGTGAGTATAAGTTTGTGCTTAGTGATTGAGTGCAGGGCTAACCTCACCTCAAAGAGCAGTACATGTTAAGAAACCTGACAGTGCATATTGGAAAGCAGCTAAGGAATCGTTACAAGGATAGTAAGTTTTACTTACTGTTTGGAATGTTTCAGGTTTATTCTGGACAGGAGATGTAACAAATTCAGGTCAGAATTAGAGGAACATAGTTTTGATACTGGAGCTTTTCAACAAGTTAGGTGGAAAAGGGAAGGAATAGTGGATGCATGAAATTTTACTGTGCTGTAGAGTGGAAGTATATATATTGTGTTTGACCAGGATTCCTGGTAAATAACGAATATAAAATGGTAATATTATGCGAAAGGATATTGTGGAAATAAAGAGAATGGGGCAGAAAATTATGGAACTACTTGATAATCACATTGACACAGAGTAGAGGGCATGGTATCTCACGTGGCTGAATCATATACTGACCTATCAACAAGGAACAAAATTTTTGAACCTAGAAGATACGTAACAAATTATAAAGCACCAGAGGAGGATAATATATATACTGAATTAATTAAGTATGGAGGGTTGGGGATGGGGGGGTGGGGTGGGACACACACACACACACACACACACACACACACACACACACACACACATTCACCTCACAGATCCAATTCGTGTCATAACAACAGCTGAATATGAGACAACTCGGTCAATAATCAGACAACACACAGACACACGCAACAGTCATTAAACACATTCAAGAGCCAAACAATCTGTGACTCCAAGTCAAACATCAGAAATCCAATATCAAAAATCAAAACATCACACATCAAACATAGGGATAAGAATTCCAAAGGTTACAAATTAGCAAGTAATACTTTTTTGATGATGAAAGAAGAATTCTTCAAGAGAGTAAAAAGTGTGAGTAATAAGATATTTTCTCAAAGCAAGCTTAAGCTTTGATTTATCATTTTGGAGTTCTGATATATCTGAAGGCAGACTATTATAAATTTTTGTAGCAGAAGAAGTAACCCCTTATTTATACAGGAAAGATTTACTGTACGCCTATGTAATTGAGTCTTGTATCTTGTATTTATGCAATGTAGTGTTGAATTTGTTTGAAAATTATTAGGATTGTTGACAACAAACATCGTCAGAGAAAAAATATATATAAACATGGAACTGGTAGTATGTCAAGGTTTTTAAACAATCCTTTCCACAAACATCTTGTTCCTAGTCCCATCATTATTCTTAATATCCTTTTCTGTACTTAGAATACCCTCTCCATGTTGGTTGAGTTACCCCAATAAACTATGCCATATTTTACTAAGGAATGAAAGTATGCAAAATATACAGTTCTGGGAGTATCAGTGTGTAATATATGGACTAGTCTTCTCATTATAAAATAAGCAGTGCTCAATTTTTGGACTAACTGGTCTATGTGGGTCTTCCGTGTAAGTTGAATATCCAGTTGAAGCCCAAGGAATTTTATATTGTGAGCACCAGTAAGAATTTTACCTTCATATGTTAATTGTAAGGGATAGTGCAAAAATTTGGTGGGTGTAAATTTTACCATATTGGTTTTTTCTGCATTTAATACAAGCTGATTTGCCTGAAACCGTTTAGAAATGTGAGAGAGAAGAGAAGTACACACTTGATTCGGATCAGTACAATTATTAACAGAAACAGTATGGAGAAGGGAGGCTGTGCCAGCTGCGGGGCACACTAAAATAGTTTGCCTGATGCATATGGATTATAAGTTGGAGTGAAATAATTACGGGGGAGTGCCATTATGAAATGCAAGTTATAAAATTTGACTCATATTTTATATAAACAGCTGGCTGCATACTTAAGAGGAGATTTTAAGGGAATGTCAGGTGTATGATTTGGCTATTGACTTACATTTGATTAATATGGTGAAAATAATTTCTTTCAAAAACACTTTCTATAACTAAACTTTGGTATTTCCAGGAGGTGAGGATGAGGCGGACTGTGGTAACTGCGAAAAGGATGAATTGTACTGTATAGTGCAAGGTGTCAGGACATGTCTCTCTGCACATTTTCTGTGTGATGGCCGAAGAGACTGCGGTGATGGGTTAGTGTCTAAGTCATATGCTTGAGCCTTGCTTTGAGTGCCTTCTTCCTTAAGACAGTCATCACCATCATTATCATCATAATCATCATCGTCGTCATCATCGGTACTACGGCCCTAAGTGGGCCTTGGCCTCTTCTAGAATTCCCCACCATCCAGGACTATCCTCAGCCACCAGGTATTTCATCTTATAAGATTCTCGACGACTATTCTTTTTCAGGGCAAGGTTGTCGCCACCTCGCCCACCTCCCTACCCAGAGGACCAGGCCTCCGCATTTATGTCCCCCTTAGGTGGCCCAGCTATACCCACGAGTACTGGGTAGCTCGGGATTCTCACTTCCTGTACCCACTCACGTGGGCCGCTGGGGTTAACCCTTTTAGTGCACGGCGGCCGATGGGTCGGCTATCGTCATGTTTGAGAAGAGCGCGCCGGCTGAACTACCGGCCCTTATTCCAAAAGCGTTACAGTACCAAGATTTGTCGTCAGATGTCAGAGGTTTTCACACAGCTGCAAAGAGTGAAGTAGCGAAGATTTTAATCAATTAATCGCTTGCATCTCGAATTGGATGTAGGTTTTAAAGGGATATTTATTTCGATTTTGACAATTGGCAGTAATGGCTAGTAGCAGACATGGTGGTAGGCGCGTAAAGTTGGTGGTCAGTGCACATGTGTAGCGCGGTCATGAAAGTTTTTGGTTCTTTGTGTGCGGGATGACAAGAATTGAGAAGAAGCGCGTGATATTTCTCCAAGTGACAGTGATTTGCCGAGTCAGACGATAGTTGCGAATCGACATGAGGCAGCAACAGTCGTGTGCTTGAAGAAAGTCCAAGGTATGGTATCATACTAAAAACTTTGTGATCAAAATAAACCAGGAATACTGGAAAAACAAAGACCCCCATGCTCCTGAGGATGCCCTGTTCTGGTTTACTGACGGTTTTAGGGCTTATTCAGGGACAGGTACTGGTATATATGGTATAATATGCATACGCAAATGTAAGAAGTGCTTATAGGCATAAGCGGATCCCTATTTTTTCTGATAGCCAGGCTGCACTTAAGGCTCTTAATATCCCGAAAGTGACTTCAAGACTGGTTGCAGAATGCTTGGATGCTGTCTCTGTGCTGGCAAACCAGAATGAGGTTACTCTTATATGGGTACCAGGGCATTGTGGCGTCCCAGGCAGTGACAAGGCTGACAGATTTGCTAGGCAAGGTGCGGTGATAACGCTACTCGGCCCACAGCCGCCGCTTGGAATACCTAGGTATTCAGTAAGAGTCACAGTCAACAACTGGACTGAGATTCAACACTACACTACCTGGAAAAATTTACCAGCTTACAGACATGGTAAATTTTTTACTAGTAGACCATTCAAAGAAAGAGCTGGTGACCTGCTTCAACAAAGCAAGCATGAGCTGAGGATGGTAATTGCGTTCTTCACGGGCCATGCTCCTGTGAAGAAGCACCTGAATATTATGGGCCTGTTTGATGGTGATCCAAAACTACAGGTTTTGCAAGTTGGAGGCTGAAACAGCGTACCATATTCTTTGCTGTTGTGAGGCCTTAGCTCGCCAGCATTAGAATTTCTTTCGGAAGTTCTTTACTGAACTCAAAGATATAAGCATGGCCTCATTAAAAGACCCGTGTCATTTTGTAAAAGACAAATGTTTAATGAGTCTGTGCTGACAGCATTAACAAAGAGCTGCACAATATGCCTAAGTCTGCAGTGCATCTGGAGCTTCTGCCTGTGCGGCCTTTGGGAAGAAGAAGAAGGTATGGTGTAGTTTGTCATGTAAGAGTGATGGGTCACATTCTGACATTGCCAATGGTAGCAAAGGAAGGGACTGGAAAGAAGCTGCAGATGGTGATGACATCCAGACGCAAACCACCCTCCAGTTGCAAGGGCTGAAGCATGTGTTTCCTGAAGATGCACCCACAGTGGCTTATTTCTGCGCATTTTTTTACAGTGCAGCTGCAGGTTCGGAAAAATTTGTAACACAAACATATAATTACAGTAAAAAATTTCTCCAGCCTCGTACAGACCTTCCGTCTAGCACCATTGCAAGGAATTGGAAGAACCTTAACTTTTGCAGAGTGACAAGTATTTATAGCCTTTCTCATAAATATGGTTCTACACAACCAACCAACTATACAATCTGACTGGTACACTACTGCATCACAGTATTGTCTCTGGTTCCAGAACATGTTTCCCAGAGACTGTTTCCAAGTAATCCTGACATTTTTTCACATGGTACAAAACAGGAATCTTGCTGCACCTGGTGAACATGGTTATGACCCTTGTGCACAATTCCAATCATTTGTGGAACATGCCAGCATGGTTTTTGGCCATCATTACACACCCCATCAACAATTGAATGTAGATGAGAGTCTGGTAGGCACGAAGAACTGCACATAATTGCTGCAATATTTACCCATCAAACACCATTATTGATGGGGAATCGAACTGTGGATGGTCTGTGATTCAGTGACAAATTACTGCTTGGGATTTTTTGTATACTCGGGATCAGAACATACAGAGGATAATGATACTATCCAGAAATATGGCTTAGCCCACACAGTTGTAATGAAGTTACTGAAAATGGTAAGTTCATCTGCAAGAGCTATCATATTTTCATGGACTGTTTTTTATGGCAATCCTGCTTGCTGAAAATGTGTACAATTTAAGTGCATGTGTGACAGGAACCATCAAAAGAAACAGGATTTTTTTTTCCAGGCTCTTTGGAGCAAGTTTGAAGTGGGTGAGAAGAAATGTTGTCAAAGGGGTCCAGTTCTTGTTGCTGCCTTTTGTTAAAAGGAGTCCCAACGTTTTCATATGCTTCTCCTGTCCACTCGGACCAAGGTGGAGGATTCTGAACATATTCATGTACGACACGGTCAACAAAACCACGTCACAAAGCCTCCCATTGCACAGGGCTGTAACGAATTTATTGGGGGCGAACTGACACATCGGATCATACGTCGTATATTGAGGCAAGGAAAACAATAAAGTACTGGAATGAAGTATATTTCAATATTTTTTTGAGAATGGTTCTGAATAGTTACATTATTTGTAATGAAGACATACCTGTTGGAAGTAAACCAGTTTCTAAATTGGACTGTGCAATAAAAATTGTTGCTGCAGTGAGTGAAGAGCAGCTACAAGAGAAGAATGGTGCAGCTGGAATATCAGGCACAAGAAATGAAGAAACTGATTCAAGGCACCTCAGAAAACTGCCTACTAAGAAGGAAAAGGTTCGTTGTGTGTGTGTATTAATAGAACAAAATGTGGACCAATTAGAAGGCAAAGATTCAGAACGATGTGTCAAGTGTTAGAAGAGTCTTCATGGAGAATGATTCTCACAACGTAAATGCATTAGTGACATTTGTTGCAAATAGTGTCATTGTACAAAAACATGCATAAAACTCAAAATATTTTGTGGAAGTGCATAAAACTTTGCAACAGTTATTACTGTTCACTGTTGCAACTAAAACATGCAGCAGAAGTATATAGAAACAAACTGAGTTGAAAAATGTACATCAAAATGGAGTCCTTCACTTTAAAAAGATTAGTATTTTCTTTTTGTGAATGGTGTGTTACGAAAACAAATCGGAACTATTACTGTTGCATGATATTTATGAAGGACAAGAAAAAATCCATGACTTTTGTGTCCGATTACGGTAAGGAGGCCAGTGTCACCGGGTGAAAACCCAATTGCAGTTAATAAATATCACATATCAATAATTTTGCTTAAGATTTTCATAAAGAAGGCCCTGTGTTTCTTGCATGTATGGACTTTGGAGGGTTAGCACTAAAGCAGCTAAAGTGGTCTACGACCCTACATTTTGTCCTGGCATGAAGGTTGTATATTCTGGCTAGAAAAGTTTGGTATTGAAAATTCCCAGTCCAAGTGTGTTTTAATACTGACGCATTCTGACACTAGTACTTGATAAATGACTGTGACATCCTGAATAAATTGTGAAGCACACTTACAGGCAATGCTATATTTAGTTATCACATGTGACACAACTTTGAAAACATAATACAAAATGGTTAATGAAATCAAGATTTTTATGAATTTTGTGATATTAATGAAATACTTAGAAATATTTTGTCTGATTTATAGAACAGCTGTGAGACACAGAAACATAACATTTTACCATTATTTCAACATGCAATATTTTTAATTTTTAGAAATTATTTCTACATGAATATACTATTATTATTGACATGTTTACAAAGATACGCCCTGTAGCAAGACTGAAAATTACATAATGTAACATGTTGCTTAGAAAAGAGGAGAGGAGCTCGACATCCTGATCCACTGAGATTCGTATTTTGCTGCTGGCACATGATCAGCATTATCACAACATGCAGTGAAGACACTGAAATACAGAGACTAGTCTATTTGTGAAGTAAAAGTTTTCTCAGCTTCACATTAAAATGCATTCCTATGAACTTTATTGCAAAATATCTTTGTTTATAACTCTGGACCATTGCTGGTGACAGGTCAGATGAAGATCCAGATAATTGTCACTCATCATGTGAGTTCCACTGCAAGGATGGCAGTGACTGCGTAGCTCGTAATCTGGTGTGCGACGGAGATTACGATTGTTCTGATGGGTCTGATGAGTATGACTGTGATTACCACCCATCACACAATGACTGCCACCCTGAATTTGAATTTCAGGTGAGGCTGCTGAGCTGGGTAGTTGCATGACAAGTGAAGCTGTTCTTTACATGGTTCTATGTTATTCTGCACACAGTTATTTATTGTGCTGACCACCAATGTAATGGCAGGCAATTGCCTTAAGAGATCAGAAAAATGTAGAGTATATCAAAAATAACCAGGCGCACACCCAAAGAGGGGGTTGCAGGTCTGCAGCCCTTCCACCAAATCAAAATTTTGCAAAAATACTCAGGTTTTGTAGACATGATACTATCAAGCATTTTACGTGATTTTACCCTTCAGCCAAAATCAGCCACTGACATTGGGTGATGACTAGTACATTCAAATTTTGAAAAAATGCAAAACTTAGGAAGTCTTAAATGAACTTAAAATACCCAAGAAGATATGATCTTGTAATTTAAATTAGGGGAGTGGATCATGGAACATGTAGTTATGTTCGTATGTGTATAAATGCAGTTGCAAACAGTGTTATGTTACACTTATATTTGTGACATAATTTTTATAACATAGTTTTTGATTTGAAACATAAAATATATATAGCCAGAGGATCAGCCCCCCCCCCCCGCAATGAAAAATTCGGGTTTCATGCTTGAATATAATGCATCCCATGGAGAATATCCATCATGCTGTCTTCTAACTCAGTCCAATGATAAAATATCAGATTATGTACGGCTTTTACACTTTTGATTTTTCTTATAATAGACATTCCAGGATTCAGATAATGTCATTCTCCCATGTAACTCTCAATTAATATTTGAATTTGAAAGAGAGGTTGTTTGAAGTTGATTTCCAGCTATTCCATGAAAAATTTTTTGAATGTCTGATTTGTGTTGTTAAACAAGGAAACAGTTTGTTACATTTCTGTTTCTGGTTTTAGTGCTATGATTCCTTGGCTGAAGGAAAATGGCCATTTTGTGTCCCAAAAGCATGGTTGTGTGATGACCATGATGACTGCCCTCATGGAGAAGATGAATATTTCAGTACATGCGTCAGGAAAGGAACATACAGCTACAGGCAGTGACACCTGTATAACAGCTACCGGCAGTGAAATTTCTGTGACAAGTCTCATTGTTGATTGTAATTAATGGCAGGAATGGCTTTAGAGCACTAAGAACCATTTGGATGTACAGTCAAAAGCAGGTTTGGAATAAGAGCATCTAATTGCACTGTTTTCCTCTTTGTTCTATTATCACCACAACAACATTTTTGATGAAGTAAGAGAATTTTTTCACCACATAAATACCTCACCACATTAAGAGACATCAAAACCGCTCACTTTTAGTCCACTGTTTTAGAATGTGTGCTGACAAAATAAGAAGTAAAAGATGATAAACACTTTCTTATTAGTAAAAGACATTCTAATTGATGCAGAGGTATATATTTTCTATGAACATATCATACTTGTATCCAGTAACTGTCACACCAACTGACGATAGTTCTGCTTTACAATAATTAAATGTGAATAAGATATTTCATTATTAGTAATATTACTTTCTGCGTTCTACTTATTATTCCAAATTGTTTTAGTGGGGGAATAACAATATTTGGAAATAATGAAAATTTTACAGCTCAAAATACCCACCCTAGTTATGTCCTTGGAAAAGTGGGCGTGAATCAAAAATGATATTCTCGTAAGAAAAGAAAAGACGTAAGTAAATAAACCAGCCAGAAGCATTAAACTGAAAATGAGAGGGCATAAATTACGAAGTGGTGTAAATTGGTAAGTGGTGTGAAAGTAGAAAGGTGTAAACCAGAGCCTTTGTGTAATTACACAATATTATGCATGCAGGCTTTTCATTATACTGTGCTCCATAAGCTTGATGCAGTTTTAATATTTATTTGATTAAATTTGGGATGCATATGCCATTTAGCTTCGTTTCATTTCTGAATTAGGGATTTTTAATCCCAGGTTTGCACCTGTCTTTCAATAGATTGTGAAGTCCCTCAATAACTGAGAGAATTTGTTGTCTTATATATGCGTAAACATGGGTTAAGAATTTATACACAGTGTAAACTGTGTCTGAATTGTAGGCAGTTAGTGTACGGTTTTGATCGCAACGGGAATGTGAGGTACAGTGTTGGGTCGGGGACCAGAGGTTGATAACCACATGGAACTCGTCAGTGACAAGAGCTCGCAGTAGTGGAATGTACATTGTAGGGTTTATTTTCAGCAGTCAGCGGTAGTCACATCGCCCTGCATCTGTGTAGCTCATATGTGTTTTGTCATTGCGATGTTGTATTATTCCGAATGCGAGGAAAGTTTCAAGGTTTCCGAATGTATGTGATGCGGATGTAGCGAGCGGCATATGTGCAGTGATCGCCGCTATTAGTCTGATCATACTCTTAACAGAGGGTGCTGTTGCGTACATGGATCAGAGCTGATAAATATGGCTGCCAGACAATGTATTATCCGTGACGCTTCCTGATAAACCGCTGACAAGCCATGCCAGTATGTGACGTCACACGTGCGAAGTGGGATGCTTTCTATTTTGCCGGTTGGCTTTTGTACGTTGTGTAGTGTGTGTTTAAGGTCAGGGAAGACAGTTTCAAAGTTCGTATGAAATGTAGTATACGCTCCGACCGCGGACAGAAAGGAGCAACACCATGAGAGTGCGATGGAAATTTTCAGAAAGGAAATCTAAGCAAAAGCTCGGAAAGCAGACCTTTCCCGTCCAAGTTCATACGAAACTGTTTCTTCGTGTTGCTGACCCTTAGATTCTTCCGGACAATCAAAGTAAGATGTATAATTAATAGCTGTGAGAAGAATATAGTCTAATTTCTGGGCTTTTTTTTTAATTTCTATTTTTTAGTGTAGCTCGTCATATGTATTGACGCACAGTGACAATGGCCGCCCGTAACAGAAATTACGAACTGTTAAATAAAATCACAAATGTTACGTTTCCTTTCATTTGGCTCAATAATTTACAACTCGAATGTAGAAAAATGTCATTTAAAATATTTATTTTGCTGCCCCTTGCACTCTGCTGCCTTGGGTGACCGCACAACTGGCCCCCGCCTCCCCAGGTACGCCCCTGTTGATGTAATGGTCATTGTAACCCCGATGTCGATGCCCTTCTGTTGGAGAATCTGTGCTTACTGAAGTTAACTATATGGCGTGGAGTTATAATTGAGAAGCGTATAGTTGTTTGGCTGCTCGGGATTTCCCCGCAATGTGTGGAACTCGAAGAATCATAACTGTGTTTAGAAGAGCCGACCACTGTTCCCTTCGTAGACGTGTGGTTCACAGACTCAATTGTCATACGCATTTTTCACTTTTACGGTGTGTGCCATATGGTAGCCCCGTCTCACCCTTTCGATTTGACCATTCCAATAATATCCGGTGAAGAGGACACATTTTTAAGCTCATCATGTACCAGTCTTCTCTAATTTATTATTTCCGCTGTCTTGTGTCCACATAATCTCAATAGCAACCTGTTATTAAATATCTACAGTGTATGTTCTTTAATTCAGGTGGGAGAGAAGTTTTCATACGTATATAAAACATCAGGTAAAGTTATGGATTTCATAGTGATTCAGTTGGGGGTGTCTATGATGAACAGTGACAATTACGAAGTTCAGTGTGAAGATCACGGTACTGGAATCAAAGAAAAGCAGTTCCATGATTTCGTATTCACCGCGGTTCCCCTGGAAATGCCTTGTATATGAATAGTGGTGATTTTGAACAGTGGAATGTATCACTTGTTCCGTCATGAAAACGGGTTTTGTTGAGGACGTGACCCCCTGTAACTGGTAGATATGGACCGACATTTCGAAGGAAACTGCATCAAATTTTAGGCGCGTTCGCAAAATCGCGAAAACCGACTATTAGCTGCGTCGTGTCTGCCTGCCTGTTTGTCTGTCTGTCCGCGTGAACAGCTCTCCTGCCACCGGACGGATTTTCATGAAATTTGTTGTCGCCGTAGGCGGAACTGAGGCTTGTAGCCCCACCCACTTTCGCGATCAGCCTCATCTGCTATGACTGGCCACTTAAAATATAAAGTAGCCATAGTAATGGACTTTCTTGTCAATTTTGTGAAATTTAGTCGTCGAAGTACTATATTCTCTTTTCCTGACATCCCCCCGCCTCAATTTTACCGCCCCAGGCCACCGCCTAGTTCGCCTAGTGTTTTTAACCGGACATGACTGTAACACTGTATGGTTTGTCAAATAAACTGAAAGTTCCTTCGTAACCCTAATACGTAATAGTGTAGCCGGTAGTGTTTTGTTTTATCCCTGTCATTATGCAATGTCTTCTTGCACGAAACTTTGTAAGACAGGAATAAACTCGCCCCGCTCCAGTGCAGTAAGGTAGTGATGGCTCGTCGTTATTGATCAGATGCGGAGCGGTGCGGTCAGGTGCACGTCGCTGTTGGTTGCATACAGCTAGGGGCAGCATTTATGACTACATAACCAATCAAGAAAAGGAGAGTGTCTGTTCACAGCACTTGTGCTTGTCTCGGCCTGTTCCTAACGTTATTCTTTACAGACTGCTAGACGGTATTGTGTTGGCGCACCGTACGTATTGGTATCTGCAGTAGTCATCATTCATACGTCTGTTAACAAGGACACAACTGTACTCCGCTGTGTGCAGTGTGTAAAGTGTACTGTTATTGCGGTCTGAAAGGGCAAAATACCGCTTTCGTATCTGTGTTGTGACTAGGTGTCAAGTGTTTTTGTTTATATTTGGTGATTAAATTGGAGTGCTGTAGATAACATCATGGTGTCATCGAAAGACGAGTCCTCCAAAAACATCGGAAATGAAGAGGTAGTGAATGTATCCCTGCGCTGCGTATTGCGTACAATACACAGTGTCCCGTTTGTAATAATTATATTTGAACTAGTGACTTTATATACGTTATTTTTATGAAGTACGTAAAATAAACACATGGAGGTTTTATCTGCCACCTCGGCCTCATTTCGTAACATGTTTTTATTTAAATTATGCACTAATACTTGTCGGCGTAATTTAATAGCTACTGTGACCCCTACTTCAAATTGAGCTTAAATCGGAATTTACCTAATTAGTTTCGTTTCGTAGTCCTTCCCGCTTCTACCTACTTATTCACTGTAGGTGTAGAGGGTTTTTATTTTCACTTGATCACACACCACATTCGGTAGGACTCCTCTGGGCGAGGGATCGGCCTTTCGCAGAGACCTCTACCTGACAACACAAACACTGTACAAGACAAACATCCATGCCCCCAGTGAGAGTCGAACCCACGATACCAGCAAGCGCTCGGCCGCAGACCCACGCCTTAGACCGCACGGCCATTGGGATCGGCTTCGTAGTTAGTATGTGGCAATAAACACCGTAAGCATACATACTCGTTAAAGGCTGCACTTATAAGCAGTGTATTGCATTTGCTATCGGCATGACCAGCAATAATATTTTTACCACATTATATTTCTTTTCTGTACTCCATTAAGTGTATAGGCCTTCTACGTAGATCTATGTTACACCAGTGAGGCGCACAGAATCGCAAGCACGCACTTGGAAAAATATAAATCCAAAACTGGAGTACATTTATTAACCCATTTTGTTAAATTTATTAACCAGTGTAGAAACGAATTGGCCACGCCCGTGTATGGTGCTGTTTAGTAAGTTGTCAGATTTGAGAATTTGCTAGTTTCTGCTAGTTAGCTGTTCCATTGTTCAATAAATTGGTTTAAAAGTGTGTCACTAATTAGTCAATAAACGAGTTACAAACCCCGGAGATCACTCTGCTTGTGAGACGCCCTCTTTCTGACCAAAATGTCTTGATTGCTAAATCAGTCTATTAAAAAGGTAGTATTTGTAACTATGCTTCGGTCTGTAATGTGGATTTGCGTGGTGTTTTCGTATTTGAATCTATTAGTTCAAGAAAAATTGTATAGTAGGCTTTCTTTACTTTTGATAATAATTTTGAAGTTTAAAATTAAATAAACATTACTAATGTATGAGTGGAAAAACTAAGTTACAGTGTTTATGGATTGGTTTAAGCATGCTAAATACAAATTCGGCTAATACAATTTTTCATTTGAATTTAATGGCCGAAATTCTGTCAGTTGCAGGGATGATGGATCTCTGTTCACAAGCACATCAAGAAATGTATGGCGTTTGCCTAATTTTTTGACCTTTATGTAATGGTTCTGTGGGGCTTTAAACAGCGTTATAAACAGTCGCGGCTTGAACTGCCTTAGGCTTTACGTGTCCATGGCGTAGTAGTAACCCATTGATGTCACATTTACATACTTAACTATTGTGACAAGGTTATCAGAACTACAGAATTAATTGGGTGTGTGTATTTATGGCATGTTTTACCATTGGTGGTTTTCAGTCAGTCACACACTTTTCTGTTGCGACATATCGCTGCGTTTTGCATTAAGGTTATCCGAGTTATAGTTTAAACCAGGCAAGTTCTTTGCGCTGGATAAGTGGCTTGATTACAACCAGCTTGTAAGCAGCTACAGTAGATCCGAAATTAAACGATTTCCGTCTTGCAGTTCAGTGTCATGTGCCATGTCTGCATAAGGCGTACCTTTCTTAACAATACTGAAAACATTTCTGAAAACCCGAGTTCTGTTTTGTTCCGTCTTTTTTAAGTGAATCCCAAATTTCTTCTTCTAAGGGTGGCGGCTGTGTATTCACCACCATCTTTGCATTTCATATTAGCATAAATCTTGGGTTTCACTGCTTTTTGTGTTTTATGAATTGTCATTTGACTCAGTGGTGCCAACTGTTTTGGCCTGTCACTGCTTTCATCGACCACCACACCCAATTAAATGTTTGCAACACGATATATATTGAAGGCGGGAGTTTGTTCCGGTATAGGGTAACTGACGTCCCTGCGTACACGGCATCCTAGATGTGTGTTCCTCGCTAAATCCGCAGATATTCTACTTACTTTTGTAATGTTTTTGAAGAGTCCAACATTCTGCAATGGCTGTGCCTCTGTGGCTGCTGTCGCTGTGGTGTGTAGTTACAGAATTGCCTGATTAACTCCATGGAGCAGAGGCCTTCTTGAGAAGCTAACAGTTTCTCAGCTAGTCAAGAAATTCCCCGCATTTTATGGAACCCGGAGGTTCATTACCGCATTCACAAGAGCCCGCCACCTGTCCCTATCCTGAGCCAGCTCAATCGAGTCCATGCCCCCATCCCACGTCTTGAAGATCCATTTTAATATTATCCCCCATCTACGCCTGGGTCTCCCAAGTGGTCGCCTTCCCTCAGGTCTCCCCACCAAAATCCTGTATGCACTTCTCTTTTCCACATACGTGCTACATGCCCCGCCCATCTCATTCTTCTCTGTTTGATTACCCGAATAATATTTGGCGATGAGTACAGGTCATTAAGTTCCTCGTTATGTAGTCTTCTCCACTCACCTGTCGCCTCGTCCCTCTTAGGCCCAAATATCCTCCTCAACACCCTATTCTCGAACACCTTCAGTCTTTGTTCCTTCCTCAGTGTGAGAGACCAAGTTTCACACCCATACAGAACAACATGTAAAATTATAGTTCTGTATGCCTGTTACAGAATTGCCTGCTGATATTAAACGAAATGTGCATTCTTGTACAATTATTTTGTTCTTCTTTTCCACCTGCCTGATTTATTCGACGTTTATTTATTTACGTCCCTTTTGAGGAGTGTTTCGTTTAGTGTATTTGTAAATGCTCATTTTCACTAAGGGTAACACTTCACATTAAATAATTTTCGTTGGGGGTGCAATTGTTACCATAGGGCCTCAACAAAAAAACCAACTACTTAACCTCATTGCCTGGCCACATTGGTAGTTCCATTCAAGAATCACGAAATTAAGGCGGATTTTCAAACTATGTCGCCGCGAAAATGCTTTTAAAAACCGGGCTGGCCTAGACTGTTTCAGCGCTTACGCCAGTCCTGTACAGCGTCATATAATGAAAACTTTATATTTTGAAGTACAGTTCATCCTTGTCTTCTGTTCTTCGCAAATTATAGCTCAGTACTACCCAGTCGGTACGTTAATGGCTTACCAGTTATCACTGTGTCCTTGCGTGAGTGACAGATAAAGGAGCTTAAAAATTATCGCGACGCCAGCCAGCAAAACCGTTTAAATCTCAGCGTTACCACCACGTGTGTAGCATCACATCGGAAACTGCCAAGTGCATGTAACATAGTCAAGGTGCCCTGTGTGCACACCGCTCGGTCTGGTGTTAAGTAAGTGCTGATAAGCGCATCGTGTCTTATTGATACACGTCCTTCAGAACACGTGCTTTGATTTATTTCAGTAAAACTTCTGTCTATTTTTCTTTGAAGTTTATGGAAAGAAATGCCTTCAAACCGATAACACTGCTGAAGAAATCGTTGGCACTACAGGCCAGTGCGGCAGAAGACCTCGCGTTATCCATGTTATAGCGTAGACTTCCCAGGCCGGACTAAGGGGGCAGCTGCCTGAGGCACCAACCTGTAAGTGGCACTAGGACGTCACTGGAATAATCGGAAATATGGTGCTAGTAAATTCAGGTTTCCACACTCGAAAGATTTTTTCCGAAAATATCAGCAGGTTTGACATGTGCCTTCAGAAATATTTGCCAGCCCTGTCCTAGGCCGAAAAAAAGTGTAAAGGATATCGTTTTTTAAGGGGCGCCAAAATATTAACCTGCGTGGGGCGCCCACCTTCCTCGGGCCGGCCCTTTATATAGTAGGGTTCATTGGACAGGGATCAGCCCGCCCCAAGGGCTGCAGTACACAGAACAACAGAAATATTGAACAAGGCAGCCAATGTACATATAAACGTAACGAGGCGCGTTCGCGTAACCATTGTTGCTGTGGAAAAGCAAGAAGTATTACATGTTCTGAGTGTGTGTCTGTAGCCTTAGTTATCCAGCATGCACAGCGCATGCGCCGTATTATATTGTCATCTGTGGCCCCTCCGGCTCAACCACAGTTTTCCACATTATCTCATAAACGGCACGGTTTTCGAAAAAAATGTGTTTTGACTTCCTCTACAAATTTTATTTGAAACATTTCTCATTCTGAGAAGAATTTAACCAAATATTATCGTAAATATACGTACGTTTTCATGTAAAGCACCTGTTATTCTTGTCAGAATTTAGTGAAACTTGAATTTTCTCGGCAGATTTTCGAAAAATACTCACATATCAAATTTCATAAAAATTCGTCCAGTGGGAGCTGAGTTGTTTCATGCGGACGGACGGACGGACATGAAGCTAATAGTCGCTTTTCGCAGTTTTGTGAACGCGCTTAAAAACGCATGCATCCGTTCCCTGCGTAAGATTCAATCTCATTGTGTCAATGTCCGAGCGGTAGAGTACAGTGCACGCCTAGGCGAGCCGCCATGGTGGCCGCTGGAGAGCACGCCGTGGTATGCAGGGGCCTCTTGTCACCGTCCCAGAGGCCAAAGAACCCTCTTTAGATCTAAGATGCGTGACCTTTTCTAACCGCAGGCCACCAGTGATTTTTGCCAAGTGCCACAAAGGGGCTTTTTAAACACAACCTTAATACAGTCAATATATTAATGTTTTGTATTACCAAACGCTCCACGGGTGACTTAGAAAAGGCTTGGGAACCACTAGTGGGTCGCGGGTCACGCAATGCATACCACCGCTCTAAACTAAAACATTTAAATATGAACAACTGTCTGGTACAGATATTTGGTCTGAAACAGTTTTGCTGTAAGGCGATCCCAGTGGCTGTGCAGTCGTAAGGCGTATTTCTGCGCCCGCTTTATGACTGGGATCGCAGGTTCGAATCTCGCTGAGGGCATGGATGTTCGTCTGCTTTGTGTGTTGTGTAGGTTGCGGCCTCTGCGACGAGTTGATCTCTCGTTCAGGGGAATCCTACCGTGTGTGTGTGTGTGTGTGTGTGTGTGTGTGTGTCTAATGGTGGGTGATCTAGGAACTTCAACAATGAGGCGGCCTAGGCCCGAATTGGACTGGTGCCCCACAGGGGGGAAAAAATATTATAATGAATGCGAGGTGAGATAAGTATTACGCTGCGAACATGCCACTGAAAGCGCGCAGACCTAGGTTAGTTCAGCTCTTATGCAGTGCTTACGCGGCCTCATGTAATGATGACTGTATTTATTGAAACGCGTCTGTTTGAATGTGCGTTTTTCCATATTGTCTTATTTGAGCAACAAGTTTGTTTTTAGATTACTTATCATTTTATTTATGGGCCGGGATAGCTCAGTCGGTATAGCGACTCCCTACAATCAGTCGGTGTAAGGACTCGCTACAGGCTGGACGGTCCGGGGATCGAATCCCGGTGGGGGCGAGATTTTCCGCACCCGTCCATACCGGCCCTGGGGCCCACCCAGCCTCCTGTACAATGGGTGCCGGGTGTTCCCTGGGGGTAAAGCGGCTGGGGCGTGGTGCTAACCACTCAACCCCTTCTAGCGCCGAGGTTAACGAACGGGTAGTGCTATACCTCTACTCCCGCTTAGGCCTTAGGCCTGTATATGGATCCTTTTGCTTTTTTTTATCGTTTTAATTTACCAGCATTCTGTTTTTCCTTCTTTTTATCTCACAGAGACTTGTCGATATTTTATTCATATTTGTGTCGTACCATTAGCGTTTTCAGGTTCATTTCGTTAAAAGCTTCAAGGAGCCTCACAATTGTCTTGTGAAACCGTTTTCCGTTAAACCATTATGATACAAAAATCTGCATGTCACTGAACTCTGTCTTTGTTTCCAGGAAGAAGTGGCGTCGCGTTACATGGAAAGACTCGATGTGAACGTCGCTTCGCCTGACGAAACCACCGTATCAGACATGGATCAGGTCAGTGCCACATCGCGCTGCTTTCGTGTAGGAAGCTCGTGCCGTCATATTGTGACTCAAAGACGAGTATACTGGCTGCTGTCAGTGTACTAGATCTTTCGAAACGTCCGTAACTACTCAGCCAACGACATATCGTCACAGCAGCACCACTGAGATAAATCTCGCAGTCTTAAACCATTCCCACGACCAGTAGTAGATGAATATGTTGTTTGTCTCATTTGACTAACGTACAGGGTTCGTGTTCCTTGTCAAATTGACTTTGACGTTGACTGTTAACCCCTTAAGGCCCACTGGTTACTATATGTACCACCGGTTTAACCCTTTAAAGACGAAGCGTATCTGTTTCATATAAGGACTCAGAGCGTACCGCGCTGTAAACACTCTCCACTGCGGTTATAAAAACCAATCTCTTAATGCTTTATAAGGCGAAAGTTGCTGTTTGTTCTGAGATCCGTACGAAACACATAAAGGCAACGTGGGCACCACGTAGAAGTTTTTAATGTTAAACCTGGTCTATGTAAAGTTACCGCTAGGCTTTAAAAGGTTAACATTCTTTTAACTTTTCTTTCCGCCCACACAGTGTATTTATGTGTTATATATGGATCTCAGAACAAACAGCGATTATTTCCCTATACAGCATTAACTGACTGCTTTTTATAAACGAGGCGGAGTGTGTTTACTGCGTGATACGGGCTGGATCTATATGTATATAATTTTACGTTCTGCCCACACAGTGTATTTATGTGTTATATATGGATCTCAGAACAAACAGCGATTATTTCCCTATACAGCATTAACTGACTGGTTTTTATAACCGAGACGGAGTGTTTACTGCGCGGTACGGACTGGATCTATATGTATATAATTCTACGTTCTGCACACACAGTGTATTTACGTGTTTTGTGTGGATCTCAGAACCAACAGCGATTATTTCCCTATACAGCATTAACTGACTGGTTTTTATAACCGAGACGGAATGTGTTTACTGCGCGGTACGAGCTGAATATTTAAATACATATAGTTCAGGTAGATTTTATTCGTCAGCCTCTCACGGCAGAGGCCAGGATTCGATCCCAGGTCAGTCTATATGATACTTGTACTGGACACAGTGGCATTGAGACAGGTTTCTCTTCCTGTGCTTCGGCTTTCCCAGTCGATATCATTCCACGAATGTTACGTACTCATCTACATGTTGCTGTTACCAGGACAAACGTACGAAGCCTGACAACGTTCCCAAAAGCTATACGCTTTCGGAAATCGGGAAGCATTTGACAAAAGAAATGCTTTTACTTGTTTGTTAGTCTTTAAAGGGTTAATGACTAAGGTTGTACACAGTATGACTGCATTTGATTAATCATATTAAGGTTGTTTTTTGCTACATCCTACGCGACGTCACTTGTTCATGGTAGTGTACGCTGGACTCATATCCTCATGTTTGTAACGTGACAACCACGAGAAACCTCGTCCAATCACTTTGGGAGTACAGTCAGCAGACCAGCCAAGGCCGTTATGGCTGTGTACGGGTCACGGCCCCGGACTTAAGAACATGGCCACGCGACTCTGGTGCTACAGTACTATCACTCGTGTGCGAGTCGTTGGTCTTCTGCTCTGAATGGAGCCGGTTGAGAGACAGGCAAGATGTTATTGATAAGTGGGCCTGTTTATGTTTGCGTATAAACGAAGACGCACACAGGCGACAGCAGAAGGAAATGGAAAATGATGATAACTCGAATTTGAATACGCGTACGACAGCCGCTTGAATAAAAGAAATACATGTGACGAGATCCAAAATAACGAAGGCAAATTCAGATTCGATTACCTTCAGTCCAAATTGAAGGACTGTATTTCAACCTGCCGTAATTTTACTGCTTTTGAATACTTTTTGGTATGGTGTAAGACGAAGGTGTATAATCGGTGTGAGACTGGAGATTCTGACACCGGTGTTGCTGAAGATTCAAGTCTTCGGGGATGTGTCGCTGTCAGTGGGCGAGTAGTTCTCGACGTTTCATTTCCAGAATCAAGAAGTTTTGAGACTGCTTGGTCCTGAAGATGAAGGCACTACGGGTTTCCGAAACGTCGGGCGATACTCGTCCAACGACACAACGTCAAATACTCGTCCAACGACCCAACGTCACGTCTCAGAAAACAAGATTATTTGTTTATAAAAAAAATTCCTGGGAAGTGAAGGCAAAACATTACACTGCCCTTGTACAAGTGACTCTCTGAAAGCCTTCCGTTTGAACATTCTGATTGGCCAAGAAGCACTGTGGTAACTGCAAGAGTGCATGGGGCCAGTGAAAATATTTTATACTGCTTTAAGAGAGGAATACGGTACGGATGTCAGGAAAGAAGGAGGAAGTTCTGACCGTTTTGGTTTGCAACCCGTCGGTTGCGAGCCACTGAACGAAACTTCATAGGTCTAGGTCGCTAGTTCCAGTGGTTCGTTACTTAGCGCTCAGAAAACAGACAGCTGAAAATTTTGATAGTCGCCACGCAGCGTAATTATTGTATTGTTACGCAAAATTTCAGGATCGTAAGCCTCGCTTCCACCTGCGTGGGGGGACGAGCACATTCACTTTTGGCCTCAAGGAAACCTGTAGACTGATCTTTGAGGAATAAACTGTGTAAGTTGCTGGACTGCCGTAAATGTCGTGATGTTCTTCAGAAGTAGGAGGTAACCCGTCTGCCTCATGCTGCAGAGGCCCGGGTTCGATCCCGAGCCGTCCATTTAGGATTTGGGGTGAACTGGAACAGGATTTTTCTCCGAGTACTTCGCCCCCCCCCCCCCCCACCACCGGCCACCCACCCCTCCCGACTAATCACCAGTGCTCCATACTCACATTTTATTCATCTGCCATCTGTGCTATATAAACTCAGCAACTGGCAGCGTGCTCAATAAACAAGACATCTCTCTGTAAGGGTGCATCCAAGGGGGAGGGGCTGCCGGGCTGCAGGCCCGCCCCCCCCCCCCAAACCTCCCAAACTGATATTTAAAAAAGACAGGTTTTGTAGATATTATGACATCAAAAGTTTTGCTTGATATCCCTTTCAGCTGAAATCAGCTGATGACTGGTACTTTAGAATTTTGAAAAATTAATTAATAAAATTAAAAAAAGAACAAGACGGTAGGACACTGATTGAACCATGGAACATGCCGTTATATTTGTATGTATATAAATGCAGTTTCAGTGTTATGTTTTACTTACAACATGATTTTTATAACATAATTTTTAAAATAAAAGAAAAATTATATATAGCCTCAGGGTCAGGCGCCCCCCCCCCCCAGGAAAACTTCTGGGTGCATACCTGTCTGTCTGGTCTCACACTCATAGTACACTGTCTTTCTACCTGCAGGAGTACAGCAATCCTGACCAACTGCCTCTGCGCACAAGTGCTCTGACTCAAGTAGATGGCGATATCCGCGAGAGGGCACATAAGTTGTGCTGTGAGTACCTGCGCGGTGCCTGGAAGAGAACCACTGCACAGGATCTCATTATCAGGAAAGTCAGGTACGTTTGTGCACCACATATTATCGTGGACTTGTTTTTCTTAAGAACAAAAGTTGTAGAGAACTGTTTCCAGGCTTCATCAGTATCCGAGGCCAGTTTAAGGATATTGAAATTTTGAGGCTTGAGGGCCCAAAAAGGGCTGGTTCTATTTCAGATTGTTAAAAGTAAAAAATGTTGTCCCTGTTCACGCAATCAATTCATACAAGGGGAACAGAGGCATAGCACACCTCATTCTTAACCTTGGCACTGTATGGACTTGAAGGGTCAGCATCACGCCCCGGCCGCCTTACTCCCAGGAAAGAATCCCAGTACCCTTTTAATAGGAGGCTGGGTTGGGCCCTCTGGATGGTTTGGAAGACAGAAAAATCTCTTGGTCGTGCTGGGATATGAACACCAGACTGCCTAGTCTGTAGCCTAGTCACTGTACAATCTGGTCACTGTACACTATCCTGGGTGCTATTTCAGGTTGTGAGTGAAAAATATTTTGCACAGAAATTCGTTGTGTCTGCATTGTTCAGTTAAGAACTACGTGTGGGTAGGACCTCCAAATTTATTTTTTCGTTGGGCTCAGAAAGTCTTAAACCAGTCCTGGCAGTATCAAAACAAAATTCAGTTGGTGTAGTGTGCTTTATCAGCATAAAGAATATCATAGAAACGTTAAGGTTTATAAGTGTTAAATATTTTTGTATCAGGTTATTTTTGTTACCTGATATTTACCGTGACTAAGTGTTGTCGCTGTTAAATAGTGGTCTTCAAGTCAACTGCAGACTTGAAAATTGCTGAACTTTATATTTTCCATACCGTGCACGTAACGTCACTGAAAATACATAAACACACGCCAACTCGTGCACAAAGTTACAAAATAAATAACTTTAGTAAAGAATCTTAGTTGTATCCTGACATGTTTTGGTGCTCCGAAGCACCATCCTCAGGGGAAGAATATAGAAACACTAATTAATAAAACACAGTTCTGGTTGAGACACCATTCTGGTTAAAGTAGTGTCACATATGACACTGTTTTAACGAAAACTCTCTCAGCCAGAACTGTGTTTTAATATCTAGTGATTTATTAATTAGTGTTTTATGTTCTTCCCCTGAGGATGGTGTTTTGGGGCACCGAAGCATGTCGGGATACAATTAAAATTCTTTACTAAGGTTATTTTATTTTGTAACTTTGTGCAGGAGTTTGTGTGTGTTCATATATTTCCAGTTGAAAATTGCTGTTTACTAGGCAAAACAAGTGTACTCATGGTATACATCAGTTATCAAAAGTACTCTGATACAGAACCTTTCAATATCATAGCAGTGTAAATAGGATTTGAGAATTGTAATTGTTTATATATATTTATAATGCACTGACAGCTTGAGCCAGCTTCTGTACTACTGCCTGCTGCTCGCTTGTCAGTCCCTGTTGTACGGGACATCAGACACATGTATGTTACCATAATCCTTCAATAACCATGTTGCAGTGGTGGCTTGAGCAACCTTTTGTACTACTGTGCACTGCCTTCTGGTTGTCGTCCAGTACAAGGGGAGCCACTGCGGGTTCTGCTGCGATTGTATGGGCAGCTGCATGGTGAGCGAGCCCTGGAGGGACTTGTCACAGAGGCTGTCATCTTCACGATGCTGTCAGAGAGCCAGCGAGGGCCCCGTTTGCTTGGGGTGTTCCCAGGAGGACGCCTGGAGGAGTATATACCTGTCAGTTCAGGACTATCAATTATTCAGCTGTTGAAGAAATTCCCTGACTTTATAAAGCCCAAAAGTTAGTTACGAATTATGAGCCACTTCAGTACCGTGACGCATTTCTGCGCACATACTTTTTGTGGACAACTATAATATTTGGCCTTTTTGCTGGTCTGTACCTAGGTCACCAGAGTTGTCTCCTGTCTTGAGATTTTATATCCAAAAAAGTCATGCATTTCTTGTTTCCCCAGTACATGCCACATTCCCCTTCTAAATTTAACCTAACTGGATGAAGTGGTATCCTTCTTGAAAAGTAAATAGTCATTAAGCAGTTAATGAACCCCTCTCATTTTATGGAACCAGTTTAAGCATCCAAACAGTGTTAGGTGTAATAAGTTATATATAATCACACCAACTTGGGCACGAGTTGGTGTGATTATATATAATTTTAGTGACATTACATGCACGGTGTGGACAACACAAAATATTAGGTGTAGCTCCTCTCTTTAACCTTTTAAAACCTAGCGGTAACTTCACGTACCGCCAGGTTTAACATTTAAAAATTCTACGTGGTGCCCACATTGCGTTTATGTGTTTTGTACGGATCGCAGAACAAACAGCAACTTTTGCCTTATAAAACATTAAGAGACTGGTTTTTATAACCGAAGTGGAGAGTGTTTACAGCGCGGTACGCACTGAGTCCTTATATAAAACAGATACGCTTCGTCTTTAAAGGGTTAATAAAAGTCTCCATTTTCTATTAATGCTTCTTTGACAGGCCCATATATTCCTAAAATTTGTCCTCAAACATACCCAGTCTGTTAAAGGTGTCTCTCCAAGTATTTCAGTTTTCATCTCTTCAGAGTAACAGACCACTTTTGGCACTGTAAGAATATGTAGACGTGCTTTTTTTATACTGGTGTCGTACCCTTCAGGATGTAAAGAGGAGAAAGATAGATGAAATATTCATAGTGAAATGGCTGCACATTTATACATTTTGCAAATTCAGTCTTTCATCCCTTTCAGGAGTTTTCATTGCTTTATTATTTTGTCTTATTATTGGATTACAAGTCAGTGAATGTGCTTGAGGACATACATGTTAATGCTGTACAAGTAGAGTGTATGGTCATGTCTGAAGACCAGAAGGCAGGACAAAATCACAACATAAAGCTAGGTAATAAATCCTTTGAAAGAGTGGAACACTTCAAGTATTTGGGAACAACCTTAACAAATCAAAAATCCATTCGTGAAGAAATTAAGAGGAGACTGAAATCAGGGAATGTTTGCTATCATTCGGTGCAAATCTTTTGTCTTCCAGTTTGCGATCGAAAAATATAAAGATCAAGATATACAGAACTGCAATCTTGCCTGTTGCTTTGTATGGGTGTGAGACTTGGTCTCTCACATTGAGGGAAGAACATAGGCTGAGGGTGTTCGAGAATAGGGTGCTGAGGAAGATATATTGGCCTAAGAGGAACAAGGTTGCAGGAGTGGAGAAGACTACAGAACAAATGATCAAGTCAAGAAGAAAGAGGTGGACGGGGCATGTGGCGTGTATGGGAGACAGGAGAGGTGCATACAGGGTTTTGATGGGGACACCTAACAGAAAGAGACAACTTGTAAGACCTAGGCATAGATGGGAGGATAATATTAAAATGAATCTTTAAGAAATGGGATGGGCAGCATGGACTGGATTGATCTGGCTCAGGTAGGGACAGGTGGTGGGCTCCTGTGAATGCGGTAATGCTGGGAATTTCTTGGCTAGCTGAGGACCTGTTAGCTTCTTAGGAAGGGCTCTGCTGCACATAGTTAGTTACAAGTAGAGAATGACAGATGTTCATCTGTTGGAATTTATCAGCTTACCTTTCAATTGAAATGTCAGAGTTGAAGATCCTTTTGGTTTAAATACTCGTGTAAGGAGCTAGGGTAGCCCAGCCACTATAGTGTCTGTGTTGCAGGTTGGGTGACTAGGGGTTGATTCCAGTAGGTGTAGGAATTTTTCTCTTCACCACCATGTCAGGCCAGCTCTGGGGCCCAATCAAGGGCTCTTCTGCTGTAGTAAAGTGGGTAGGCATTAAAACTGAAAATTTTTGAATACAATGTTGGTAGCTGTTACAGACCCTTTTAATTAATCAGAATGAGTTGTACATTAATTGGGTACTTCAGTAACATATTACTCTTGTGAATTACATATATTGTATCTTATACATGCACAAGTATTACAACTTGTAATTATTTCACTTCATAGTGTCTTACCTGTGTATTACTCCAAGTGTTACTAAGTTGCTTGTTGCTTGGGACAACTTTTTATATTATGCAAAAGAAGCATAATTTCTGATATTGAACTACAGAAAGTGACAAAAAAGTCATAGGAGTGTGTATAACAAGTGTCACAGACACAAAATATCATAACACAATTCTACGTATTTTTGTAATGGACACTGTTTGAACATGGATCAAAAACAAATGTCAGCAAGGTACAAAATGTGTACAACACTGAGGATGCTACACAATGTATCCTTCTCTTGTCCCGAAGATATTCTTGGTTTTGTTCCTTACTTAAATCAGTTCTTGTTATATTCATAGAATTCTACAGGGGTTGACTTTGTTTTATTTTGCCCATATTCTTTATCAGCAATTATAATATTACTTAATGGTTAATTAATTAATTTGTGATTGTTACTTCTCAATAGGGTAAAACTATTTCTGTTACCCCAAGAAGTTTGTAGACCATATTTGTTAACAACATACATTTTTATTCATCCTTAAGTCTGGGGTTTTTTCTGTTCTGTGCAAAGGTAATTTGCTGTGTACTGTGTAAGTGGTGAGTTCAAAAGAGCAAGAAAGAAAAAATAAAGAAAAAGTCCAGTCTTCAAATCTTGCAGTTAAATGTGAGGGGCCTGGTGCAGTGTCAGTCAACTCAATAAAGGGTCAGATCCTCTGCAGTGTCGACACACAGTTCTTGTTCAAGTACAGAAAACTGCTTTTAAACTTCTAATCCCTGGCCCACTTTTTCATCTTTTTTCTTGCAATGGACTTCTTGTAAAATCACATTTTTCCCCTCTCATGCTTTTAAGCCAATTTTTTCTGCTTGTTTTCTGAACATCAGTCACAATGGTAAGTGGTCATGTGTCATCATAGCATGGCACTTTCTCATCCTGGAGATGGACGAGATACCTGCTTGGTGTGGAGGGTAGAAATGGATGTAGTGATTAAGCAGTCATGGACAACTGACAAGGGTCCCATCCAGCTAGGGAGTAACTGGGTAATCAACAGCTCCTTTCCATAAATAATTAACATGTTATAGAATGTTATGCAACAGCTGTGGCTTCAACCAATTATTTGGAATGACCTAACTAAAAATTAACATGGGATTTGGAACCTGGAATGTAAAGACTCTCTATAGGTTGGTCATTGAAAGAAGTTGTGATGCAAGTATCAATGTATAAAGCCCTCCAACCAAAATGTGTATACATTTGTTTTCCACATCCATGCTCCCTGTTTCACCCAATTTTAGTAAATTAATGAGTTTTGTAGTGTTCAATTTAGCTTATTACTGTGACAGGCTCGCCCATTGCGGACAAGTGAACTGAGTGACCCAGTACTGAGCCGGTTGGTAGCACAGAAACTTGCGCAGATACACATGATGGATGTACCAATCAACAAGGAGCCACGATGGATGTGGGACACAATGCACAGGTACAGGTTGCATAATTATTCTTGATGTGCGGGTATATGGGGTTCTTAAATTAATAATGAATTATCCACCCTACACACCTCTTCAAGCATCTGTATCTCATATTAATGATCTTGCAATTCTGTGTGCTCTTCTGAAATTTAATGGTGAGTACCTTAGTCTGTGCTGTGATAAGTCTTGAGTTGAGGCCTTTGTTCTTCTGCAATGTTATGCAGCGTATTGTGGTAGTTGTTTACTGATGTGTCAGGACAGCCTATACATCTTGTCTTTCAGGACTGCTAGGCTGTGTCAAAACATTGGTACACAGCTACCAACATACACACTGTGTAACAGCTATTACAGCGAAGGCATCATCTAGATTGTGGCGGAAGGCTGAAATCTTGCACGTCCTTACTTAAATTTATAACGCATTTAGTTCACATGTCAACTAGAGCTTCAGACATATTGACATCCTCCTTGCATTTTGTGAGGTCATGTCAGTGTTGCTGAATGTTCAAGTCTTGTGGGATGTTGCACCATGTAGATTGGTAAGTAGTTACCAACATTTCAAAGGATTGTAGCCATCCATGAAGAGGCCTGCTGGACCCTGAATGTGAAGGTGCTGCAACCCATCAAAATATCAGTAACTACTTATCAATTTACATGGTGCAACATGACAGAAGATCCAAATCTTTAAAATGTTTTTAATATCCTTGGTCCCTCTGGGTGCATACACCACAGCAGTTTCCTTCCATAGTCCTTCCCACTTCACTGTACATTAGTACACTCTTATCTGATTTGTTACTAACATTTTGATTGATTTTTTTGTTGTGATTAAACTGTCGACCAGTCAACGTATACTGTTACAACCTCAAATACTCAAAGGTGGAATATGGTGATGACATATAAAATGGGTAAGGTTTTTTGATAATTTAATGTCTGAGAGCATGCTACCAAAGCGTTTATGGAGAGTTGAAGAAAATTTACATGCAGTGTAGCAGACTTCTCTCTGTATCCGCTGCCAAAGAGTTTATCCCTAGGTACATGAGGTAGGCATCTATGGTGGCCTGAATCTGTCATAGATTTCATGAGAATAAAAGTAATTTATGTTGCCCTATGAGTAATGGAACTGCAGCCATTTTGGCTGTAGTAGTCACTTTAATTATTGGCCAAGCTGTAATGGGTAACCTGTGAACCTTAAAACTGGAGTCTGATGAAATTTTACAATTGATATTTTCTTCAAAATGTTTGAAAACTCACTCAGAAAGTTTTCTGCTTGAATTATGCAGTGAAATATAGTGATTTCCTGCAGTATTTGTACACCGACACTAGGATAGTATCTTCAACTATGATTTGACTGCTTCTTTTGTCCCTTCTGTTCCATATATTTATTTATGCGCAGTATTCTCGTTTGCCATTATGTAATTGCCGCAGTTGATTCTTTGCTTGTTGTGGATGGAAAAATTCCACCATGCACATAACAGTTTTGTGAATTATGGATGAAAGAAATTATGTAGAGTGCTGTAATATTTGTTTTCTGTTGTGAGAAGTAGTAATAGTACTGTACAGTATTTCAACTCCACTGCTTTACTGTCTAGCCCTCATATCTTAATCAGTGTAAGCATTGCTTCATGTGCACTGGGGAGCATAATCCTGGTGGATTATTGAGAATTATTTTCCTGAGAAGTACCACACTAATAAGACAAACATAAGGAATGTACAGCTTAGATAAACATTGTGTTTGGAAGGTAAAATAATTGTGTGTGTGTGTGTGTGTGTGTTCTGACACAATGTGGTTAACTTTGATCACTGTGCAGCTGACTGGCATATTTTGATTCACTAATACTGGAAGAGCTTCCTAAGGTATAAGTGACTGTAGGAACAAGAAAACTTCAACAATGCAATCATTTTGTGTGTTTCAGGTGGCTTGACAGTGTCCAGGAGTTCATGAGCAAGAAGCACAAGAACCCTTTGGCAAATGAACGTGCTCAGAAGCTAATGAGTTATAGCCTCAGACTTGAACTGGAGTGGCTTAGGTCAGTTACGCATATGCAAAAATAGATGGTTAGACCAAAAATTTGGGAATAAAAATGACGGTCAGTTTTTTATATTGTCCATACCAAGCACGTAGCCACTAAAATTATATACAATCACACCAACACATGCACACATTTGATAAATATCTTAGTAAAAGATGTTATTTATTGACTGGACATGTTTCGATGCTCTGTGGCACCATCATCAGGGGTAACACTGAAAACATAAAAAACACTGATCGTTGAAACACCAGAAGGCCCCCATCAGACCCTCTGGTGTTTCACCGATCAGTGTTTTTTATATTTTCAGTGTTACCTCCGATGATGGTGCCACAGAGCACCAAAGCATGTCGGGGCAATAAGTAACATCTTTTAGTAAGATTTTTACCAAATGTGTGCACATGTTGGTGTGATTGTATATAATTTTGATGACAGTCAGTTTCATATTATTACAGATACTGATGCAGGGGAAAAGTAGACGAGTCAGGGTGCTTATGTAATGTGCAGTGTTGATACATAAAATTCTGTAGCATGGGAACGCATATTAGCATTCCAACTGATTTTCTTAGTAATGTGAATTACCATCTCAGTTTTGCAACTTGAATTGATATATTCAGTACTTTGTTTGAAATTATTTTAGGCTTTGTATTTTGGAATGACAAAGCCTTTGAATAAATTGTGATATCTACTTTCTAGTGATATTTTTGTAGTCATAAAGTATGTTTAAAGCTTGAAGCTTTCTTGGTGACTGAAAGTGATATAATTTTTTTTGGGCTGCCAGCCCCATCAGTTCGGAAAAAGCGGTCCTGTCCTTCTGAATGTATGTGGCTGGCAGCCTGAGAAGAATTTATCACATTTCTTATTTTTGTGTACAAGTGTACACTTATCATCAGATACACTGTTTTGTCATCATAATTAATCTCAGAACTGAAGGTTGTGGTAGGGATTAGAAGCACTGACTCAGTCCTACATCTGACCTGAAGTTCACAAGTATATATTTATTCAGTGTCAGTCACACACAACAACATTAACATTGTTGTGTGTGACTGACATTGAATAAATTTGTGCTTGTGATCTGATACACAAACAGGAATGTCTCATATAAAGATAATGTAAAGTTGTAGCAATGAAAATTTTGAAAAGAAAATGCTGTAACTTTCTGCAGTCCTCTTCAGTAGGAATGCAGAATATTGAGTTTTTTGTTCGTATTTCTGAACTGAACATTTTAAGCCTTAATTTTTTAAAGTGAGACATTCCTTCAGTGATCACTAATATTTTTTACCTGTTGAAAACCTGGAACAAATAGAGAAAATGAGATCTGCAGGATGGTACTTTCATACAAAGCTACTTTCATAAATGCACGTGGTCTAGTAAACAGAACTGTACATATTGTGGTGTACCAAGTGCTATTAAAATTAATGTAGTTTGGGAACATCCATGGTTGGTCACGCGGCAAAAATATGGTGCATTCAAAGACATTAAGAACTGGTTTGTATTATTGCAAAAATGTACAGAATTATAGCTAAGGATTCAATTGCAAATATGTGAAGCATGATTTGCAAACATGAGACAGCAAGCTTACAAGGAAGTTCTCCTTCACAGGGAGTTCCTTGTGAATGTCAAGTCCCCAGTCGTATTCTGCCACAATGACTTGCAGGAGGGAAACATTTTACTGAGGCTGGATACTCACGAGTCTCGAGTCTCGCAGCCTGAGCTTGTTGTCATTGACTTCGAGTTCTGCTCATACAACTACAGGGGCTTTGACTTTGCTAACCACATGTGTGAATGGCAGTATGACTACAGCAATGAAAACCCCCCTTATTTTTGGGCGTGGCCTGACAACTGTCCATCGCTGAAACAGCAGGTATGTATAGACTGTGAATATCTTGTAGGAATAACAACTGTGCGATTGCACATAACAGTTTTATAATTATGAAAGGAGTATAGGAGATGTAGGAATTGAGAGGTGTGAGAGACAATGTTGAAATAAGAGCACTGTATTTATCAGGATATAAGAAGGGAATTTTTTCGTAATTTGTTGCATGAGTGACGGGGGTTTGCATGTAATCACACACCAAGTTCAATGCATTGTGTTAGGTGTTTTCATGAAAACTGCATCTTGTGAAAGGGGGTCTTCTTATATGTGAGTAAGTACAGCATGACCGATATGTGAAGCAACATTGGCAAAATGAAGAATGTATCATAAATATACATACATTGTATTCATACAATCCACTTAAGTATTTGATTGTCAGTGTTTAAATATTAGAAATGTCTTTCTTCACCTCGAAGACACATATTACAGCTAACAAACATGTTGCTCAGTGCAAGTCAGACTTTTATAAGTGAGCTGATGGTGACTAGCACAGTTGTCAAATAAAATAATGGCACTATATTTTTACAGTGTACTGAATATTTTATTTTCACAACCATTAATTTGTTATTGAAATCTTCATGTTAAACTATCCTAATATATCATACCAAATAAATATGTATATGTAAGCTTTGGTTACCATTTGTAGGATTTTTTTTTAAATAAAATTACATTTAAAGTGGTGCCGGTAATTTGAAATATGTTGCAAAAAATTTGGCTCATATAAGTAAAGAATTTTTAAGTGTCTTAACAATGAATCGTCAGGAACACTTCATGGAGTGCTACAGAGAGGCACTGCAGAGGGAACAACGCTTGCAACCTGGAACCCAAGAAGAGATGGATCAGCTACTAAAGGAGCTTCGAGCATTCACACTCGCATCACACTTTTTCTGGGGCTTATGGAGTGTTTGCTCTGTTAGCATCTCCACAATTCCCTTTGATTACTGGGTGAGTATTTCAATAACTGTTAACAACTGGTTTGTAGTGATGGGTATTTCAAACCCATTTATGACCTTACAGTTCAAGTTACCCTTACCAGCAACTTCTCCATCCCTTACTGGAGCACACTTACTTGTCTGTGCCATCATATCACAATCTTTTGTTTCCACACAGACACAGTTTATCATAATATTTAATCAGATTTGAACTTAGTAACCCACAACAAGAGCCAAGACTCTGTGGTACTGTCTGCACCACAGGACCCTCACTTTTTCCACAGTATTCCATGCAAAGCCAGAAAGAATACAGTGACACCCTGTCAGGAGTGGTGGAAAAATAAAACAAAGTAGGCACAGTAAGTGGAAAAACATCTTAAAAGGGTAAGCCTGAAAACATGTTATTATGTCATAATTCTGTATTGAACTTGACATTTACTTTACTAGAATATTATTCCATATAAATTGTGCACTACGCAAATGACAGCTGAGACAGAACCTCAGACTGCGTACTAAACACTAAGGCGTAATACAGTGTATGACAACTATTTTGTTATAAAAACAATGCTTGGTTTTGTATGAAGTGCTACATGGTATTTAATTTGCAAAACACAATGAAATATCCTCTGTTAAGATCAAGCTATGTACCTTATTAGCTGCAATTGAAGTTGCATAGCCAAATATGCTTTCTGTCTAAAATACAAAATCTAAAACTATCCTCTGCAATGAACAGTGATGAGATAACTCACTCTGGTGGTCTTGTATCAAAAAGAGGACAGAAGTCTCTAAGCAAGCAGGAAGCAGTTCATTCACAATTATGACAGACTTCTGAGAACTGCAGTCTACTACTGTCATCAAACATTTCTGGTTCTTTTCAAAGCTGGGTATAAATATAATTTTGTTACATCAAAGAAAAGAATGTTAGATTAATAAAAGTGCTGTATTTGAAAAAATTGTGAAATGATGTAGGCTGAAACATTGCATTTCCCACATTTAGGATTTCCTTATAAAGCCCGACAAGCAAGTAAATCTCCTGTATTTAGAGAGTATGCTGAAGGATAATGTTGGTATGTTCTGTGATTTGTGCATATAACTGATCCTTATTTTGTTTTATTTTATTTTATTTTATTTTATTTTTGGGTAATGTCATCCCATTGTATTTGCTTATTCGATGTTGGCTTATTGATTCTCCAACGAGCACAATACTCTAAATGATAGTATATTCATTTATTCATCACATTCACTAGACGTGTTTCAGCTGCTAATTGCAGCCATTATCGGGTAGTGCTACAATTACGTAAAAGGGAAGAACTGAGGTAGAGGCCTCTCCTTTACATTAAAATACAGGTTTATAATTTTGTCATTATACCAAATAATGGGATAATAAAATGTATATCAATAAAATTACCCACACTCAGTAGTGGTTTGAATTCATAGCAATAAACAGTCACTCCAGCATACACATCAGTCCTTACATTTATAGGCGTAAAATACATAACAAGCCCATCAACTTTGCAATTATATTTATAAGTCTATTATTAATTTTATCAAAGGTTAACAAGTCTGAAATAAGATAGGATAATTAAACTCACAGAACTAAAATAAAGAAAATTAAAACATCTGATTTCCTATTTTACAGTAACCCATTTTAAATGAAACACTGCCTAAAATAAAGAGATAAAAGCCAGTTTCCTATACACAGCAAAGATTCAGGAAGCCATTCTGCTCCCCTTAACAACCCAGGGAGTTCAAGAAAATAATGATAGGTCATATTGGGTGATAGGAACGTCCAAAATGGGTATAATCACGTCAAATAATAAGGGTTTGTAAATTAATAACTTAAACCATTAAATCTTCATTTTTAATAGATGCAGTAAAATTATCTGTAGCTATAGAATTAATACAAGATACTTACTTACAGATATACAGCACATGTATGACTATCTTTGAAAGACAGTTATGTAGAATATTCCCACTACTCATGTTTTATACATTACCAGTACACTGCAACTTGTTTACTTTAACAGTTTTGTTGATGTACATTATATAATCCCATTATTTGGTAAAATAACAAAATTAGAAACCTGTATTTTAATGTAAAGGAGAGGTCTGTACCTCAGTTCTTCCCTTTCATATAATTGTAGCACTCCCCGATGATGGGCCGCAATTACCGGCCAAAACTTGTAATAGTGAATGTGATGAATAAATGAATATACAGTCATCTATAGTGTTGTATTATTCAGATAATCAGTAAACCAACATTGATCCTTATTTATTAACTGACTGGTCTGCCAAACATAGTTTTTTGATGTACTGTGTAAATGATGATACAGTTTCTTCTGGGATGTGGTACTGTGTTGCTGTGCAGGTACTTCTCCAATGTTTTGAAGGCACCACAATCCTTCAAAACATCAAAAACTACTCGCACAGTGATATGTTGTCACTTCCCAGAAGACTTGAATAATAAGCCACAAAGCTGTGAGGACCACGTACCTATCATTACTTTGTTACATATTTATAATGGTTACATTCTCACTAAAAATTAAAAATCCCAGAAACTGTTTCTGAGGAACTGAAGTCTGTACTATCAAGGATGTAATGCCAAAAACTGCAAAAAAATGAAAGAAAAAATTTGTATTTTCAAGTAAAGTGCCTCTCATGACACTGCAATATGTAATGATTATCACAGTGTACTTATTTTTGTGAGGGGGAGCCGTGGTGGCGCAGTTGGTTGAGGCACTGTGCTACAAACTGGCAGGTCGCGGGTTCGATTCCCGATGGTGTCAGTGGAATTTTTCATTGGCATAATCCTGTCGGTTGCACTATGGCCCTGGGGTCGACTCAGCCTCTAACACAAATGAGTACCAGGAATATTTCCTGGGGGGTAAACGCGGCCGGTGCGTATGGCTGACAACCTTACCACCTTCATGTGCCGACTGTCTAGAAATCTGGGAGCCTCAACCTCCTGGAACCCTGTGGGCCTGTCCAGGCCTGTAATGGGACTGCTTTACCTTTTTTTTTTTTTTACTTATTTTTGTGAAAGTAACAGTCAGTTACAAATTTGTTCCACCAAAACAGGCAACCAAGCATTCTACTTCAAAGTTTTGGAAAGTTTAGAGCAGTGCCTTCATCAAATGAGACCAAATCTTTGATGTGGCATTTCCCAGAAATGATTTCAGTAACGTCTCCAGGCATGGCATAGATGCTGGGATGCATACACACACACACAAACACACACTTTCAAATTTCATGTGTATATATATATACATATGTGTGTGTGTGTGTGTGTGTGTGTACACTTTCAAATTTCATGTGTATATATATACACACACACACACACACGTGAAATTTGGAAGTACTTTTGATCAGTCTGGTTAAGTGGCAGGCTCCTGTGAGCACACTAACAGAACTTCAGGTTTCATAAAATGTGGGGAATTCATAGCTAGCTGAAGGACTAGCTTCTCACAAATTACTCTGCTCCTTGGAGCTAATTGTAGATTAATCCTGTTATTTAATTGCCATATCTCACATAATTGCAATCATATGTATCTATCCAACATTTACGAAGGGAATGTTGAAGCTCTAAAGGAACAATATGTACCACAACCAATTTCTTGTTTCAGGAATATGGTAAAGTAAGATTTGAGGCATACTTCAAACACAAAGCATCTCTTCTCAGTACATCAGATGACTGTCCTGGCTCAAACAACATAACTGAGCTTCTGAAGTCCCTGTGAGTTAACGTGGCCCATCAGGGCGCCAATTGAGTGGCATGTCAGATGATGTATAAACATTGGTATCTGCAAGACTGCCGTAAACATAGGCTGTGACCTGCACATCTGGGAGATTTGTGCGGCAACTCTGTCTTCTGGTCATGCAACAAAATTTTCTGTTCTGATCTGTTCAAGGGTTTATGGTGAAACTGTGATAAATCTGATATTGAAGGTAAGTCATTGGTGTACAGGAAACAATGGTTCTGTCCCTCTTTGTGCATATTAGTTTTTGGTATTAGAAATGTATGTTTTGCACAATTTTCTTCTTTGGAAGATAGACTGTTTTATGGCAGATCATGAATGTAGGTGTACTCCCCTTTGTACTTACAAATTCAGATATTTTCATGAAACATTCTATGATTATCATGCCACTAAAGGCCATAACATTTTTCTTCTTTTAATTCAGTATCATCAGCAATACCAACATGGCAGCCATGCAGGTATTTGCAGGGGGAGAGTAATTGCTTTTACAGTCCTAAAATCTTGTGTAGTAATAAATAGGTTGCAAGTTTGTTAAGGTAACGTGGCAACTCCATTAATGCTACATTTAGGTACCCTTTGATAATCGTAACCAATAAAGCAGCATCATGGACTTGGAACTCACTGGCCCCCACGTCTTAAATTGTCTTACTATATGCATTAAAATCTTAAAATGTTAATGTTGACTGTTGATACATTTATTGCAGTGCTTAAGCTGATTGTCGCAATCGAGTGAGTATCTCTCCTACTTTGTATCGCGGTATGGTCAAAGACACGCTATTATGCTAGTTTTTGTAATTTTTCAGTTCCTCCAACCAAATGCCAGAAATGTTTGGGAACTGATATTCTCCACATACTTTCCAATCGTTACCTACCACCTGTGATGCTAATAACACTATTAACAAACCATAAATAGTAAAATAAAATAAAATAAATAATAAGTTCATTACCTGAAGTTGTCATGCAAATATCAACATTTTGAAACATCTCAGAGGTTTTTCTTCTTTTGCCCATAAAATGATATGGATTTAACCATTCCTGGCCTTACACCTGTGAACATAATTACGATTCTGAACAAGTTATGCTTGGGAAAAGTGCCTAATAAGGAAATAAATGCAGTGATGAGACATTCAGTTTCCCACTTTGATACAGAATGTCTTGAAAGACGAGTGAGGACTCAAACTGTAGAAGTGTCTATGTATGAAAAGTAAATGACCCACAGTTTCACATGTGTAAGCCATGTGCATTTCATTCACATCAGAAGTGCAAGAATTCTGTTGATCAGGATTCTGGTTTCATGCTGTTGTAAATTCCTTTTTCCACTACAAAGCAGCACTGAAATTTGATAATTCAAGTAATTTACCTTGGGGCCAGGAAAGGAATGTAGTGACTAGGCTAAGTGCTAAACTCAAATTTGACAACTGTATTGTGAGAAATGATCAGCATTTTATCCTTGAATGGTGTATGTACATGCTGAGAAAGCTTTGGCCTGAAATGGCATTTTTCTAGGAAACTGACAGTTTTGTACTGAAAGTGTATGCTTAAAAATATACTTGCCTATCAGTATGATTATTCTTATGGCTGAGATAATTTCAAAACAGTGTACCCATTAGAACGTAATTTTCTCAAAATCTTTAATACTGAGCAGTATTTGTTTCATTGTGGAATGTACAGTCATTCCTCATTCTGTGCGGACTGCAAGGAAATGGTAGTATGAAAATCAGACATGAGACATGTAAAGCAATGTGACGTTTTAAACCTGGTAATCCTGTATGTACATACTTGTCAAGTACGAGAATATATTTATTCTTTATGATATTGTATTGCATGGGGGAATTCTTTTTCTTCTTAACTATAGCCCGATCAAGGGTCACAATACACATAATTACTGTGAAATGTGGGTTTGTTTTAAGTGGAAATAATGCCTACAATGAAAGCCATTAGATTGTCACATGACATGTGGCACAGCCAGCATATGCATTTCTATGCAATGCCCCTTTAGAATCTACAGTACAGGTAAGCATCTTTCATTCTGTCTCGGTCTCTTGACTCTTGAAGATGGGACCAATACTTGGTCCCAAATGGTCAGTAAACAATTACCACACAATGCCGTGTAATATCCCAGAAGAATGCAGATCACATCAACATCGTGGTGGAAGCCTAATATCAATGTGGATACAGCAGATTAGATTGTCTGTGGGTAAAGCTGGTTCTGGCTTACACATTTTCTGGACTGCCTCCCTTAACTGTTCTATTACAAGTAATATTCCACACCAATCCCCATTCTCCAGCTAGTGCCCACTTTGAATCCTAGCACTATTTATAATGTTGTCTTACCCATTAGGTAACTATGTTTGGGTAGTTACTACCATAGTTCTCAACAAACACAGAGCACCCACTGTTTTGGCACAGCAGCGCACAGTGTCAGGGGCAACAGGTGTTGATCTGTGAACGAGACTGCTACAGACAGTACTACTACCGGTGGTGAATGAGAGCAGTATCTGAAAGGCGAAGGGCTTTGTGATTAACTGGGAACTGATGAAGACTGTGAATGATGGTTCTGCTTTGTGGAGCACCGCATACCATCTGTCCACTCGCTGCTTTGTCCTTTGGACCTGTTCATTCAGGAATGACAGTGTCCATCTATACACATTACTGGCAAAATAATGCCCCTGTATGACTGTGTGAAGGTGACCACGTTGACACGCTCTTTGGCTATACTACTGACCCCAGATGTGCCGTTATTTACATGTTTAATAATGGTCACAAACAGAAACCTGTATGATTGTGTATTAACGGGTCCACAGATTTACCAAAATTGTAGGAGCCACCTCAAAATTTTAGGTGCCAGAAATTTGATATAAAGCAAGTTCCGTGCTGAGTACCCACAAATATTAGGTGCTCCATATAAAATTTAGTACTCCATGTGACTTTAGAGCCTGAGAGTTAGTGTCTCCAGTTTGTAAGAGTGGCTATAGAAAAGCTGTTTTACACGGGGACCATAAATTGATCATCTATGCAAACACACTGTTGTAACCGCAATCCTTGCCATGTGGTAGGTGAGAGATCTGGGGGATCTTCATAGTTGAAAACTCCAGTCAGCTGAGTATGAGGCTTTATTTCCAATAGAATTATACTGCTGAGAAGAAGGTACCAGCATTTCCAGCGCTCTTGTCTGGGGCTGACGCAAGTCCCTTACCTTCAAAAGTTGTTGTCCAGGGATTGTACAAAGAGATGGATGTGTGAACATGTGTCCAGATCTAGTTAAGCTGGCAGAAGGCAGAGAGCCAACACAGTCCAGTATAAAAATGTCGAAGTCTCACTCTCCAGTGCTTTGCACTGTAAATCCCGCAGAGCCCAGTAGATGGATTATTTTGTTACCTGATCAAAATTCACAGTACAATCTCACATGCAGGTTTCCCTGCATGTCGAGTATTTAGTTACACTGAGCAACATTCATGGTACAATCTCAAATACAAGTTAGTTTGGAAGTTACAGTCTACATCGGTAAAATGCATAGCAAAATCAGTGACTGCAGTCAGTCACAATGACATGCCTGAAGGTGTCCCTTTTATCAGGTGAAGACAGGGTTTTGGTAAAGAAAATTGAAAGAAGACTTGGAGATGACCTAGGCCTGGAGGACATTAAAATGGATATTCAAGACATAGGTTGGCAGAGAGAGTACTTATTGAATTGAAATGAATGGAACTGAATTGAATTCATGTGGCTCAGAGTAGAGAGATGTGGCGCGCTCATGCGAACGTGCCAATACGCCCTTCGGTCGAATAAAACATGAGAAAACTTACTGAGGAACTATTTTATCCTGTTCCAGGTAGTTACAAATTGAAGTTAAAAATATACAAAATACAGTTTTTTTGCATACCTGTACACACCTACTAATTAAGTCTTTTTAGATGTCTGGTTTGCAGATGCCATAGGTCTGGTGTGAAAGACGTGGAGACGAGAAAATCCTTGTCCTTGCCTGAATTGAACTCCGATTCCCAGGTTATCTGGCCCGTACACTACTCACTGTACAGACTGAGTTTTCGTAGCTAGGCCTGTTAGAGGCCTGTGGAAATGAGGGTATCCCGCGCTGCCACAAATAGCCCTGATTTTCAGTTCGTCTCATGATCATGCAAGTAAGGCATGTAAAAGATGTCTTTTAAATTCTGATCTATTGCACATCACATCGGGCATTTAATTCTGGCAGCACAGGGTTAAGTATCTACTCCCCCTTTCTCAGTTAAGAAATTGCCTTCGTACAGTGTTGATCCACTACTGGCAGCTCTGACCTATTGAGCCGCAATTCCATAACTAACCTGAACATGGATATTTGTGCTTTATGCTGGGAACTTGATAAAATTATTCAAAAGTTCCAGTGACAAAGATCATATCGTGAATAAAACATGTATCCAGTCCAAAACTCTAGTTTAATTGACGGTGTATGCTCTTGAACTTGCATTCATTTATTTATTTATTTACGTTGGATATATACTAGTTTTACCTGGATTTTATCTGTATTTTGAAGACTGTAATTACTGTAATTTTTTACTTTTACTGATGAAATTGGACATTTAAATTTTAGCGCAACGTTTACGTAAAACGCGATTATTTGAACAACAAAAAATTATAACATCATATATACAGCATTTTGTGGGAAATAAAACAGATTTTGCAGTAGACCTTAAAAAATGCGGTAAGTTTCCTTGTTGCCCGATTATATAAAATTACTTTCTTGGGGCTGATTCTACAGGCAGCCGATCCGAGTGGCCGCGCGGTCTAAGGCGTTAGTCGGCGGCCGTTCGCTTACTGGGATTGTGGGTTCGAATCCCGCCGGGGGCATAGATGTCTGTCTCTTGTGAGTGTTGTGTTTTTGTCAGGTAGAGGTCTCTGCGACGGGCTGATCGCTTGCCCAGAGGCATCCTACCGATTGTAATCGTGAAGCCTCGATAATGCGGAGGCCCTGTCCCACTGGAGACTTGCGCTTGTGACGGGGACAATCCTGCAGGCATTGAACATACGGGATGTTACGCTGTTAAAGGTGTAAGATTACATAAGACACAGTCACCCTGTTGTTGTATAATCTGTTATTAATAGAAAAAAGAATTACCAGACACGCAACTAGGATTTTTCAACCTTTTAAGATCTTTTTAGAGACCACTTTGCAACCAGCTACTTAATAACAGTACAATTTTATGTATCTGTATTTGCCACAAGCATTATAATGCTTGAAGCTGTGCCACCACTCCCCCATATGCCTTCATGGCGTTGTGCAATTAAGCATAGGACTAACACTGCTTTTAAAATTTATCACCGAAACACAGTCCTTTTAGACGTTTCTTTGCAAGCCGGCCGAGATAATGAAGTGACACCAAAATAAGTCCATGTTTGTTCTACCAGGTACTATCTGTGCTTACGAAACTCAATGAATTCGATCGATAAAGCAGTTGGACCTGCCCGTTGTGTAACGAAGTCGCTTGGCGTTCCAAAAATGTTACCGAGTAATGAAATGCTAATAATCGTCATAATGTATGCTTAAAACTTCACATGATTTTGTTTTATACACGTGAATGAGGAAATCTCATGTTGTAATTTTTCGTTATTAGGAATTATATAGATGCGCGCATGCATAACTTCCGGTATATGGTGCACGGCTACTTGCATCAATGCAGTGTCCCTTCCACTTTCCTTCCGGCGTTGAAGAAAGGAGGCAAGTTTCGTTTGATATTGGAAACGATATTATAAGCCTTTTATAGGACTTGGGCATTGGAAGTTTGTTATTAGGGCTAATATTCGGTGTATTAGTGATAATTTTTGGCTAATAATTATGGCTATTAGGTTGTATTTATTATGAAATATGATTAAATTTATTACACGTTTGAATCATTGCGCCATAATGATGTGCCCATACGCCGTAATGGCAGTCAGTAGGGATGGAGTTATGTCGTAGCAGAAAGTGTTATTTTTGGGTGCCATAAAATTTACTTGATATGCGGAACTGGGTGGTGTAGATGGACGAAGAACTCGGAACACTAATTTGTTTACGATAATTTTGCTGTTGTACTGCAGTAGTAAGTATAGTATCGTTCTGTTTTTTGTGTAACGAAACGTGCTGAAAGGGGAGGGACCAGTTGTAGGCCCATACCAACTTTATATTTTACCTACAGTTTGCATTAATATTGGGAATGTGGTGACTAGATGACAGAAGTACCACAAGCAATGGCTTCCATTGGTAATCTGTGTTACATTTTTGTCTCGGTGTGTTATGGTACTGAAAATGATTTTTTTGCTGTCCCATTGAATGTAATGCCATGTAGCGTGGGTCACAGCCTTGCATCCGTGAAGAGTGCCAGTCAGGACATAGTGCCAAATCTGAATGCTGTTACAGAATTTTCCTTAAATGAGTATGGAAATTTTGGGTTCATATTATATGTGGCGGTCTTATAGTACTTGGATAAATGTGTGTAAATGTATCAAAATAAATTTAAAATTTTTTATGTCACCATAATCATGTTTCTTTATATGTTGTACCGGAATGAACACTTATTTAAAATGTGCAGTTAAATTATTCAACTATATATTTCCAAAATATATTTGTGTTGCATTGGTAAGCCTAGGGGTGCAAGTGAATGTATATAAAGGTGGCATGTTTGACTGTGACTGAAGGCAACCTATTTTATTTATAAGCAAGCACATAACCTTACTAGTACTTTTGTTTCATAAAGCTACCATTTACACAAAATATGAATTTGGTGTGTTAACTTTTCAGAAGGCTGTTTTGAAGACTTGGCGACTTTATTAAATAGTGCTGCAAACCCTTGAGAATGAACCACAGATGGCATTCATCTCAGAATGCACTTGGAGTTAGTGATATACTGTATGAAACAAAGCTGCATGTAAAATGTGTGTTTTTGGAAATAAGACTGTCTACAGACATTCAGACATGTAACCTTTAAGCCAGAAGGCCAGGGCACAATAGGCCACTAAAATGTTGCTGTTACCAGTCATTTGGGTGTCAGTTTACAGATTAGTAATTGTACTTTTAATGTGGTTAATTTGCATCTTTATGCATCATGATATAAAATTTAACTTAAACGGCAATATGTAGGTAAAACTTCAGTGGCTTATACTGCATGGTGATGCTGTTGGTGTTGGTTGGTATTGTGCCATATTTCGAATAACAATTGTACGCTTTATACGACCATTTCTCTTCCTTTGCAGTCCAGAGTGGCATCCGTCAACATCCTAATGAAGAAGGATGGCAAGTTTTTGATTGAACAGGCACCATGCAGTGTCTTCCTCTGTGCCCATCTCTTCACCTGTGCATCATTTTGAAGGGCCCCAGTAAGAAAGGTGGGTGTCACATCAGATACTGGTACATACCATTACAGGTGGGAATGCCCTACATTTTTGTGTGTTTTTTTTGGAAAGGTGTGAAGGAAATAAATCTTTGGTGTGACATACTGGAGCCAGTAGCTTGATATGAACCCTGCTTGTGCATTTAGTTTTCATATTTTCATAAATGCTAGGAATGTAGCGAATAGATGACGGAATGTTAGCTAGCTGCTCAAGGGATAGTGTACTGTGCCCCATGGAGCAGGCTAAGTAATTCTGGGGAGGTTTCGTAATGTGGGTTGTCACATAACATGTAAGGCTGTGTTTAAATGTACTCTGTTGGGTCTGTTAACTGAAGCAAATCTCTGTTTCCAGGGATATGAATTTGCTTAATATAATGGACTTCTGAGAGAATAGGTTTAAGGTATGACTTGCCTTGTGACAGCAGCAAAATCTAAATTCTGAAGTGTTGTGTGTATCAAGTGGACAATAGTATTATAATAGCAGTTGATGCTTTGTTCTATGAATGCGACAGTTTTCTGCCACATTACAGCACTTGCAATGAGTGACTAATTACATTTTCTTTCCCCATTTACAGAATTATATTTATTCAAATATGTGGCATGTCTCACCTGAAGGAACTCGGGTGTACATCCGTATTTATATAGCACATTTTCTTGAGTGCTTCTTACCTGTGAATAAGCTGCACACCGCACTTTTCGAGAAATTAAATATAAAAAGGTGAAGTTGAAGAATTAAAGCACCCTTGTCCATAATATGTAATACACAATCGTTTCATGCAAAGTACATTACCACTCATTCCAATGCTGCTTCTGAACTTGAATTTCATATTCTTTCACAAGTACCAAGGCCTGTAATTGCCACACTTGCGTTGTTTCTGCACAGCCAAACTACCACTTCTCAAATACACATGCTTAAAGCTTTTTGTCTATGTGAGGATATTTTTCTTTTTTACCATGAAAGTGCCATTAGTTTTAAAGTTTGTGATATGTAATTTAACCTTTTGGCGTCCAGATTTAAATGCCAGCAGACTGCCTTCACGTACCACATTCTTTCCGCCAGCCCTTTAAATTTATGCACATGGTTTACAAAAATCTCTTATATTATGTGAACCAAAAAAGGTTAAATGGTGAACTAAACTGCATTTTGTGGGGAATAAGACAGAGATATTTCTATGTGTCTTCGAGAAAGCAATACTTATTCTTAATTCATGAATACACAAAATAATTTTGTAGAACATGGTAAAATCTCATTTTCTTTTACTTACGTTTCGTTTTGAGTCCCTGTTCTGCTTAGGGAGAGCGCACTTGATGTTCTTACAGTTGTGCCTTGGTGTGGTAGTCTTCAAAACATGTTTTTGTTACACATAGTCCGACTTCACACTTACAGCACTTTACGTAAACTTTACTTGTCACACCCCTGGCGGTGCATACGCGACACCTCTTCATCAGATGCACTGGAAGAAATTGCACTACTGGACTCGTGACAGCTGGCTGTTTTGCTGTACTGTTGTGGTTGTGACACCCCTGGTTCTCCTTCACAATCCTCCCCATCTGAACTGACGTCACTTGACATCCCAGCTTCGTCGCTATCCCTGTCAAAAATCAATTCTGATATTTCGCTGGGCCTCAGCAACCTTGTCCTCTTGCTTGGTCCACTCATTATTCCTTACCCACCACTCGCAATGACTGTGAAATGCTTACTGACAAGAAATAAAGAACTCCAACAGCAACACTGCGTGTAAACATGGCAATAAGTCTGAGAAATGAAACGCGGCATCTCCAGTTCTAAATGGGGGCCCTTCAAATGAAAGGTTGCAGATAAAGGTCTGTTTATTGCTGTTTGTCGCCACACTATCCTTGTACCCATAGAAATGCGCAGCTATGCATTGACACACTCCAGACTAAACCCTCAGTCATTCGCAAGCCCAGTGAACAGAGCGGGAAAAATAAGAAACCTTGCCATAACTTCCTTGCTGGCTAAAGTTACAAACAGCTTCATATACAAATGGATAACCGGCTTTTCTCCCGGAGTAAATCGGCCGGAGAATAAAACTGATCAAGAAAATGCCTACTGCTATCTTAAAAATGCATGAAGCTATATTTTGCTCCCCTATAATTTTCCATGGCATGGAGTGCAACAAATTTAAATGGCTGGCGTTCTCGCTGTCCCTTATAAAGGACGGCGGAGCCTAGAGGGGGTTTAAATGCCGTCCCGAATAGAGGACGGAGGTACCCTAAAGGTTAACTTAAATGATGATGTTTAGATAAATCGTCAGTGGCTCACACTGTATGGTGATGCTGTTGGTGTTGGCTGGCATTGTGCTGGATTTTGAATAACAATTGTACAATTTATACAACTGTTTCTCTTCTTTTGCAGTCTGAGTGGCATTAGTCAACATCCCAGTGGCAAGTTTCTGATTGAGCAAGCAGTACACAGTATTTTCCTCCATGCTGTCTGCAAGGGCCCCAGTGAAAAAGGTGGGTGTCAGTTCAGTTCAGTTCAGATACTGATACTTACTGTTATGGGTGGGAATGGCACACAGTCTGTGTGATTATTTGGGACAGTTTGAAGGAAATAAATCTTTGGTGTGACGTAATGGAGCCAGTGGCTTGATGTGATCTGCACACAGGGGATTAGTTGTTATATTTTCAGAAGTGGATAATAGTAACATAATTGAATTTCATAGGACAGGAATGAAGAAATAACTGATAAAATTGCGCACTTTTGAAAAAACACTGAAGTGACTGAAATAGATCTCTTGAACTAAGCAAGATCCTGTGCTCAGAGATCAGACAAGGGGGCGGGGCATACAGTTTACCGGCACTGCTGTATGTGTTCTGGATTCTGGCTGTGCAGTTGGGGAAGGTGTCTGAGTGTGTCAGCGTTGCTTATGTAAAGAGCTCATTTAACTTAAATGGCGATATTAAGGTAAAACTTCAGTGGCGTATACTGCATGGTGATGCAGTATTGTGTTGGTTGGTATTGTGCCGTATTTCGAGTAACAGTTGTACGCTTTATACGACTGTTTCTCTTCCTTTGCAGTCCGGAGTGGCATCCGTCAACATCCTAATGAAGAAGGATGGCAAGTTTTTGATTGAGCAGGTATCACGCAGTGTCTTCCTCTGTGCCCATCTCTTCACCTGTGCCTCATCTTGAAGGGCCCCAGTAAGAAAGGTGGGTGTCACATCAGATACTGATACTTATCATTACAGATGGGAATGCCATACATTTTTGTGTGTTTATTTGGAAAGGTGTGAAGGAAGTAAATCTTTGGTGTGACATAATGGAGCCAGTAGCTTGATATGAACCCTGCTTGTGCGTTTAGTTTTCATATTTTCATAAATGGAAAATAGTAACATAATTGAATGCCGTAGGAGAGGAGCAAAGTACTAACTGGTAAAATTGCACACTTTTCAAAACAACGTTAAACTGACTGAAGTAGATCACTTGAACTAAGCAAGATCCTGTGCCAAGACACCATAGAAGGGGGCGGGGCGTACAGTTTATCGGCACTGGTATATGTGTTTCGGATTGTGGCTGTGCAGTCAGGGAAGGTGTCTGATTGTGTCAGCATTGCTTGTGTAAACAGTTCCCTCTTCTACCTACTCACAGTAGATGTCGAGGTTGTTTATTTTCACTTGATCACACTCAGACACACACCACAGTCAGTAGGGCTCCTCTGGAGCCCTCTAGCTGACAACACAAACACTTACAAGAGACAAACATCCATGCCCCCGGTGGGATTTGAACCCGCAATCCCAGCAAGTGCTTGGCCACAGACCTACGCCTTAGACTGCGTGGCCAATGATGATGATGATGATGATGATGATGATGATGTAGTCTACAGTAATCCCTTGGTTTATGATTTTTTGCTTAGTCAAGGTACACAGTGAATGCTTATTTTTCAATTCTGAACCAATTCACGTATATCATCTACATTCAGCAGACCAGTCACCATTCCCAGCGCGTTTTCTCAACGATTGGTGGTTCCCAAATCTTTTCAGATGCGCAGAACATTATGGCATTCCTAACAGGTCTGCACAGAAGCAGTATCATCACCTCTTATTGTCGTCGTAGTTTTGTTGTGCATTTTCCTGTTGATGGTGTTGATCACTTCAGGTTCCATTCTGTTTTTTATGAAGATGCATGTGTATGTCTGGGGAGAAATTATTGACCTCTGGACCAATGGGACCCAATTAAAATTTATGATAAGGAAGTTAATTTCTGTTGTATGATTTTTTGCGTTATGAGCAGTTCTGAAGGAGTGAATTAGGTGCCTAAACAGAGTGATTACTGTACTCAAATTTTTATTTTGTAGAGCTTTATATAATTGTTACACTTGTGTTGGCAGTGATGGGGTGGCAGCAATGAACAGCATTCTGTTCTCAGTAATGAAGGCTGTTCAGTTCTGGAGTGAGTCTGCACATCTCATCTGCTCACCACCTGTGAGGAGCCCCTGCACGAAAGGTGTGTGGCATGTCAGATACCTCTTATTTTTCATCAGATTATTATTTGAACACTTACTGGTAGTTTAAAAGCTTTGGGTACAAACCTAGATCCAGTGCCTGGGCCTGTTAAGCAGATAGTGTAAGATGGAATGTAAAGTAGGTGACCCAAAACAACAAGAAATCCAACTATATATGTCAGGGTAGGCTTGCATGAGGCATTGAATTCTGGAGATGGGACTGAAAAAAAATTTTGATTCAGGCACAGAGCTTGCAGTCTCCAGGACTGAGAATTTTCAGATAATTGTGCAAGTACATGGCGGAGGTCACAACCATTCACCACATTTGTCCCACAAACACTGTCTATTCCAGACACAAATGTGGTGACATACATAGAGAATTATTGTATATATTTAGGCAACAAGAATATTTAGCACAGTTTAAAACGTAATGCCCAATATCATTTTGTTTCCGCAAAATCCCGTTTATTACATAATTTTATATTTTTTCCTGAAATAATAATCGTGTTTTTCGTAAAGCTTGTGCAAAAATTTATTCAGCATGACTGGGCTGAGATGTGCTGCTCATTGAGGGTTCGGGCAGCAGTTGAAGGTGGTAGCGTTGGTAGTACAGTCTCCTGTAAAAATGTAAAGTTCACCCTATAACATGCCAGGTAGGCATGGAGGAGACATTGACGTATAGTTCCACCTTTTCTTTAGCCATGGCACTAGATGGGTGTGAGTGGTCATCACCATGCCTTGACTGCCTAACCCTCTCCGCCCCACTGTACAGAAGAACGGATGGGCGTCTGGGCCAGTTTTGGTGGGTATAGAAAGTTACTCCCCCACTGGGGTTTGTACTGCAGACTGTCCAGCCCATAGGGAGTCACGGAATGGATTAAGCTGTCCTGGCCACCACACTATCCCGTACAGTGTACATTTTGAAGCTGGGGGGGGGGGGGGGGGGGGGG
>BLKM01007931.1:0-14722 GCA_013340265.1 Coptotermes formosanus | reverse complement strand
GTACACGTTGTTCTACCCTCGGGTCATTTTACCGGCTGTCTTAAAAATGTTCCTCAGTTGTTAGTCTAGGGTACTGAATTCCAGGATTCTAGGCTTTTCTTTGAGTAGGCCAATGCAGCCTTCTTCGAAATGTTTAGTCTGCGTTTATGATCATCTCTCCAGTTTTCACATTACAGAATCGTCAAATGCCATACGAATAATTCAATCGTTAAAGTTCATCATTTCTTGTTCAGCTATCTAAGGTGTTGGTAAATCCTGAAAGATAAATGTACGCACTTCGAATTGACACGTTCGCAGTTCTTTATTTTCGTCTCTTAGGATTCGGCAAATGGCGTCTTCTTTTAAACATTAGTTCCCGCTATAGGAAAACGCACTTCGTCAAACGGTTTTGCAGATACAACTGACTCCCCCACATGCTCTATTAAGGGTATGTTGATTGATTGTAGAAAATGATCGTGAGGTGTAACTTTTCTCTCGCCTTGCAGCAGTCAGTGGATAAATCCCCAAAAGAGAAAGAGAATTGAAAAGCAACCGCCCCAGCCACGTATTCATTAGCTATAGTAATACTTAGGCATCTGAGGTTTTTGCCTTTAAATAGAAATGTATACATTTTGGGCGCTTTTACAAAAATTTTCGAAAAGCGTATATTAGCATCGTAATGTCTCTCTTTCTGTTCGTCCGTCCGTCCGTCCGTCCGTCCACATCCTGCTTGGCTGATTCTCGAAAAATTCGATGTTATTGATTTCTGCTAAAGTCTGTTGATAAAATTAAAAGTTATTTAAAATCGGACAGAAATAACAGACACTTTAGGTGAATTACTCTGTACTTTGTGACAATTTCTTGCCGTTTACGGGATCACTACAGGTAATAATAGTTGCAGTCTTGAATATGCGGTTAATGTGGCGGCATAGAGTTAAGACTTCTGCTGCCCTTCAATTAGGGGAAAAATACGAATTCAAAATATTTAAAATTTGCTGCTGTACGTTTACTTACCGTTACGTAACATGGCGTCACAGAGATGAGACTGGAGACTGGAGGTGGTGTCAACTAATGATCTATTTATGTAGTCCTCGTTTTACGTTACGGTCCCGCGTTTTTCGTCATGCGATTCGTGTGATGCGTAATTAAGGAAATTACAGCACTTAACCTTTCTTTCTCTCTTAGTTTCAGCTCTGTCTGCCTACTCATTATAGGGGTGGGGGTTTATTGTTGAAATTGATCACACTCAAGGACACACACATACACACTTGATAGGACTCCTCTGGACGAGGGATCGACCCATCGTAGAAACCTCTATCCGACAACACACAACACACCCACGGCGGGATTCGAACCCGCAATCCTAGGAAGCATGGGGCCGCAGACCTACGTCTTAGATAGTGCGGACACCGGAGTCGGCTGCATTTCATATTTATTAATCATATCTTTTACGTTGGTATATTTCAATATACTTACTGATTTTTAATATGAATATTTCAAATAACCAGAATTCTTGCTCATTTCTCTCTTATATTCCTAAACTGCCTTCAGCGAAGTTTGCTGTCTTTAAGAAGTGGATGGATCGCCGTGTTCATAAAAGACCAAATTTATATTTTCCTGATTTGGCTAAGTTAGATTAATAAAATGAAAACTCTAAGATGAGATGTTATGTGACATGCCGAGGTTCATAAAGTGACTATCTTTTCTTTCAGATATTCCAGCCACAGTTCATGAATTATTAAGTAGCACACTTATTTTGCAAAATTCTGTATTCGCAACGTACTCGTACATATGTAATTATTTTAAATACATGCGTAATGGAAGCAATCTAGAAGAGATACGCTAAGGTTTAAAAGTACTTTCATAAAAATGGTTTACCGAGAGAATTCATAAATCTGTTTCTTATTTCAGGGATCCCTATTCGTGCCTGTAAAATTTCTGTGCTTGATTAAGTACCGCGCCATGAAGGCTTACTGTAAAGTGCATATATAAAACATCTCATTCTTTAACCCGGAGCTGGATGTATTTGAGTAGCCAGTTTAGGCACTACCCGCTATACCTTCTGGATATGTTCATTGGTGCACACTGGAAGGGAGGCGGAGTGGGACGCAGAGTTGGTGTTCGAGATTATTGAGAAAAGAATATCTCATCCCTCTACCGGAAATCAAACTCCGATATCAAGGTTGTCCTGCCTACGTGCCTAGCCCAGTGCGGACAGAGCTATTGCGGCTGCCCTGTATATACATTAACATTAATGTTGTTTCATTTTATTTTAGTTTTTGCAAATCTTTGTTATTGAGTTTCGGATTCTGTTGGCTTTAAATTTGCTGGATAAAACCTCAAGTATTCGCATCCTCGCCACGAGAGCAATCTTTGCCTTACAGACACAATTCCATACACAGTACGTATACAGTGCATATTATTTCTCCACATAAAGGGCCTGCATACGTAGGCTTCATTAGTTATCGCCACCAAAACAGAGGTAAAGAAATATTTCTTAAGGCCGCGATGTTCTTTTAATATTCTACAGAAAAATAAACCCATTCGAAGTTGTGTATCTCGTAATGTTGAAAATCAACATTTGAAAACCTTGCAGTAAATGACGCTAGTATTGCACCCACCTCATTATTTTGCGCGTCCACCATATTCTTCTCACTGATTGTTGTTTAAATGAGAATCTACGATTTTGAATATTTTTCAGTGCCATAATATTCGTACCACGCTTTGTCAAAACCGGCCGTTTTTAATATTAATAAGAAATAAACAAAACACAAACATGCATGAAATAACACGAAGAAAGTCGTCATATCAAAAATTTAAACTTTTCCCCCTTAGAAAGGCAAATAGTCGAGAAATATTGGAGTAGCCACAGAACTTCATGTAACAGTGAGTTTATAAGATTATCGTATCAAAATCAAAATTGTGTTTTACGGACCTCAGAAACCTGTACTCAATGCCAGTCCACAAATTCATTCTTCTTTTCGTTGTCAATATCACGATGTGCTGTAGCTAGAATTTTATGGAATGATAATACTGAAATTACAGAAATTAAATGTAACTTTCTTCCGGCATGACACCGTATAACCTAATAAATATTTCCTGATGTTTAATATGAACCTGTTGATTGCCACTTCAGCTTCCCCTAAAGATTGTGACACGCTGATCTACTCACATACACGACAGTGGTAACTTAAAAATTAATCACAGTAGAATCAGGCCAAGGATTCTAATTATTCAAAACCTGTGCCGCAACTGAAGGGAGGTAGCGAAAGAAAACGATTATTTTGGTGTGAATAACTTAAGAGGAAAATTTCGGAATATTTAGAAGTACACAGGTCAAGTAAGTCTACCGTCTGGAAAATCGAAATGATAAACCGAAGATCGATTCCTTAGAACCTAAGAGTCTCTCGGCCGAGTCACCTGAAGGCAGTGCACACTTTCCTCTCTTACACTGTCAGTTCTCATCTTAGTAACACTCAATCCATGCCTGTGTCTCCACAGCTGTCCCTCCTCTCCGTTCATATTCGCCCAAAGAAACAGGAAATAGAAAGCCACTTTAAGGAGCATTTTAGTTCCCACAGCTCTACAAGATACGAAGCAATTTTAGGAGGGTTTGTTTTTAGAGTAATGAGACTACGCACACCATTCTGTATCTCAGGCATCCTGAGGCTGTGGCATATGACTTAATTTCCTTTCCTATGTAACGCCCTTCACAAGCTGTGTCATGAAAAGGCCACGAGAAGGCGCAGGATGTTCGTAGGCGGTACGGGAGGGTACATGCTCTCTGGGCGTAGTATTTCTGTGTCACTGATATCGTCTGCGTCTAATTTATTTTTCCTAGAATGCAGATAAATGGACTAATGTTTTCTGGATGCAGTTTGGCATAAAGTTCCTCCAGCCCCACCTTTCCATCTTTGACGACATTTCGTCTTGTGCCTAAAATATTTTTGGCAGCACTCCTCATATTTACGAAGTACAGGCCGTAAGCCCTTTCCGCTATCTTGCGCCTGCAGACTGTAAATCTGCTCATTATATCCGGTAAACAGTCGTCCTCTGACAACTCTAAAGTTTCTTTGCCGCTCTTATCCGGCCTTACCCAGTATTCTGTCGCAAACCTCTGCCTTACAAGGTATGAAACTGCCGCCTCTGAAGAAGGGGTCTCGTCAAATAGCTCGTATGAAATGGCCCTTAATTGTAGAACGCTGCACTTGGTAGCAGTGACACATTATATTTCCGGCTGCAATGAGACTCTTGCGTTGTCTCGTTTTAGGCTAATGTAGATGTGCAACATTGTTATTAGCATTATTTTTCAAACACCCCTCTCATGCTATGTGATATTAGAAGTTCTTATAATAGTGATAACAAAAATCGCTTTGTATTAGAATGTGACACCGTGTAGTTTGACAGACATATTCCTCGAAACTTTTGGTGCCTACCTAAATACAATGCGTTATATTTCAGAGGAATCTTATCTTCTAATATAGTTACTGACTGTTCCTATTAGGTTTATGCACTATGTGCAAGAAAACAGTTGCTATACACGCACAGGCTAACAAGTAATAGATGTGATGTAAATGTGCCTGCTTTTGTCTCCGGCATAACAACGTTTTGTCCCTGTTTGTACTGCTGTTTTATGAGCGTCAGTGTAATGTTGGTAAATTAATTTGAACTAGATATTACAGGGTGAGATTAATTAAATGACGTGGACCACAGAATTTATAACAAGCGTTGAACTCACCAATACCTTTCAGTTTTGGGTTCTGAAGCATAACGTTTGATGGTACTAATTATCGCACGGAGCCCTTCCGTTACACCCCCGCACTCCCAGCACACCCGTGGAACACTCATCTGTGGACTATTGTAATTAAACTCCACACATAAACTTTATCCATAGGCTCTCATCCGAAAATTTCAGTGTGAATTGTGAAATGGAAGAGGGAGCAGAAGTGCAAAACAAATTATTTCAAAGATTGAACATGATTTGCGCTGACCACTGTGTACGTGTATTACGCGTTTCTTTCTCAAAAAGTTTGAGCAGCTGGAGAGACAGTATTTCTATTTTAATGGAATGAATCCAGTTGCACTTATAATAAGTCAGTAGTAATTCGTATTTACCGCCAAAGACAACTTATTGTATTCGACATTGCTAAAAAATGCTACATGTTTCCGTCTATATGCCGCCCTTTAGGCATAAATATACATGATTAAAAGCAAGTAAAATGAGGTAAAAATACGTTGTATATATTCGCATTGCACTTCAACACTTTGCGTTTTAAATGTTCGTACTTATCGTTGACGTAAGCTTGACTAGCTGTAGCTGCTTTGATGGAATTCATCCCGTCGTACTTATAATAAATCAATGATAATTTGTGTTGAATGTCAAAACATTTTTAACGCATTTCACTATTTAAGTCATGTACATTTATGACTGAAGATGGTCATAGAGACAGAAACATGTAGCATTGTAGAACACTGTTGAATAAAATCAATTTTTGTTTTTGACGGCAAATACAAGTTACCATTGACAGTTGTTCTGATTAGTTTTAAACCGCATCCTCTGTGTTTACCTTTTGAAGCGTATCTAAAATAGAGGTTTTATGCGACTGATAGAGAATAAATTTGGTTACACCGACAATTTGTAGTTTGGCCCTCTCCTACCAGATTCTAACAAACAGTATTGCGTAGATCTAAAAGATAAAACATTCGAGCAGACAGATGAAAACACGACTTCTTAATTATCCGTACATTTTCTGGAATTGCCCAAAAATGACATGAAAGTGTATATACATTGTCGATATATATACATATGTATATATATGCATATATACATATACATATGTATATATATATTCCTAATAGAAATTTCTGGATACAGGTTATTTGATAAAAGAAAATATGAAGATACCAGGAACTGAAGACGGAGATTAAAATCCAATTACAGAACCTGTCGGAAAGAGCAGTTTTCCATAATTGAACAAGAAAGATTACTACTGGAAATATTAAATTACAAACCAAACAGTTACAGAAATAGATGACAACCAAGTCAGACACAGGAGAAATGAAATAAGTGGAAATGGAACAGGTCAAGGTCTTGTGCTTTCAAAATTCTATGAGTCATAATAATTATTGCCATCCTTCACTTAACGAAGTGTAAGACAAGATGTTTTTATTTGGAATAACTTTCTGCCCAACTGCTTGTGCTCGGGCAGCTATGTTTCTAATGTGTCAAACTAGCAACTCGTAAACATGCATGTTCACTGCATGAACCTGATGTTTATTGGTAGGGTGGAATGAAAATACTGGATCAGCGTACTGTAGGATAAAGTTAGTGATAACATTTATTGTATTATTGTATTGTCCCTATGCAGTGGGACCTGCGTAGGTCCCAGCAACGGACAGAAAAAGAAGTTACTTCCACACAAGGCTTTCCTGAGGGTAAGAATTTTATTCTTAGTCGCTAAAGTTTGATTTTGTTTCTCAGACGCGACGTCTGTCTTCCTAGTTTTGTTACATTTCTTCCAGATAAATATTTTATTAGTTCTATAAATAGGTCACAACCAAGACTTTCTTTGTAATTTCCACTGAATTATTTAGCTACATTCCCGCAAATTCTGTACAATCCATGCTTTAGAGTAAGCTTCGTGACAGAAACTGAGAAAGAATCAAGTATGGTAAATTACTGTCGCGACAGTAGTCAGTCACCTTACATACTGAGATATCGTGCCCTCTCCGTTCAGGAACACGTAAGTTGTATGAGATTTAAATAATGTACTTATATAGACTGACATTTTTAATTATTCCCACATTATAAATAAGAAAGCGTTGCAGTGTTTGCTTAACTTAACAACGTCATTGAAGGAATAATAAATCGTCTTCTGTATATTTTAAATATTTCCTTTATCCTTAATGATGCCTCTTAAACCTTTTATATTCAACAGCAAGAAGTGCCTGTAAAGAGCGATTTAATCTGTTTACATACCAAGATAATTAACCTCCATTATCTTAAACTTTGTGTCTATTTTACAATAAATAAAGCTTTACATCTTGTAGAAGCGTACGCTTCTGTAGGAGACACTATCTAAGAACCAGGGAATTCTGAACTATAGAGAGCTGAATGCCACATTCATCTTCGTAAGAAGATAATGGGCCCCTTACAGAGAACTATTTTCTGTCTACAAGTGTGCTCTGTACATAAAGGCCAAGTGTTACTACTTTCAGAACAAGACTACTTACCATGCAAATCTTGTTATCTACGTCTCTAGAAAACGCCTTGCCCGTACAGTGCTGTATATTATAATCGGGTTAGACATCTAGTGCATCTCGAGGTCAACACCAACCCCTTGGTTCTCCAACACCTCTCTAAACAATAGTGGTTAGATGGCGTAGAATCATGATAAGTGCAAACCCTATTCAACCGCAAGATAACGAGGGACGCATAAATCCCAGAATCAAATTTCATAACTAGAGACAGAGTGTACACTCGAACGGATGAAGGATGTTTCAGAACAGTGCGCAGAGAAAACTATTTAGATTCAGTAACATATTGGAAGAAACAGGAGAATGGAAAGTGTTACACAAAAGTGTTGGCAACGTGTAATATCATGACTGGTGTCAAACACATAGCACTCAACAAAGTTTATTTCGAAGACATGACGAGCAGAGACGGTTGGGATTCGGAAGCATTGCTTCATACAAGCTTCCTGAGTATAGCTATTATTACACTTAAGGAGCTGTATCAGGCAATTAATTTGTACCAGCTTATTCTCAGATATATGCGTTTACTAAGTGAAGTTTCTGGGATAAATTGGGTAATTCACCATCACTCAAACAATAGCCGTTGAAATGTTAACCTGCTATCTTCATGCTACAAAGCTCTAATAGTTAAATCTGCCGTCAATCTGTCGTCATTTCTGTCCGCAACTGCGGGGACGTATCCAGTTTCAGAACGCTTTAAAGGCAGCGAGGCCTTGTTCTGACGGGTTCATCGCTAACTCCAAGATGGTCCATAGCTCCTGTCGCCTTTAATTTTTCCACCTCTCCAGTCAAGGGCAAAGTTCTGCAGCATGTAATGCGAATATCTGATGTGTGATTGTGGTGAACTGGTTTAAAAGAGCTTCCATTAAATTCAAAGGAATCCCACCAGACATGCAGTGTATACGTCTGATATTTCCTTATTCCAGCAAGTAGACGGGATGATTTTTTAGTCCTTTAAAAACGTGCCAATGAAACACTTAAAATAGAGGGGCTGAATCCTGGGCAAAGCCTGTGAATTTTGTAGTTTTGCACTTACTTTGGTGTAACCAATGGACAAATTTAAAGAAGAGATGTGGCAAATTTTGCCACTTTGTCTCCCTTATGCGCGAAGTTCCATTTGGTTTTATGTTCCTGTGTGTTCCGAAATTCAAAGGGCTTTAGAATAGTACTCTCACGGAGCCAAGGGTTCCTTTGAAGCGAATTTGGTTTGAGGCAGTGACATCTCTCCATGATAGTGGTGTCGGTTGTTGGTGTAGTGGCAACGCTCAGGGCGGAATCTGGGACAGGGATTTTGTTTGTGGTGAAATAAACTTGGCTGCGGTTCCTCGGTGTGTTATGCTGCGTGTTCGCGGCAACCAATATGGGTCTTCCTTCCCTCTGCATTCTGTTCCTTGTATGGCGAATTGGCTTCGAGTTAATCCTCTAGGAAACACACTATGTGCGATAGCTGAGGTATAGGGTGATATTAAGTAAGGGAACAACACTCACATTTGAAGGTAGATTCCTTATTGAAATTTCGGAAAAGTGATACACTGCGACCGAATTTTTTAAATCATGCAAAAGGCGGTACGAAAGAAGTGTGGGACAGCATACTTTATTCATCTGGCTCTGCGCTAGATCCAGTTGACGGGTCTTGTGGACACAATAATGACAATTCGTGTTTCATAAAAGGCGGAAAATATCATCGTCACTTTAGAGAGTATTCAACTCCTAAATAAAGCATGTGCTTCACGAAATTTGAAAAAGGCCATTTATTTTGATTGTTGGTACTTCACTTGAATTTGGGGAGTCATTTACATTTAGTACAATGTAAAGCATTCTTCGTGTTTCACCCGCTAAGAAATTTGCGGTGTTCAGTAAAGTCGGTGAACAGAAACTTGTCGTGCCATAATTGGTTATCAAGGTGAGTTTTATAAAATTGTAAACAATTAACGCACTATCAAAAAATCTGTACATATTTGTAAGGAGTAAATTTCACGTATATATTTAGTTTATATATTAAACGGTCTTTAATAAAATTTATATACTTATAAAATTAATGACGCCCTTCATCTAAAGTGCCAGCTACGTTCAGCCGACATGAACCAAAACCGCGTAGGCCGAATTTTCTTTTATAGGACCCAATTTAATAATAATAATAATAATAATAATAATAATAATAATAATCTGATTTTAACAATATTGACGAGAACAAAATGCCACCTACCCCTTATGAGTTCATTTTTGCCGTTCATGAGGAAAGATATAAAATGTACGTTTGTCATGCAAAACAGTTTACCGTCATCATGCTGTCACAAAGCCCATGCATGTACAGACAGGCCGTCAATTCAATTGGCTCGATGTAATTTTCGCCTAAATGTCGCGGATTCTGAAACCAGCTGACGTCACTCAACCAATCATTACAACTCGAAAGTTTTAACAGAAAGGCACTTTAATGATCGCACCCCGCTAAAATCAAACTTGCGGTTCTACAAATCTGTACACAAGTTCCGGTCGCTGTATTCGTGAGCAACAGTGCAACGTGGTTCTCCTGCATCGTCCAGTATCACTAAGAATTCTAACATGCGCTTCTGTGCAATTTTTATGTATCTGTAGCATATAGTCATACACAAATATTTTAATTAGATGTACTTGAAGACGTAATTAGCTCAGACTTGTCAGTATCTAATGATGAATTCGAAAATTATTTTGACGTCAATGGTCACGGGCTAGGTCGAGAAACTATCCCGGCATTTACTTTGAATGACTGAGGAAGGCATCGGAAATGTCGGGTCAGAACCTCCAGGCCGTGGACCGAGATTTGAATCTGGGACGTTTGAATACGGAGAGTAGTACTAGCCCCTCTACAGCTTAGACTTGTAAAAACACAGGAAAAATTACGGGTGTTAACCTGTCACTCTTTTGTACGTCACTGGCATCCTTTTCCGTGTTAATTATGAAAGGATCACTATTTTGTCACAGTCCTAGAGGTGGTTACTTCCGGCTAATATTGCATATCGCTTAACCCACGTTCTATATAGACTTTACCGAGTTATTCTTTACTCTATATATATCATACTGTTTCACATTAAACGCATTAATGTAGTTTAGTTTACACCTGTAATAAAGTATGTCCCTCTCTGCTCCGAATTCCACAAAACTGTGATTACTCAATAATTTGTTTACAATTGTGCATAATTCAATTAAAATCAAAACAGTAATACAGAAAGTACTGAAAAAATAATTTACGTCCCTCAGTATAGCATGTATTTCACTAAAACGTCAGTCTCAAAACTCATAATAAACTTGACGACATTTTTTGGAGATCTCATGTACTGAATTTTATCCAAATGGAAAGGAAAAAGTAAAAGATAAAAAATAGTTATTTATACTCCCTGAAGTCCCTAAGTGAAGCATGCCTTGCACTATACCGACTTTGACGAAATTCATGAATACTTAACGGCATTACGTAAGCACCACGTATACCAAATTCGACTGAAATCTATGAATAAATGCGGATTGCAGGGTAGAAAACCTTCACAGCGCCGATTTCCACGAAACTTTTGCTTGCTTAAATATTACGTTCAAGAGCTCCTATACATAATTTTACCAATATCCAATGAACTGTGTATCCGCTGACATTAGGCCGCTGAAACAAAGACGGACGTGGCATTCGCGCAAGGTTTCTTACTTTTACTGCTTAAAGAGCACTTAAAGTTACTGCAAATGGATTCTTTAGCTCATAGACACACGAAATTCATTGCACGTTGAAGTCCTCTGGGTGAAACTGAAGACGGAGTGCCCTGATTTTTCTTTTCCAGACCAGCTCCAGTGCAATGATTTTTGCTATACAATTTATCCTTTAACACGCTCGAGAAATAAAAACCCTTCTCTTTCTGATCTGGTGAACGAGGATGGCAAATAATTTGCTCATTTTTATGTCACCAAAAACACTATGAGAAAGGCACAGATTTTTTTAGTTGTGAAGTTATAAGTTGTCTTGCTGAGAAGATCGTGAATTCTCTCGTAGCCTAATGGATTTTGAAAAATGTTTTTTTGATTAGTGTAACGTAAAGGAGTTAACTTTGACCTTAGAAAGATATGGGCCCAGTAATCTCATTTGCACCCATAGAACACCACGCACCGAACTTAACGTCATATAATGGCACTTCGTAAGTCTATATGGGATTTTATACAGAACAGTACGTGGTATTCTAAGATTTGGGTATCCACTCGCATAAAACCACGCGTCGTCGCTAAAGATAACTACCGTTGGTTATATTTCGCTGTGAAGCAAACCGTGAGGATACCAGTTCACAAAATTCAGTAGTGCTTCAACATTTGTACAGTAAAGTCTGTGAAGCATACTTGTGTTTTACGGATGCAAATGCAGCTGATTTTTTTACCGCGCTTCCATGATGCAAATGTGGCTGGGGAGGTGACTGCCAGGTTTATGCCCTAAGCCAATATGAAGTTTTCAACACTACTGATAACATAAAATAAAGAATTTTAAATTTATGAAGCACTAGGTTCTTTGGATTTTGTTGGGTATTTGTGTTTCCGGTAAAAATTTGCTTTATTTAACTGGAACTTTAGTTCTTTTGGTGAAAATACCTATGTTTGTGCCTACGTTTAATGTCTAGTCTCCTGTTCTGATTCAACGATTTTGGCTGTTACTTTAGTCAAACGTGGCCGTTATGGTTTTCTACGCCTTTTTATATTTTAAACAGGTTGTTAGAAAGGCAAGTAAGTCCAATAGGTCTATGTTTATTTGTTTATAAAAACAGACGTGTTTCCTTATTTTTCTTTATATATTAATCTGCTTTAAACTACATCAAAAAGCAATAAAAATATTTCTCATAATGAGCTGAGCTCTATATTAAATTTGAGCTTCCTGCAGTATTCACCTTTCACGATCCTATGGCTGGCACAACATTTCTCATTGTCTTTCGGCTTAATCAGATTCCTGCAAAATTACTCCTATTTGCTGCACGCTGATGGAATACGACATTCCTTGTTCTGCATACTGGAATCGCTTGTGAGTTCTGAGAATCTTCGTGTGTGTCCTTCAACTACATGCACATATGGATATATATATAAATATATTTCTTTATCAAAATTCATTTCTTCTGCACAAGTTCAGGCAGTCTGCTGAAATGCTCCTCGGTAGTTTCTCTCGGCTTCCAGAGTTTGTTGAGGGAACGTGGTGCCCAGCATATACTTCGTCAAATTTTGTATCTGTAAGTCAGTAATTAATACTTCTGACAGGAAATATTCTCTCTTTGGTATTAATGTGACAAATAAATAACTTTCAAAATCTGAATTAATTTTTACCTCCTCTTCCTAAATACAAAGTTAATTACGTAGCGGAATTCAAAGGTACGGATCTGGTGGAATGGATTTACTTATGAACGACGATACGAAATTGTCGACATAGCTGTACTTACCTGAATCAAAATTTATGCGAAACAAATTCACCTCTTCTACAAAGTTTTTTTTAGATAATTCCATTTCTCTTATCTCAAAATGAACATACGACAACCTGCCACTGATTGATTGTTAGCTTTTGACTTAAGTGGCAAAAAAGTTTCTTTGTCGCTGCCTACATTTTTACGGGCACTGTGTGTAGACAGTTTAATGTATATGTACATGTATTGCTTAAAGTCTGCTAAATAATACTAGGTGCTGTGAAGAAACGCTTATTGCATGAAGCATCTGCGCATATTGTAGATTTAACAGAAGAAGGTAAAATAGCGTCGTAAAATAAACCAAAAAATAAGTCGTGGAACCTTTAGGCCTAATTAAAACACTCAACTAAGAAAGAAGGGCACAGTGAACTTATTGATAACCTGTAACAGTCACATAATACGAGCAGAATAAAGTTGCTTTCAGAAGTTAGATTTTATGTTAATGGCATAAGGAAGTCGCCCGCACGAATACCTTCTAGGTAGCGTGCAGGATAAGATAGTCATTCCAAGTAAACGGAACTTTAATCTCCACTTAATATGGCAGCCTGACGGTCTTCATCCATTACGGTAATCGCACCACTAGAAACTGTCATGACGGTAACAATATGACGCGGTTAGAAGCACTGAAAGGCAATCCTATAGAAACGTCTGCCATCTGTACAGGAATCTTAAACGAAAACCGCTTAACTTGCTACTTTATTTGCTCGAGATTACTAAAAGAACCACTCAAGTTGTATATTCGGTTCCCAGTCTTTGTGCTGTAAGCAGTCTACGTAAAGTTATGGGAAGTGTTACAATTTAGCATATCCACTGTTAATAGTTGAGTAGAATAATTTAACCTACGCGGTGTGAAATAAGACCGGAATTGAGATTATTCGAAGACATGCTTCTGTTCGCCTGATGTTGTTAGTGTGATTAAATCAAGAAGGGTGAGCTCACCGGGGCGCATAATACGTGCTGTAGAAACGGGAATTGAATAAAATGTCTAAGAGCGGTAGACAGACCCGAGGAGATGCAACAGGAAACAGTTCAATACTGAAACGAAATATTAATTATATAATTCAAAATCAACCGTGCACATCGCTGTGTGGTTTACTCAGCTACCTTTAATTTATCTGCAACACATTTCGACTCTTCTGGGACGTTATCTAGAATTTCAGTACAGTAAAAGTGGAAGTATCATAGACTTTACGTATGATATTAATTGTGCACCTTAACATGAAATTTCAGTCGAAAGGTGGTTAAAAAAATACATGTCTAAAATGTGTCATTCTTATTTCAGTAAAAAGTGCGGAAAATTATTGCAAGCCCTCACACTCTTCAGACAGCAGTTCCCTACATGTCGCCTGAACAAATCGGTAAAGTATAATTTTTAATCCTGCGTTAAGTGTTACTTGGATATTTGGACACATAATTCCCATTTAGTAAGAATGTAATGCAATTCTTGAATCAGTTATTGCTCCTACCAACTAAATTAATATGCGTGCTATTCAGCTATGTTAAAGGCAGCATATCATTTAAGCAAGATTTTGACACTATCTTCCCTACAGTATTTGACTGAAATAAGAAAGATGTATTTCTTAATCATGTCTCTTTTCCGTAGCTGGGGTCATACCACAGAATTGGTCTAGGCCCGAGGCTTTTTTGTCTCTTTCGTAACATCATAATTTCTTACGGTGAGGAGTTGTTAGCACCTCACCCAAACCCAAGCTGGAGGACCACCCTTGTCGACCGTCCGCGACTGCTTATTCAATGTATTCGCAGCTACCCTCCATAACTGGAGGCCGTTCCTTCTTCTGCAACCTGAGGACGCGCCATGCCGTGGTGACAGGGACCCACTTGAGGTGGCTCAGGATAGGGACAGGTGGCGGGCTCTTGTGAATGCGGTAATGAACCTCCGGGTTCCATAAATTGCGGGGAATTTCTTGACTAGCTGAGAAAGTGTTAGCTTCTCAAGAAGGCCTCTGCTCCATGGAGTTAGTTAGTTAGTTAGTTAGTTAGTTAGTTAGTTAGTTAGTTAGTTAGTTAGTTAGTTAGTTAGT
>BLKM01007918.1:0-22322 GCA_013340265.1 Coptotermes formosanus | reverse complement strand
ATCAAAGTACGTCATATGGTCCCAAAACAGTTCTTAATAATTGGGTGGTGTATGTTTTTTTGTGAAAGCATACCAAACTGTTACTTTTAAGAGAACTATTTTTTAAATGTTTATACAGGAATGTTGGAACATTTATAGAATTTGTTTCAAATTTTGACATCATAAATTTGGTATAATTTTACGAGTAACAGGAACATCTGTTACTTTATGTGTCACTGAGTAAAATTAAAATTGCAAAATTATTTTCTGTATGTACAGGTATGTCTTCTTCGCATTTATGTTACGTGGTACTCATGTGTTGCCGATTTTATGCTTCGACAGAAATTGTTTGGAACACAGTGATCTTACCTGTAATATGTAATCAGTAAAGTAAGTAACCTTTAAGGTCTGAATTGTTTAACATTTGACACTGAATGATTTTAATAGTTATTGTCCTACAAGCAAGTTCTTTGGTTCCTAGCCAAGCTGGCTGATTTTACCCACATTTGCTTTCATTTTCTCCAGTACTTCTTCAAATTTTGTGTGATTTGCAGCTTTGAAGTTATGATGCCAGGGAGTGAGTTGATGTTTGGGGAGTGGGAAGTTCACTGGCATTTACTATGTTCCCAATATTTTCTGCCTCTATGAGCGGCAAATGTCAGACCTTTTCTCAGCTTTTCCATCGCCTTCCAATGTATATAGCTCATAGACAGTTCTGAGGGGTGGAACATTTTTTAGCTGATGTAGTTGTATGTTTGGATAACAGTGATCTGTTTCGTGTGTATTAGTATTAATTAATTGATACTACAAATACTGAATGTCCAAGATGAAAGTATTTCCTGTCATAATTGTAGTGAGAAAGGTAATAATAGGTGGTTAGGAAAAGTAAAGATTTGTAGAATTTGAAATGCTCTTGATTATTCGTAGTGTTCATGATGCGACTGTTAGTTTTCCTGTTGAAAACATCCACATCTTTGTTCAGAGAAGTAGCTGGATTGTCTTATGAAGTGTGTAACAGTAATATAGAGAGTGCTATAACCCTTGTGTGAGGCAATGCTATGTGTTACGTAGCACACTGCTTCAGCAGAGTTACACTTGTGCATTCATGTCATTTTGCCATAATAGATGTAAAGTACACATCTATTGTAATTCAAAATAATAATAATTATTATTATTATTATTGTTGTTGTTATTATTATAGCCTGGAGAAATATGTACACACTGTACTGGAGGAATGTCTTATGTTGTGGTTGCATTACTTTATGTGCTTTTCATCATTTGCATAAGTGGTCTGGCTTGTACTGCTTTATTAGCTTATGAACTGTATATAACTTAAAGCTGTGCAGTCTCTACCCTGTTTTGTTGGTCTTCGGAAGTGCAATGTAACTCAAACAAAATTCCTCTTAATCATATTCAAATAAAAGCTACCTTTTAATTTTGAATTAAGATGTGGATTGTTTTATTAAACATTTCTTTGTGAGAGCATCCCCATTATTTTTTCAGAATCTGTAATATATATATATCATGTAAGCTAATTATTACCTATTAGTAATGTAATGATTGTAGCTGTATTTTTTCATATATTTGCATGTATTTTCTACAAATAATACTTGTAGTATATATACATATAACTACCTATACATAAATGGTATGAAAATGAAACTATGTTTAGATGTAGCTTAATGTTCAAACATGCTGTCTAATTTATGTTGGAAGAGTTAATTTGCCTGTGAAATATTTGTATCTGGTGGAAATAATGTTCATTTATTAAGTACTGATCTCATGATTCATACCCAAATCAACAGACGATAAATCACAAAACAGAGAAGTCACAGTGTAGTCGAATCATGGGAATTGTTATCTCCTCCCTCCCCCTGTGTTCACGTAGAATGTGTGTTAAGCACTGTTGCAAACAAATTGTCAATACAGCCACCTGTGTTGTTTGCACTTTCCTAGTATCAAAATCCTGAGCCATGAGCACAGTATGCCAGAAATGGAGCAGGGGCCATATTAAGGCAGAGGTATGCTGGAGTGCATAACAGGAGCAGTGTCTTGATCAGCAGGAAGTGTTTTTTCATTAACTGTGGATTATTGTACCATGTGATCATAAGGAGAAAAAATGTGCATGTTTGTAATTGTAGAGTGGTTTCCGGTACTTTTGCAGAAGACTGTAGCTTGTAGCTCAGTTACTTGACAAGTTGTGTAAATATTTTTCTAATATGGTTTTTAAAATGAAGAGCAGCATGACCAAGACATTGCTGTATGTCTGTTATGTGCTGTGCAGAATTCCACAGCTCGGGAGGACCTGGCTGTATGTTGGCCTTGTGTCTACTTTCTTGTTAGATGTCTCGTATGTTTTTGTTGTCAGTGTTGGCATTGTATGTTTTGATAGGCTGACAGTTCTTTTTTTTTGCGTGGAATCTAGAGGAGGGATTATGGGTTATGATTGATCATAGATGCTGTTGGCTGCTGAACATGTTAGGCCAATTCAGGCATCTTTTTAGTATCATACAGAACTGTAATTACCTATACCTAGCTATCATCTGTGCCAGGGAAAGCTTTTGGACAAACTTATGCTAACCTTGTAGTAGAACTTGTTTTCCTGCAGACAGACAGTGCCCACATGCATTACTGTATAAACCTAAAATAATTTTTGAAATAACAAAAAGGTTCACCGAGAGTGTCAGTTCAAGGTATTTGTTGGTAAAGAGGAAGAAAACACTTTTCAGGTTATTCCTTTGTATTTGACTTCAGTCATTGTAAATATTTGACCCAGGCCAGGAGTATCATGTGCGAAGAGTGCCCATTACATGGCATTAATACTGAATTATAATGTCCATAGCGGAATTAGAGTTTAAAAGATCTTATTGAAGCAAAGATATATATATATATACATACATACATATATAATACTAAGGGAAAAAGTTTTGTCAAGACTGATGTAAAGAAACAAAACAAAAAACTTATTGAACAAATTAACTGCATTTGTATAATGTATGTATTTCTATGGTTTGCACAGCTTTCATGTTTATATATTGTAAAAAATATGCCAAAAGCTACGATGAGAAGAATCAGGTTTTTTGTACGTATATAATATTCTCTCTCTCCTGTTCATTCCTTAAAAATGTTTTTAACTGTAGAAATGCTTTAGTTATTTTTTTTAATTGTGTATTAACCATTGGCACATATTAACACATGAAAACATAACCTATAAGAAATGATTGCTTGCATAACATTTATGTAACATCAGAATTCAGGCTAATTTAGGATGTTGTGTCCAAATTTGTTTCTGCTGGTCTTATGTCTTGGCATTGTTCTTTTTGTGTGTTCTGTGCCCACATGTACATAACACTTGGACATGGAAGGTACTTGGCGTATAAGTGTTCTGTGTGTCACTGTTTATAACCATCTTCCCAAGTGTACTATATTGTTTTCGGATTTTTGCTTCCATTGTGCTAGAATCCTTTCCAAATATCAAATTAATGTTATCTTGGCATCATCATTTGCTTAGGTTTTTGCATTGTGTTTGTTGCTGACTGGTGGGACGAATGTTTTTGGAAGGGAGCTGAACAACTGCATAGGCTCATATTCCATAAACCACAGAACGTGCATCTAGTAGAAAATGTAGTATAGGACCTTTGTCCCATATTCAATTATCTTGTCAAAGAAGGTATTTTTACTCATGTAAAGCATTTTATAACTAAATCTTTCCAATTTAATACACTTTTCTACCTCTGGCATATGAAATGAACTACTGCGCGTCTTTGTAGTCCTCTTCTGTGAGTAGTTATTTCATCAGTCACAAGTTTTCCCACACATACACTTAGTAAGTCATTCTACCATGTGCCATAGTACATTTTCACCATTACAACTGGAGTCAACACAGTTATTCTCAGTGCATGTAAGAAAGGCTAACTTAATGAACTTCGTGGTTTTGTGAGCTGTAAATATCCTTCCACAAAAGGAGAATACACTGTTTTATATATATATATATCTGTTCAGTGTATAAACATAACCTATTGTCCATAAAAGGGACAAGACTTGTATGAAAAATGTTGTACTTTGTTTCCCTTTTTGGGATCTGCACTTGAATTGTAAAAATATATGCAGTTTGATGGTGCTTGCCAGATAAAAATGAGAAATTGCACTGAATTTCTGTGTTTGTGTGATATACTTCAGAAACCGCATTCGCACCATGTCGTACGTTAGCTTGCAGGGCTATAATGTTACGTGCTACCCTTTTTCATCTTCAGAAACGATGAGATTTGTAATAGGAAGCATCAAATGGTTAGCCAGTTCTGTATAGTGTAAGTAGTTAACAACAGAGGGACCTAGTTACTTCATTTGTTTTCTTTCAGGGACATATTATTTTCATATAATGTGTCTTATTTTATAGAGATTGTGAATGAGTCTCCTTTTTTAAAGATATTGGTGGTGGACAGAGCAATATGTTGAGCATGTTTTGTTACAGATTGAAAAGTAATTTTTTATGGTTTTGTTTGGTATACTATAAAAGGAAGAACTCTGGACCAGACTGAGTAGAAAGACCTTTTATTTTGCACACTGGATGATTGTTCCTCAACGTGTTTTTCGGTTGTATTATGGGAAGGGAGATTCTCAATAAGTTAACAATGTAAAAGCTGGGAATTTTGTTTATTATTGATGCTACATGGGGAAATAAATGTCAAAATTTATTTATATATTTTAGTTTAGTGCAGATTAGTGAGTTTGTAATATAAGTTTTTTAATATTTTGTTCTTTTTCTATATATTTATGGCTAAATAGAATTACAGCTGTTTTGTATGTAGGTAATTAGCAAAATTTTCAACTTTGTATCCATTGCATTTGTGACATTTTGGGGTGTAATATGAATTAGAACATCCCTTGCCTTTTGCTGTTTAATTCTGTAAAATAATTGAAAGGGGAAGTAAGAGGCACATACACACATACCCAAATTTTCAAAAAATTATTAACTATCAGTTTTGTAGATGGGTCAGTTTAGCTGCATAATCTAATGGTGGAGTATGTATTGAAATGGAGTATGTAGCCCTCTACTAAAGCAAGCAGCTTTTCTGCAAGGTTTTGTGTTGCATACAGAAGTAATTCATATCGTCATATTTAATGTTAAGAGTGAAAACCACAGGGATTTTTGGTGATACTGTGTAAGTTAAAATAGAATCTTGCCTGGGTTTTGTTACTGCTGCCTTGTTTTATGCAAATTTACCTTCAGAGAAAAAGAACCCCCTTCCTTTTACATTTCTAGATTGAAGAAATCTATGTAGAGAAATGAAACCACAACATAAAGTGAAGTAACTTGTATAGGGTTGTACAAATGTAACAATCTACTTGTGAAAGTAATAATAAACACTTTCTGTAATGATCATATATACAAATGTGGAAGAGCTGTGTAATGTTCTTGTGTAAATAGCTTGCCCCCTTCTTATAACTTCCTGCAGTTGTGTGTATACAGGATTTACTAGGTTTTCCAACTTTCAAAATAAAATTGTACACATATTCGAAACCTATCGAAGGTTGTACTCTGCATGTCTAAGTGTTGGCTTTACTGGCTTTATAAAGTTGTATTTGCCTTAATGTTTCATTGAGAAGGGAGGTCTTCAGTGATCAAGTGACATTTGTAATTTATTCCCTGAACATTTATAATTGTATTCCAGAGCATCTGTGTTGCATAAATCATCAGATATACTGTAGAGGATTTTAATCGCAGTAATACAAGTGACTACTTCAGACCTGCAGAAATTGTTACGCCAGACTTCTTCCCTTCACCGTCATGTAGTGGGATGTCCTCGCTGCCTCCCCCGTCTACTCCAACAAGCTCTCCATTTACCTTGGAGAACAGTAAAGAGTCTCAGGTCACTTGAATTTTCACACATCAGTAGATGGAAGTTGAGTGTAAACAACGGTTCTGGAAGGCCTTAAGAAATATGAGTATGTGTGTCTCAAACATTTTGCATGTGTGCTTCTGTCTTTCTGTAGAAACAATTAAGCAGATGTCTGTATTGTTTAAAAGAGGGAATACTTCCTGATAAGATACTGAGAAATGTGTAATGTACAAAGTGATGTTTTCTGCTGCTGTTATCAGTCATAACTATTTTCTGAAAAATCTGAAGTCAAAATGTGTTCACTGAATTGCACCAAGGTACAGTGAAACCCTGTTAAGAAAATTTTAAAAATTCCAAGAAAATCCTACTTCTTAAGCAGGAAATTTCTTAAAAGGGTAATTTTAATGAAATGGGAGAATTTTTATGCTTTTTTATCCTGACTTCTTAGGCAGGGAATATTCTTGACCGGGTTTTTCTTTAGCATGTTTCACTGTATATAACATGTGTCCTCCTCTGTCAGTTTACAATCAACAAGGTCATATAATATCTTGCAGAATCCTTCTTGGAATGAGAAATGTTTCAGGCAAAAGCTGTAGAGAGAGTCAAAACACACGTTTTATGTTGAGTAACTTTTTTCTGAAAATTTTGCCTTTTATGAGGTAATGTAGAGAAACATGGTACAGCCAGACTGGCCACACATGACAATATAATGCTGCATAGAAAAGATGTGATTTGAATGTCAGATAACTGTGGCAAGAATACAGACACACACATGCTCATGCAATACCTCTTGCTTCGTAATGGATTAATTCCGTCTGATCTGGTAGAATATTTTGTGGCAACTCTGAAACTGGGAAATTGCATACTGACTTGCATGTCATTACAATATGTTTAGCCAAATTGTATGTCTAAAGAAGGCCATAAGCAAACGAACATTCTTTTGTTTCAGTGAAGTGTCAGGCACTTTATGTATGTTTTATTGTTGCCAGTGACATAACTTCATTATAAGAGTATTGTTGTGCAACATGCAGTATTTTTGTGTAGTTGACAGTGACATGTAGCTACACAACATACACACAATGCATCGCGGTGTTTCTACGGCAACGGTGGTTATGCACACACACCACAATATAACGTTGTATGTACATTGTCTATCCTCTTAGAGCATGGATATATAATTACTTGATATCTGCTAGTTGTATGCATATGAGCAGCACTGTGTGCTCTGGGTGTCCTCATAAAGATAGTGGTCATGGTGCAACTAAGGGCAATGTCTCTGAAAGATAGAATTGTGTCCTGAATATGACATTACATATACTACGTGCAGATGCATGTCGTGAATATGACGTATACCTCGTCATATCAGTTATCCTATTACAGTCATTAGTAAATAAAATCAACAGTTAATGCGTATGATGTGTCATTATGGTCCTAATCAAAATTGTCATGAAAATCAACATATCTGCTTGAAGAATCTGTCTTCACACAAACTTCAGGATCTGGTGACCATGCAGTAAGCATATTTATTTTACTAACAAAATTGACAGTTTTGAGACTTGGAATTTGCTCTTTAGTGGCGTTTTTTAATGGTGGAGAGGCCGAAGTCAAGAAAAAAAAACACACATTGAAGAAGGGGCGTCTGGGAAGTTACTGTTGCTAGTAGAAGACATGCCAAAGGTAACATTCAAAATGCTTCCTTTCTGCTTAGCAGTACAGAATGTGGTCTGAGACTGAACTTCAGAATTTTATTTGATAAAAAGTCTGCAAAAACTGTAAACTTTGGACATAGAATCATGAATATCCTTGAGGGTTTTTTGCTGTGTTTCCGTGAGAACTTGAACGTTTAAGTAGTATTCCAATTTCATTCAACTTATGATGCAAAGAACTAAACGTGTCCCTCTTCATGGTTGAAGTACTGACTAACTGGGAGCACTTCCAAAGACACTTGTACTTTGTGTACATTACTACATGAGAAGGTGTGGGAACATCCCCACAAATGCAAAACGGCCCTTTCGCGCGGTACAGCAGTATTCGGTCTCCCCACCACTGCAACAAGTTCTTCACGCCAGCCAATCCCAGACGGGCAGCCCAGCGACGGCCAGGTATAAAAGGCTACATTTCCANTGTGTTTCCATGAGAACTTGAACGTTTAAATAGTATTACAATTTCAATCAACTTACGATGCAAAGAACTAAACGTGCCCCTTTTCATGGTTAAAGTACTGATCAACTGGGAGCACTTCCAAAGACACTTGTACTTTGCGTACATTACTACATGAGAAGGCTTGGCATGTGGATTTCCCATAAGTAATTTTTTCATAGAAAAGCTAATGGTTATCATGTGACTCTGACCTTGACTTCAGGCTACCGCCGCGATGTTGTTGAGATCTGCGCTCTTCTGGGATATTACGCAGGGTCGTGCGGTGAACAATTACCACATGACGCCTCGTAATATTCCAGAAGAGCGCAGATGATCTCATCTCATCTCATCTCTGAGTTCAGGAACTACCACATGCAAGAAAAATTGTTCTGGCGTTCCGGGCATGAGTTTTTATCGGTGTGCCTATATTATGTAGCGGCACAGGGAGGAACTTTACAAGACTTCTCACTGTTGCTTAAGAACGTGTGTATCAATGTATGGTTACGGACAGATCTTTGTACACCAGACTGCATGATGTACCCAGTGGCTTGGCTAGATGTTTTGGTGCCCGGGGCGAGTAATCACAATGGCCGCCCCTAAATAGCTTCCGGACTTGGAAAGATCACATTCATTGAAGTTTCTTTGTGTACCTCGGTAAAATGTGTTGAGTGCACGAAATAGAAAGTTTTCGTTTCTAATATTTTGCTACCTTTTTTGCTACACCTCTGGATGTGCTTATGCCATGTTCATTTATTAAGGTGGACGCTTTTATAGATTTGCCTTATGTCAAAGAAAATGTGGTGCGAGATGTTTATTAATATTGGTTTAGTGTAGGGCTGGGGCAGTTAAATTGGGCTCGCTCTATGGGTGCACCAACCGTCGGGAAAAGTACACTTTGCCAGTATTTGAATACCAACGGTCATGCTGACGTGAGTGAGGGTCTATTTGACCCAAAACAGGGCAATACCAGGTCCCGCCTTTGGCTCCGGATGGTCTCAACTGTTTGTAATAAAGTATAAGCAGGATGTTTTTAAATAGTCGTGAAAAACAAAGGAACTTCTGAAATGTGGAAGCACGGACCGTAATGTCACGGAAGGTACTTCCTCGAGCCACGACGAACATTCATAATTCGAAATATGCGGAGGGACGGATGGAGAGACATGGCGGAGGTAAAAGGAGCGAGCATTTTGCTTCCTTGTTGAGAGTGCGCAGCGTCGTAACGGTTCAGCTTACCGCACTACTTCAGGCGAATGTTGATGCTCGAAGTTGAACTTGTCTGCTTCTGTTTCTAAATCGAGCCAATTCAATTCCCCCCCCCCCCCCATAACCAGTAGATCAAGGTCACTGTCGTTCATCGGCCGTGTTTTTTTCTTGGGTATGTCCTTCAGCTGATAGAAAAAGGTCCCCTCAAAGGTAGCGCTGGGTGCCCGAATTGTTCCTGTAATTTGAGCCAGTTTTGACTGTGGTTTCATTTCAGCACTCCTCACGTCACATGAGCAGTGGTCTGCCAAATGTGTAAAGGCTGGCACGTCGAGGAAGTACTTGCAGCTTGGGTGCAACGCGCTAACCCCCTGCAAAACCCTGCTGTTTTCAGTGAAGCGTCTTTGAAATTCACTGATTATTCTGTCACTCTGTCTTAATGGATTTGCAGACATGAACGGTTACTAGATGCAGTCCATAATTCATGTGCGTACACAGTTTGAGGGACTTATTTTTTGCGGAAAGTCCTGTTCTCCATTGCAGGCCCCATCGTAAGTATGGACAACATAGTTAATATAAACCTATTCCACACTTGTTGAGAGTGCTTTTGTATGAAAGTAATGGAGTGAACTCGCTTTGCTGCTGGATGAGATCATAAAAAGCTCTTGTACGCGGGGTCGTTTAAATAATAATGGGTTAGGATGGATATGTTTTTCTGCAGATGTTCTTTGACACGACAACCACTAACACGAGGGACGGAGCTTTCTTAACTTCACTTTTCATTATATCTAATTTTAGTTACGCAAAGTTATGTGCAACATTACAAAGGAAACTGAATTCTACAGCAAATAACGTGTTAAGGTAACGTACATGTATGTATGGTATGTGCTGAAGGCTGGCCGAAACTTTACATACCTTTCGTAGGAAGGCGGGGTGACGCCCTCTTCGACTTTTGAACATCGGAGAATTCATTTGGAAAGAGAAACCAGACTAGATTGTTAGGCCTAACCAACAGGTGGGGTTTGCCAAACATTATGTAGGAATATTTCATACCGCCGAGCAAGGACTTAGCAGCAGGCAGAGTCGCTACAAAAGGCAACAAACATACCTGGGAATTTCACTACGTTGTTTTCACCGTGCATTTTTATTGAATTATTCGCTAAAAAGTACCAACAATAACGCACAAGTTTTTACCCTGTGTGACCCCAGATTCCTTAGGGGCCATTTTTACTCCTACATGTTTCGGTGGCATGTACACCATCATCAACAGGGAGAGAAATTTCACACTTGGAGGCTGCGACGCCACTGGTGAGATACCGTCCTTTTTTTCACGCACGCATCGTCGGAGCCACTCCACAGGAATTGGCAATCCATAGCTGTTATGCACCTTGAGAGTCTCCTTCACACTTGCCGTCCTCTCAAGGTCTCGGAGCCTCCAAGTGTGAAATTTCTCTCCGTGATGATGATGGTATACATGCCACCGAAACATGTAGGAGTAAAGGTGGCCCCCTAAGGAATCTGTGGTCGCACAGGATAAAAACTTATGCGTTGTTGTTGGTACCTTTTAGTGAATAATACATGGGAATATTTAATTTTACAGTTTTAAACATACTTGTATGTCTGTCTTAGGAGATGACAGTTCATTGTGTTATTATCACTAATGTAAAGTCCACCCCAGAAAAGGATCAGAGGAAGAGTAGAGGTATCGCTCTACTCTTCCTTTAACCTCGGCGCTAGATGGGAGTGCACTTACCGTTATTTTTGCACGTACGGCTCGCGAACCAACCCACAATAACGGACGTGTCCCTTTGCCATTAAAAGTTCGGAAATCCATGGCGTAGGCTATTTAGTGATTTTTCGTACCCCGGATATTCCATATGACAAGCAACAGTTTGGTTGGAAAAACACTGGAAACTCAGGTACTTAAAATGTTCTTCGTTGCGTGTCTTATACGTTGCATAAAGCAAGGAGAGTATGTACTTAAAGGAAGTAACAGTGATAGTCTAAATTGCGAACAGTCTCATTGTTCACGTCGAAGAGGACACGAGTGTGTGTGTGTGTGTGTGTGTGTGTGTGAGATTCCCAGAGTTACAGTGGCTACACTTCGTGTTCAGCAGCTGAAGAGTGCAGCTCTACCGGCCAGGGTATATAACCTTGTTCACAGAGTCACGTAAAGGTAGTGGTTATAGTTTACAGCAGCAGTTCTCCGACCAGACTGTAGTGCCGAACTGATCACACGCTGCGAATGAGATCTGTCGCTTGAATCCGCAGTCTTCCCGAGTCTGGATGTATTTGGTGCTCCACAAATCCATAAAACGCTTCCACGCCATTGCTCAACAGGTAAATGTAACAATTCATAGCGTGTTAACAACGCACCTTATACGTTAACACAAAATGCAACAACAACATTATTTTTTAAAATCTGAACCAGGATAACTTGCTTAAGGGACTCTCATACCCTTAAGGGGGAAGGAGAAAGGAAATGAAAAGTTGCAGTAGGGTTTGTGAAAAACTCCATTATCAGGATGTGCAGACAGCGGAGATGTTATAAATTGGACATGTGTCACTGGCTTGGTATAGCTAATATGAATTTTTAAAAATTTCTTTCTGTAATCTCGACGCAGGGATGATCAAAGAAGTGCATTAGCGAATTTAACCATTTTTGGAAAATGTAAACGAAACCATTTTGAGTAAGAGTTCCACGTGTGCTTCCCCCTACACGTTTCTGTCCTAATGGTGCGAGCAGCAAGCAAGATGGTAAATATACGCGAAACGTAACATTGACGCGCTTTTGGATCTTTGCAAGTTCGTTCTGTCTCAGATAGTCAGGGCATTTACTTCTCTGTGGCCACTCCTTCTCTTGTGGTTGTTGTTGTTGTTTCTTGTTTTGTTCTGTTTTGCTTTTGTTGTTTTTCATCTTGGACATGTATTGTAGGCTGTTACTATTGTTAGGGGTCTGTTATTACATAGGATGCTCCATAAAAGTTGTGTCAGACTTTTTGATGTTATTTTGTTAGTCATTTTTATGAAAATGCTTTATCAACAGGCGCCCGAGTATCAACAACCACACCGCTATGAGCATTTTAATGTACATATACTGCTGTGGTACAAAATGCTACAGTCCGTATGTTTTATCATCCTGCACAACTAAAAAGAAAGTTATGTGTCAGATAATACTACAGAAGAAAGATATCAATTTTTTGTTATGTTACGGAGTTAGTTAAGTTAGTTTATGTAGTTATGCTGCAACACGGAAAAAAAATCAGTTTTCATAAGATAATTCCAGAGAACGTCAATTTTCGGTTGTGGTACGATGACTACTGTCCAAAGTGACCTCCACTCTTCTGTATGCAAAATTTCGTGCGTCTTAAAGTCTAATTATGAGGGAATGGTGTTTGTGAGACGTGGGAGTAAGCGTGGAGGTGGTTCATAGGACCCGACACCGTACCGTATCTTGTACTTCAAAATATTGAAATGTATGACGCAATATAAGGGTTGATAATCGGGCGTATATTGACATAGAATGTTTTACTCACAGTGACTCATAAGTAACATGCTGGAGTTTGGTGTACTTTATGGGGAACGTCCTGTGCGTATTTTAAGAAAGTGTTTACATGTGCATGTTGGTTTTGTCTTAGTTCAATTTATCAGTTTTACTCAACCCCAAATGTGCACCCCGTCGAAATATATTGTTATTGCCGACTTTCGCAAATGTTCTGTGCACAATTTGTACGATATATTTATAATGTATCCGCGTAACATATTTCGTAATCTTAGACATGGTCAATACGTAAGAAATGTTAACGATGTCACGTTCTTATTTTTTTCGCTATGAATCGCGTTACGAAAAGTCGATAGGCTAAATGCATAGGAACGTGGCGTGTTTTTGTCATTCGCAGAGACAGAGCGCAGCTCAATAAAAGAAACTAGTGCAAGTATATGTAACAAATAAATGTGTTGGAAGAATATACCCTGGTAAAGCAGTCCTATTCCAGACCTGGACAGCCCCTTAGGATTCCAGGAGGCTGAGGCTCCCAGATTTCAAGATAATCGGCACATGAAGGTGGCAAGGTTGTCAGTCCTACGCACCGGCCGCCTTTGCCCTCCAGGAAATATTCCTGGTACTCATTTTTGTTAGAGGCTGAGTCGATCCCAGGTCCATAGTGCGACCAGAAAGATTATGCCAATGAAAAATTGCCATGACATCATCGGGAATCGAACCCGCGACCTTCCGGCCTGTAGCGCAGTGCCTCAACCAACTGTGCTAAACTTTCCCTCATCCGACTTTTCGCTAGCAGTCCCGTTTTTGGGAAATAATGAGAGTTGAATAGCGAGTGTTAGCTCAGCTTTACTTCCAGTACGATTCTTCGAACTGGATACCTCAGAAGTCCTTTCTTTAGTTGAAAATATTAAATTGTATTGGGAAGGAAACTGTGTGTTACAAAAGCGAACAGGGTAAAGTGCCCTAATGCTAGCGTTAATCATTGCTGTTTGATATAGGAACTTAATTCCACGTGTCCGTCAGTCAGGATATGCTACTATATGAAGTAGCAATGGTTGAATAGCAAACACTAACTTGTGGCAATGCAGTCATCTTGGAAGGATATATTTTTTTTTTAAGTTTCGCTGTTTCAGAATCCCGACGACCATGGTCCAAATCCTGCATCCAATTACCACACTCTTGTGTGGTCTGTTGGCTGCAGCAGGGACTTCTGTCTCCGCAGAAACAGAATACCGACTGCCAATCACTGTACTACCGTCACACTACACCATCCGACTGGTTCCCTACTTCGAGGACCGGAACTTTACATTTGACGGTGAGGTGGAGATAACTGTGAATGCCACAACAGACGCCAGTGACATCACCCTGCACTATGACGATATGTATATCATCGGAAGCCCCACGGTGGTGTCACTGGCTGGATTCCAGGAACTAGAGGTTGTGAATACGACGTACGACAACGTTACAGATTTCTTCAAGATGGAACTGAGTGAAACCCTTCGTAGAGGACAAGAGTACCTCATTCGCATCAAATATGTAGGTATCCTCATTGACGGTGAGGTGGGCTTCTACAGAACTTCCTACAATACTTCTTCCAATGAAAAAAGGTACGGTTTGTTGTATCCCGTAAGTAGAAATGGACTTGCACTAGTCCTGAGAGTCTATTCCGCATTCATTCTTAGTACAGTCCATCCGTACTGACTTGATTTGTGCAAGCAACGCAAGTATAAGGCGAGCTTTGATGTTCTGACAGCGGTGTAGCTTCTGGGATATGACACTGTGTTTTTGGGCAAGTAGTTTCAGACTTTACGAAAGACTGTGGTGCCTTCATCTTATGGGCCAGCTTGTTCTTCTTGCATTGTCTGCATGTAGCTATTTCAAACGGGTTTCCCAGTTACAACATTGTATGAATTTCTTATGTGCCTTTCGAAATAGGCATAAGCGTACAACAAATGCTATCTCCCAGATTTATACGAACAGTGCATGTAGAAGTGTGTAAATCATCAAATTCGTCGGCCTGTAATTATTATTATTAATTATTATTACAATCGTTATAAATTTCGCCCTAGAAGAGGCCATGAAGGCCCAGATGGGTAGTAGAGGTATAGCTCTGTTCTGTCTTTAACCTCGGCGCTGGATGTGGGTGGATGGTCAACGCCACGCCCCTCCTGCTTTACACGCGGGAAAGAGACCCGGTAGCCGTTGTACAGCAGGGTGGGTGGGCACCAGGGCCAGCCTGGACGGGTGCGGAAAATCTCGCTCCCACCGGGATTCGATCCGCGCACCGTCCATCCAGTAGCGAGTCGCTATACCGACTACGCTACTCCGACCCATGTACAACAGGTAGGCTACTGTCACCCCGATTTGTGTGAAAAGTGCATGTAGAAGTGTGTAAATCAGAAAATTCATCGGCGTGTAACACTAGACATTACACCATTTGTTCCCTTAGTTTCAAACGTGTTTATATAAGTAGCTGATTTGTAAACCGAGTCATTATTTTATCCAACAACTATCGGTTGCCACTTCATGTCGGCTCGTTTATCCTACTAACGTAGCCCACTCACCGGACTGCCCAAAAGTGCGGCGGAGTAGCGACGGGAAGTGTGAAACGATGTCAGATAAAATAACGACTGTCTGCTTGTAATGCGTATTGTTATTAGTTAAAGTAACGGTATGTCTCACCACAGCCATGCGAAGAACGGTGTAATTTTTGTACACATAAACTCAGTGTTTTAAAAAGTACTTTTATCAGTCGGCAACAGTTATTTAAGTCAACGAAAATAAGCAAATCTCACTTTCCCAATACATTGCCTCTCTTCGTCGTCTTTTTTTTTTTCAAGCTACTTTTAAAAATGAAAGCGCTTGTGCTTTGAAAATCAACGTAACTAGGAATGTATGCTAAAGGTGGGATCAGTTTCTTTCCATTCCAGCATATAATAGCCGTCTGTACCCGCCGGAATGGCAGCTGAATATGCTACCCCTATCAGAATGCGTCACCAGCTCGTGACGTAATGTTCCAAGTAGAGTTTTACGGGGATAATTGCAGTAAAAAGTGCGCAAGTAGCAACAACAAAACGTGGAACCTGGAACTTGCATGTCACATGATGATCTAGTAAAAAGATAAAAAGGTTGTCTGTACTTAATTGTTCTGAAAAAAAAAACACACGAGGAACTTAGAGTAATATTATTGCGTGACCTGTCATATTCTACTGCCTATTAAACCATTACGTAACCGGAACAAACTTATGGAGGCTGTCTCTTTTAAAAAGACTTTTTAAAAATTAAGCTGGAAAATGGAGTTATCTGCCATTATAAATATTACTTGCCTCTGCAGGAAACGTGCACTGACGCAAATACTAATGTCTGTTTCCTCAATTATTATCGATGTTCCGAAACGGTTTCTTATGAGACTTTGGACAATGGCTAATGACAATTACAACATCAGTAAAACAAAGTAATTGGATACTAAGGACTTGTTTCTGTGTTCAAAACAATATACATTCCAACCCCGATATAGCACCATCCTCACCTAGCGCCCATGAAAGTCTGTGAAAAGAAATTCCCTCTTGTTTTAACACTGGAAGCCCTCGATGCAGCTTCAACCCCACTAGCCGCTAGCCGCCAAAAACTTTCGTGATAAAAACTTGTCCATATGTATTTAATAGTATTCGATATGCCTTTCATCATGGATGATGAAAGGCATTTAGGAAATGCAGATAGTATGGGTTGAGTTTTCTACCTTGCGAGACAGCATGGGTCAGCGACTCTTATCTGTGCAAGAACGTGTGTTGTCTACGCGTTACAGAAATCTGTTTACGGCTGTGATTTCAGGCTTCCGCCGAGACGTTGGTGAGATCTGCACTCTTCTGGTACATTACGCAGCGTCGAGTGGTAATCCTTTACCGATATTTGGGGAAAACGTATCGATCCCATCTTCAGCGGCTAAGAAGTCCAAAAAACAGGTGTTTTTCCTGGACTTCTTCACCCTTGAAGATGGGACCGATACGTTGTCCCGAAACGTCGGTAAAGGATTACCACTCGACGCTGCCCAAGGCCTCAGAAGAGCGCAGATCTCATCAGCATCGCCGCGGAAGTCTGAAATTACGGGAAGTACTGACCTCAAAACCCGGGCTTCTTTTGCCGCCTCTTTACCCCACTTTCCAACCCCCGAAATTTGCAAATTATTAGTCTTAAGCGGCACAGATAATGGTCTTTGAGAATTTCAAAATCATAGGCTGCACCTAGGCGATGACGTAGTTATTAAGTCACAGTCAGGCGAACCTAAGATTACGGTAAAATTTTTAATGATCCTGTCTCGTTATTTTACTAGTGAAGTATAGGGAAGAGGACAGTAATAGGACCAAGTGTTAATACAAGAAGTCGGTGTTCATGCGGATCAGTTACCTGCAGCTTGTCAGCAGAACATTGCCAGCTATTCTTCATGATTATGGAACAAACCCACCAGTGGACGCTGTATTGATGATATACTCAGTGAAAAGAATGACTGGGGAAGGCTACTAAATGCTGACATAAAAAGGGGGAAAGGTGCCAAGCGTGATAATTTGGAGGAAGCATGAACGATATTGATAGGGCATTTAAGTGCTAAAAATGGTGCAGGAACAGGTGTGGTTATACACTACTGCTCTATTCAACTTTCTTCTAATATGTGCTTATGCTTGTAATTAACATCTTTTATCATTCGAAGTAAAGTTTACGACCTTAAATGCATGCCGCAATCCTCGATATACCGCGACAGAGTGCAGTGACGAAGCAGTGGCACTATTTATATAATACTCATACCTTCAGTGTTACAGCATTGTGAATTATGTTTGCGAATTTGTGTGTTTTAGGGCTGTAATATTCAGTATTTTAAGCACTTTTATCGAGGCGACTAAATCAATAGCCTGTTGTGGGTTCTACATTTCTTTGTATTGAACGCCCCACTGAAGATGGAAGTTCAGTACTGAAACATATAGGGGTTTTTATAATAGCGTACATATGTATTTTGTCTGATAAACAGAAATGAGTAGCAGGAATATTTCCTGGGGGTAAAGGCGGCCGGTGCGTAGGGCTGACAACCTTACGACCTTCATGTGCCGACTGTCTAGAAATCTGGGAGCCTCAACCTCCTGAAAGTCTCAGGGCCTGTCGGGGCCTGTAATGGGGGATTGCTTTACCTTTTTTTTTTTACGTGAATTGGTTGATGTCATGGGTGGCGTTATATTGGAGGCTGTCATTCAAACAACATGTGACTGAACCATTTAACGTGTCTGTAGTCGTATCCACGAAGGTCACTGTTTACGTCTGTGCATGTGGAAAACAGGGGTAGGTCCGACATTTTAAGGAAAATGCTTTCATACAAAAAGTACTTCAAGGAAAAGATTCTTTCATGGTGACTGCAGTTAATATATCTGCACTAAGTAGAAATGTTAACGACGAGGTTCTAACTTAAAATGTTAGGTTTCTTGACCAACCTAATGTTTTCAATTAGAACCTCATCGTATAGCACAACGGGATGTAAACAGTGAAGATTAGAAACGCTGGCGCCTGCAAAAGGACTTTACAGCAGACAAGGAGTGTGGCTTCTTAAAAGTTTTGTCACTGTTCAGTCTGCTTCGTACCCGGGGGAAAGTTCAGTAACAAAAAAAATTTTTTTTGTAAATTTCACCACGTAGTTGAGAGTAAACAACGTACATGTAAACAATCAAAATGTTAAAATATTAAAATGTCTTGATATTATGTCCGTAACAGTTACAACTCTCCCTCTCCGCAGGACTTCTTGTACCTACAGCTTTCATTCCTCATTTTCCTAGTACCTTATTTGACGTCCGAACAGTTGGCACACCTGTTTTATCGATATTAAATCCCCTTTCTTTCAAAATGTTGTGTTTCTGTCTGATTTCTCTGTGTAATTTATAACCGCATAAGTTTTTCCTTCATGACTCCTGCGATTTGGACCATGTTAGCCTCTTCTGTGTAACGAAGAAACAGATTTTTATGCGCGTTCGCAAAATTGTGAAAAGCAACCCGTAGCTTCGTGATATCCGTCCGTCCGTTCGCATGAAACAACTCAGCTCCCATCGGCCCAATTTTCATGAAGTTTTATATTGGTGACTTCTATTAAAATCTGTCGAGAAAATTCAAATTTTGATAAAATCGGGCAGAAATATCGCATTCTACGTGAAGACCTGAGTACACTTTGTACGGTGAAAACGACGTTTTGTAGCTCAAAAATATTAAAAAGAACCCATTGTTATATTCCCCTGACAAACTGGTCCGTCTTGCCGAATGTATCCATTTTACATGTAGGGGTAATGTAGCCGCTGTGTGTTGTAACCCGGTAAGGCCTAACATTGTGTGGTTTCTTCTGTTTCCAGTATACACTGTGATATACCTCTCAACATATATTAGACAGGTACTTGGTTTGAATCTTGGTCCGTTTAGCGGCTATCCCACAGTTATTTCACAATTTTTCTCATACTGTATAGGAGAAGACTAGGAGAGTAATTTGAAGTTGGCCACGAATGCCTCGTTCCGAATTCTTACTTTTTCAGATCAGTTATTAGATTGGGATCGCATTCCACGCCACTGGCCAGCCACCTCAGACTGAGAGACAGTGTCATAACGTGTTTTATTAAACGAACTATTTTGTTTGTGTAACAATTTCTATTTAAGAGGAATTACAGATAACTGTGCCTTCCAGAGACGGTACAAGAGGTTATTTGTGCTGTAAGCCTACTTGTTAAACACTAAATAAACTGAGACCAAAAGACATGTGTGTCGTGAAGGGCGGGGGAAACGTTGCGAAAGCCAAAGCTGAGTGACATAATACAGGCATACTGGTTCATGAGGGCGTCATTCACAATGTCACGTAATCAATTCAACAATAAACTCTATGGAGCAGAGTCCTTTTTCAGACGCTGAAAGACTCTTAGCTGATCATGAAATTCCCTGCTTACCATGCAGCTCACTGATTCTTTACAGGATTCGCAAGAAATCGCCGCTGAAACGTATCTTGAGCTATTTGGATCCTTTCAGCACCCTCATATCCTGTTTATTTAAGATTTATTTAATAGTACGTCCCCAAGCTTCCTTCTGTTTCTAGGTCTTCTAAGTGGTCTCTTCCCTTCCTGTCTCCTGACTAAAGTAATATACTTCTTACGCGTGCAACATGTCAGTTCATATCATTTTCCTTGATTTTTTCACTCTAATAATATTTCGCGAAGAGTTCGAACTATGACGCTTCTTCAACCTTGTGTTACTTCCTCTGTTCTGTGTATAAATATTTCCTTCAACACTACGTTCTGATCCTCTGAAATAATTTTTCTTCCCTTAGGGTGAGAGATCAAGGTTCACACACACACACACACACACACACGCGCGCGCGCGCGCACTCCTGCTTATAGAGCAACAGAATACCTTTCCATAAAATTCTGTCGGTGGTGTATCGTAGTTGTAATAATTTATTTTATGGACTTTGGCCATTGTTCCGTATTAAATATATAAACACTGTGTTTCGGGGATAGGGTCAGTAACCATCCTCAGGCTTAAAATAATGTTAACACCTTTCTAACCCATCTGAGGAGGTGCTGACCTTATTCTTAGCCTGAGGGTGAGGATCTATTTTGTCTTCGAAACGTAGCGTTTGTATCCTTAACACAGGACGAAACAGAATACCAATTCAAAAGGCGTGTTTCTTTCTGTGATCGTGCATTGAAATCTCTGGTAATGATATGTCGCCCGTTTCAGATGGATGGCCGTAACACAGTTCGAGGCAACCCATGCCCGTAAGGCATTCCCGTGTTTCGACGAACCAGCACTGAAAGCTAGATTCCAGGTGAATATAGCAAGGACCCAGGACTATCATTCCATCAGCAACATGCCACGAGAAAGCACTTCCGAACCTGAGTAAGGCAACAGTTCACATTAACGTTCGCTAGGACACTTACAAAACGAATTAAGGTGTCTTAGCTTTGTTTCGTAGTCTACACTCCAACTGTAGCTAACGATCGCGACTGTGGTAACATACAACCTGTGCTGAGCCTCGGATACTGCTGCCACAGTCTTAGTGTTCATGCTAGTAAATCTGCAACTATGATACGTTACACCACTTCGATATTTAACAAATGTCTTAGAGTTTATCCATTTGGCGACTAAACAGTGTAGAAATACTTTCCTGCACCAGTGATTCCCGATGTCCGAAAGACCATTCCTGTTTTTGAAGTTCGCGTGATTTCAGGCTTCCGCCACGCTATAAATGACGTTATCGCTCATCTGGGCTTTTACGCAACGTAGATTGGTAGTTAGTTAACAGAATGTTTTGGGAAGACGTTTCGGTCCCATCTTCAGGGATTGTCCCGAAACGGCCGTAACTAACCAGCAACCTACGCCGCGTAACGTCCCGTAAGAGGCAAAACCTCTGTTTGAAGCTTACTACGGTTCGCCTGCTTCTCCTTCTGATAAGACGAATAAAACAGAAACTGAACGTAAGTGGGATGATGATGATGACGATGGCGATGATGATGATAATGATGATGACGACGACGACGACGATATCTGCAACGGCTCCAGTACGGTTAAATAACTCCACAACAATCAGTATCAGGGTTCAATATCGTCTATCAAGAAATCTGCTCATACAGGGCTATAAATTTAAAACATCCGAAGGCTGCTTGTAGGTAAAGAATTTTTGTAATCATCATGCATTTTTCTGCAGCCCCTAAGATATGTATATTCACGATGATAATTTATCGTCTCGAAGAGGCCACAACGCTACTTTTCGTGTTTATGTACGCCGTGGATTAGTAGTAGTTGTCATTTACGTGGTACATGGGGTGGATTATCAAGATTCGGTTTCAGGGACAAAGAGTTACCTTTCCATTCCCATATCTAGATCGCCTCTAGGGGCACAACCACCTTCTTATCTGATTGGTACCGTAAATATTTCCTTGGATAATGAAACTAACTAGTGTCAAAGTTAAGAATGGGTGCAAATTTACCTCCAGGGCCGGTGTACGCCTTCATGGTGCGATGTTTAGACACAAAAACGTTTATCTTCTTAGTAAAATAAGAATCTGAATTAAGAGCTTTATCGTTAACCGAAAAACTTTGCTGTAAAACTGAATCAAGCAGTATGCAAATATCGTAATTACAGTATCGTTTGCAGTAATTAATTGATCTACGTGCTCAGGAGGCAGTAAGTTCTGCCTCTCCCTATGGCGCAATAGCTCCTAGTGGGCCAGGGCCTCCTCATTACTGAGGCTTCACAATCATACTCGTAAACACCACACTCGGTAGGACTCCGCTGGACGCGTGATCAGCCCGGCGCAGGTACCTCTACCTTGAAAACACACAACGCTCACAAGAGACACCCATGCCCCCGGTGGGATTCGAACTTGCAATCCCAGCAAGCGACCTGCCGCAGACCCACGCGTTAGACCGCGCGACCACTGGGATCGAGCCAGTCACTATAACAGCATATCTGCGAGACCGAATACGCGCAGGACTGAATGTAACACCGTGTGCCAAACACAGCCTTCAATTCCAACAAATCCGTCCTTCATTCAGCTGTCGAGACTTAGAGGTGTGACAGCACACGCTGGATGCTGCTGCTCCTAATAATAATAATAATAATAATAATAATAATAATAATAATAATAATA
>BLKM01007914.1:6723-49567 GCA_013340265.1 Coptotermes formosanus | reverse complement strand
TGTGTGTGTGTGTGTGTGTGTGTGTGTGTGTGTGTGTGTGTGTGTGGACTGTTCTTAGTGAGTTATGGGACAATGGTTCCAAGAAACATAGGCGGCCCCTGTCGGTGTCTCGCCTAGGGAGAAACACTTCAAAACCAACGAAACCTTTGTCTTCTGGCTGTTATGTAACTCTGCCACCTGCCGATTGTTAGGAACACTGCTAGGTGATGGTACTGGCATGGACTGGCTCAACTTGAAGGCCACTTCTTTTGTTAGAATAATATTTCTTTTATGTTGGAAGTATTTTATTGAGTTGCCTCTTAATTTCTCAGTCCTTGGTGTGCGAGTTTGAAGCATTAAACCTTTTAAAGCCTAGCGGTAACTTTACGTACGACCAGGTTTAACATTAAAAAATTCTACGGTGGTGCCCACATTGCGTTTATGTGTTTTGTACGGATTTCAGAACAAACAGCAACTTTTGCCTTATAAAACATTAAGGGATTGGTTTTTATAACCGAAGTGGAGAGTGTTTACAGCGCAGTACGCACTGAGTCCTTATATAAAACAGACACGCTTCGTCTTTAAAGGGTTAAACCTTTTCGTGATAATGTGGTGTATGATTCGTTGGCATAATTACTTATATGATATTGCTGAAGAATTGTAATGATGTGCCTGAAAATATTGCTTCCACAAGTGAAACAGAAACTGCGTTGTGTAGAAGTCCGACAATGTGGAAAATATTTGCAAGAAATTAATTGATTAACTAACCAACTAACCAACCAACCAACTAACGAGTAGTAGTACTACTACTACTTTGTCAGTAAGCGGTTCACAAAAGCCCGTTAGTTGACCCTCTTCTGAACAGGATGAAGGCATACAAAAAAGGCTCTAACCCTGTAGTATTGACATTTTAATATTATCACCATCCAATATCTCTGTAGCTTTAAATAGCAAGCTTTTGGTATGACTGATTACTGGGTTTAGTTCCTTGCAGAGATGGTTAGTAATCATCTTCTACCTCATGCAGCAGAGAAGAAATTACATTTAGATACTCCTGGGCAGTCAGCCATGTCGAGACGGAATAAGTGTGTGTTGCTTAAAAAACTGTCACTAAATCCATAATCACGGTTGGACATTATTCCATGATGACGGAGACACTGATAATTTTCGAAACATTGGAAGTCCTTCCAATACTGGCACAGCTGATCCGCCTAGGAGACCTCGTTGCTTGTTCTTAAGGTGCACTCTTAAAATCTTGTGAAGAATGATGCAGACCCTGCAAATGTTATGTATTATTAACCTTTGAAAGTCTAACGGTAACTTTACGTACTACCAGGTTTAACATTAAAAAATTCTACGTGGTGCCCACATTGCGTTTATGTGTTTTGTACGGATCTCAGAACAAACAGCAACTTTTGCCTTATAAAACATTAAGAGATTGGTTTTTATAACCGAAGTGGAGAGTGTTTACAGCGCGGTACGCACTGAGTCCTTATATAAAACAGATACGCTTCGTCTTTAAAGGGTTAATCAAGTTTTCCAGTCAATCACAACTTTCCCTTTTAATAATAATAATAATATTATTATTATTATTATTACAATATGACTACATGTTTCGGCCCACGAGTTTCCATATTTTAATAATATTAAAAAGTAAAATTTGTGATTTACTGGAAAAATTGATTAATATTATGCAACACAACGGGGTGGGACATCTGAAAATTGTTATATATTTTCAAACGAAGGGGAAAGTCAGGATATGGTAGCAAGTCGATCGAGTTCGCTTTCTGGTAGGGTTACTGACTTTTTTTTCTGCTGTCTCCTCCATATCGGCTCTGGGACCAACTACTTTTACAACCAACACGCATCTGGTGCCGAGTTTAAGAATGCGCGAAGCTGCACGCTACTCCCCTATTACCTACTTAGCATGCGCGTTATCTGAATAAACCGGAGACAACTTTACTTCGTGTTTGTAAGATTTGAACTTCTTATGACAGTCACTATGAGTGTTGTTGACTCTGCAGCGTGATGTCATGTGCTGTGATCAGTAGGTACCAACGTTTCTGAGGTAACCTGAAGTGGTAATGGTAGCATGCCATGAAGGCATAGAGGGTGGTAGCGGTGTAGCTGTACCCTTCTTTAGCCGCGGCGCTAGGTTGGAGTGGGTGGTCAACGCCACAGACATAGTGCTTAGGCGTGCGGGTAGATGTATCTACTTTTGTAAGTTAATCGCTGTCAGTCTCATACGTTATGCTACCGTTACGAGACTGAAATATTAGCGTAGTGGGCCACAAACTGGGAACAGTCTTTGACAAAACTTCTCGACAGTTTTAAGCAGCACTAAATATGAAAGTTACATGTAAAGTAACAGAGAAATCACGGGGCGGCATCTTACAAGACAATCTTTTTCATAAATGTTAAGATCTTAAAACAATTATGCTAATTCTTGAAGTCGGTGTATCTGCTGGTCTTGGGCAAAAGACAGGTTTGTTGTCCGCAGTGTTCAGCACTTTGCACATGTCTGTGCATACAAATTGTCCGGCTTGTTGGTAAACCGTTTTGTGGCATTGATTTAACACATAAAAATACACGCATCACCACCAAAAGATGCTCTGCATAGACATTGTAGGCAAAATAAAAAAAAAACTGACTTCGCAGCGTCTGATATCGAAACAGTGCCAAGCTGCATGAGGGTTTGAGAATTTACTCTCGTCTAATTAGAGCTATCAAAAGGCACTTCGCGGCATCTTGGAGACTGTTGATTCGGAAATATTTACATGCTTTAGTAATTAACCCTTTAAAGACGAAGCGTATCTGTTTTATATAAGGACTCAGTGCGTACCGTGCTGTAAACACTCTCCACTTCGGTTATAAAAACCAGTCTCTTAATGCTTTATAAGGCAAAAGTTGCTGTTTGTTCTGAGATCCGTACAAAACACATAAATGCAATGTGGGCACCACGTAGAATTTTTTAATGTTAAACCTGATCGTATGTAAATTTACCGCTAGGCTTTAAAAGGTTAATATATTTTCTTCTTCTTCTTCCTCCTCCTCCTCCTCCTCCTCCAAATCATTATAACAACCAAGGTAGTGTCTGAGTAGCCGTTCGCCCACTTAATTTAAAAGAACCTAAGTTGCTGGGTTAACACTTCATTGCTGCCTGATGAACTGCAAGGAATCTGGAAGGAAGCGGTCGGATCCCAACGTAAAAAACTGCCCAACATCTGATTGGATATAATGAAGAAAAGTACGGATGCCTGTATCAAGGTGGACTCTGCTTCGGCGAATTTTCGAATTGGGCGTCTCTCAAATTCAAGTCAAAGGCTTTATAACCGTATCAGCTTGATCGGTTGTTGTGAATTAAGATTTATTCCAGAAAGTATCCACATATAAGTCTTACGTACTTGTATATATTTTAGCATGTTATGGTTTATACAGACGTGACACGGGAAGGAAATGCCGTTGTTTTGATCGTAGCCATTACAGTTACTGGAGGAGTCAAGTGTTATTCCGTGTCTCCCTGTTGCCCGAACGTTGTGCCAAAGCCTGTATAACTATAGGGATTTAACAGTAATGAATCTTTGTTTTTTTTTGTTTTTGTTCTGACTGCTATCGTGTCGTACAAAATATTATTTACATAAGGTGACATTTTTGGAGATCAGACTGGAGGTGAAAACCTTTCCAGTCACGACCGACCTCTCTATGTTCGACAGATACTAATCTAGAGAGCTGATCCATATTCCGAATTTGTGGGCCTCATCAATCGCCTGACTTCATTTCCAAGGAAGAAGTGAGACAGGCATCATTCGTCCCTTACTTCCTAGATTATCATTTCAAATCGAGGGCAGTGTAAGATTGTAGATAACCAGTATTTCTTGGCATTTTGGTGAAACAACAGATGCATCTCCTAATTTAATGTGTTTCGTGTCCGTGCACTATATTATACAAAAAAACTTTAAACACCAACGAATGCACAAAGAGTTATTTCCGTCAATTATAACACACTCCCACATGTTTCGACCCTGCTGGGTCATCTTCAGGGAGAAACCTTCCGTTGTCATTACACTAGGCTGCACTATACAGTTAAGCGAGAATGTGCTGTTGACTGTGCACTGCACAGTATAGTGCAGTTGACACATTTAACCCTTTAACGACAAAGCGTATCTGTTTTATATAAGGACTCAGTGCGTACCGCGCTGTAAACACTCCACTTCGGTTATAAAAACCAGTCTCTTAATGTTTTATAAGACAAAAGTTGCTGTTTGTTCTGAGATCCGTACAAAACACATAAACGCAATGTGGGCACCACGTAGAATTTTTTTAATGTTAAACCTGGTGGTACGTAAAGTTACCGCTAGGCTTTAAAACGTTAAACGCACAAACCTTAAGAAGGCAAAAAGAACGATAGAACAAACGGACTTCAGTATATTGGAAATTTTGATTTAATAAATCTATATTTAATCATTTGATTTTAATAATTTATGGTTTTACAAAACACAACACATAATAGCAACTATGATTATATAAAAAGAAATATAGCTACAATGAATTGTTTGTAATTGTGAGATCTCACAAACAGCGTGTGTACTTGGTGTAAGCTTTTAGGTTTGTTTTAAAAGTTTTACACAACAGCATAATGTTGGTCCAAGTAGATACCAAAACATGTACCTAAGCCATAACACGTGTACAAACACGTGTACATATTTGTGTTAGACTGAAAATTCGAACGCGTATTTGTTGATACCGAAAACACAAAGGGATGACAACCGTAAAATACATACGAATCAGAAACTGATTACACGCGGTCATGGACTGGGGGGCCACCAAGTTAAAGAAAGATTTTTGTTGTGTGGGGCACCAAAGATTCGAGATCTGGTGTGTCAAGATATGGCCCGTTAAAGCCAGGCGGGAGCAAGTAATATCTGAGACTTCTGCAAGCCATGCCACCGCGGGAGTGTACGGACACGCACCGCCTGTGGCGCTCTCTCACCGGGATTCCCCGCGTCATCGACGTCGTCTTGGCTCTTTTCTTTCCATCATTGCTTTTTTTTTGTATCCTTTGGTGTACCTTTAATCGTTTTTTTAGTTCACCTTCTCTCTGTCTACATTGCTTTTCTTAGCCTACCTGTTTTATTTTCCTCTTATTCTCTTGACATTTCGGTATAGATCATTTCCACCTAATTCATCTCTGTCCTGTTTGGCGGCGCCACTCTCCTACTCTCAGTGGGAGGTTCAAGACCCCCCTCTTGGAGCCCAATGTGTGTTTCCTACATAGGAGTTAAATTTGTTAAAAGTCGGAACTGAACAAACATAGTGTCAGTTTGTGTTGCTAACTAGAAACTAACATACCTCCTATGTTCACAAGCAAATTTAACTTTAGCACCATCTGGCTACCCGAACGTCAGTGTATTAACAAAAGTATATAAGTCATCATTGATTAATAATGTTTTTTAACATTACAATGTTTTACGTTGTGGATAATGACGCAGATTAGTGTTTTACAAACTATGGTCAGCGGACCACTTGCCATCGTTCCTTTGTGGCCAGAGACTGCGGAAAACGAATTGTATAAAAAAGAAATTAAATTGCCTTATTTATGTCTTATCACATACGCTTTAAACAACTAAGGATACTCAAAATATGGTGTAGAAAATCGATTGTGGTGAAACCTGAATCGCCTGGCAGCTCTATGCCTTATTACAGTCATAGTGTTTCCATGTATTATGTATTATGTTTGGTATTTAATTCCGTTGCCTTACACGGTTTGCCATCGCGGTGTTAAAATCATTGCTATCCGCAGTGTGAGGTTGAATGAGATGTGTATTGCTGCCAAAAACTCTTTCGAAAATGGGCTTACGTGTACTCCATTTCTGGCAACACATTTCCGTTATTATTCTGTTGTAACGCAGTGTGCATGTAAAAGTAAGATGATTTACTCTGGATGTCTCTGACAACAGTACACACGCGCAGGAGGTAGGTCCTTACTTGTTCGACAGTGGCTACCTTTCGGACTGCCCACCACCTAAGAATCGTATCTCTGCGGCGGTTTGGTGGAACTGTAAGTCCGATTACAGAATTTATCATCTTTCAGAGGGATGAGGTGGTGTTTTTGTGATCATTCTGATATGGTGGATAGCCAAAGACTGTCGGATAGATGGAGTACACTTACTCAACTCAGACTAGCCAACCTACTGCTGACCATTAATTTTATTTTCCTGTCTGTTAAAAGAGTTTGCTGGGGCAGGGAGATTTTGGATTGTGGGGGGAGAGCGGGGACGAAATTTAATTCCAGTAATGGTGAACCGCAGTAAGGGCTGTTACACAATACAGAATCTTTCATCGGCACGACTATCATCTGGTTGTAGTTAATTTGAGAAGCTTTGTAGTGTGCAAAAGACAAGGTGACCTCAAAGTTTCAGCCAGTGGCAATTAGTCGATCCATCCCCTTAGACAGCCAGAGATGTATGAGGCCTTGTCTGTTACAATAAAATTCTGTAGACCTACAGAAGTACCTATGGTGACTAGTATACCTGACTAGTATACTGAGAGTGACTGAATTACTAAGTGGCGGACTTACTGGCTGACTAATTGACTGAGTGACTGACTGACTTGAAATAACTGAAAATATTGAGTAATCATCTAACTGATTAACAGACTGACAAGTAAGATCTGCCATCTTCTGGGATATTACGCAGCGTCGAGTGACAATCCTTTACCGACGTTTCGGAAAATGTATCGGTCCCTTCTTTAAGTGTCAAGGGCTTCTGGATCCTAGATGGTGGGACCGAAAATTTGAGCCGAAATGTCGGTGAAGGATTGTCACTCGACACTGCGTAATATGCCAGAAGAACGCAGATCTCATCGACACCGCGTCTTAGGCCTGAAATCATGGTTAGACTGACGAATAATTTATTTAAATTCTAAAAGGTTTTGACGACGGTGTACAATGTTGCGAAGTAATGGGTTTTTGTACTTTTTGCGTCGTCCGAAGAATAAAATAACTACAATTAAAATTACGACGTTTCGGGCTCGGGCTGCGCCCCCCCCCTGGGGAGAGACGGGGGGGGGGCGGGAAGGGGAGGAACACGTACTCTATTGGGTCCCTTAGATAGAGCTGGCTAGCTAGCTTGAATAATTTATTGCTGACTAGCTGAATCAATGACTGTTTGTCACCGCACAAGAAATATTTTCCTAAAGCAGATGTAGGTTACATGCGCGTGCATATGTGCAGTAGGCACTTTAAAATTAGTCAGAATCGTGGTTACAGTATTCTGGTGTTTCTCAAGACGAAGTCAATATCACCGTGATAAAAGCCATTCATGTGCCGCCATTTGATCACAGACACCCTAACAAATATTTTAGCTTTCGCTGAGGCCACGGAAAAAGGCGTTGCACTTCCAGCGCGGTATTTAAAGTCTCAGCCACAATCTGATTTTTGTTTCAGACGTCTGACGTAGGTCGATGTTAGGCGGCAGTTGCAATTTGGTTTTATGATTATATTGATAGGTTTGTCCGAAAGATGTCACACAGAAACTGATTTGATTACAACAAATTGGGCTTAGCACTCACCTCAGCACGTCCTGTGGGTAGATTCTATTAAGATTAGAGTGAATTTTGTAGCCGTTATTGCTTCTGTTCCTACAGCGACAGTTGTGGCGTGACGTGGATGCGAAACTTCTGCCGGAGCGGAAGAGCAGAGGGACACGCAGGGGTTCAGAATTGATTGGAATTTTTTGGAACGAAACAAGTGATATTTTCATGCAGTAGGGTTTTCGCGATAGTGTGTTACATTTAGGCATATTAGGCTTTTCGGTTTTGTTCATCATTCAGTAGGGGTACGCGGTGGCTTAGTTGGTTGAGGCACTGCGCTACTTCGATTCCCGATGGTGCCACTGGAATTTTTCAGTAGCATAATCCTGTCAGTCGCACTATGACCCTGGGGTCTACTCAGCCTCTAACAGAAATGAGTACCAGGAATATTTCCTGGGAGGTAAACGCGGCCGGTGCGTGTAGGGCTCATAACCTACCACCTCCATGTGCCGACTGTCTAGAAATCTGGGAGCCTGGAGCCCTAAGGGCCTGTACAGGCCTGTAATGGGACTGCTAATTAGAAAAATTCAAAATAACTTTTGGGTAGGGGATCTGGTGTTGAAACACTGTGTTTGCTTTTTCTTGTTTTTATCTATTCCAAACACTGGATACTGGACAATGTCCGAAATGCAAGCAGTGCTAATAATATTTGGAATTCGAAATATGAGGCGTCCCTTTTAAATGTTTAGTAGAATAAACTGCGAAATATAAACCTGGGCCCTCAAGTTCGATGTAGTGAATATTAATACGCATTCAGAGTCTGTTTTCCTGGCGTCTCCTGTCGCGGAGTGTACGCGTAACACGCACAAAACTAAATCTTACCTGTTCTTTTGTACATACATGAGAATTAATCTGTCGACCTACGTGCGAAACACAAGTGGAATTTGTTTCAGAATGGGTTGCTAATGAGAATATTTTCATTTAATAACGATAAAGTGAAGGACGTTGCAAAATACTGTGTCATGTGGAGCCTCACAACTTCTCCTCTTTCCGGATGTCACTAGTATTCAAGAGAATAGGATATTTGGGGCATATAGCGATTGTGGGAACGGTGAGAAACACGTACAAAATTATACTTGGAAAACCGGAAGGAGGGAGATCACTTTGAAGGCTTGAGGTTTGTGGGATATAATATTAAAACGGATCATAAGGAAGTCAGTTTAAAATGTAGGCTGGATTCTACAAGTTCTGGATGGGGACAGTAGCAGGCTGTTTTGAACGCGATACACTGAACATTCGGAGTAAATGGAAAGCTAGGTGACCAGATGACTTACTGTCAGCTTCTCAAGAATACTCCGCTTTACTGGTGTAGTAGTTATCTGCTGCTGACAAATCGCGAGCTACTCTGTATTCAGCTAAGGTTTTACTCAGACAACGTTCCGTCTAATTTTTTTGCAACTGCGCGGACCTGCTACTGCGCTGAGCAGAAAATTTTTACGCGACCTGGCGACTGCGCGGCACTTAAGCGTTTTTTGTAATATGCATAATAAGAGTATTTATAACGAAAATCGAAACATTCCTTCTGCGCGGCAACTATTCAATGTGCGCGGGAGAATTTCAGTTATGACGCGGCCGTGCACCTGCGCAGATTAGAGGGAACACTGCTCTGAGTGCTTCGCGTTTTCCCTATCAGTATCGTTACTTAATTGCTCCGTACTCCGTATACATTGTATCTTATCAGAAGGGCAATCGGGCGAACCCTAGGGACCTTCAAGAAGCAATGCTTTTTCGGAAATCTGAGAACATTTCATAGAAATGTACTTTCATGTTGCGATTTGATCTGTTTAAAGAACGTTGTACTTCATCGTGACCTCACGTAACTGTTATATGTCAGTCTCTGTGTTGGATGTTACTAACCGCCCGTAATGCACGACACCACGGTCGTGGAATTTGCCTCAAGTTGAGTACAAATGGAATCTGTTTCAGACAAACACCAAAAAAGAGGCGGGACAAACAGAAGAAGCCAGAAACGTTGGAATCAATGAAGCAGCAAACAAGACAAATGAACAAAGTACGTTTTAGTTTTCGTTGGCGCTGTGGTGCGGTAGTGTCTTCTTTTTTTCGCCGGCTAGATCGTATATAAATGTTCTTTATAAAGAGGGGCGGAATTTTTATTCCAGTGATATTCTCTGTCTAGTCCAGCAAATGGACTTCATTACAGGATTAAAATATTAGCCAGTTGGACTAGAAATATAAAAGAAATGTTAAATTATAGGACGAAATTTACTTTTAGGAAACAATAATGTTGCTGGGCTTAAAGTTGTCGCTTTGTGCGTTTAATAATTACATCATGAAATGTATTCAGACCTTATTCTGTTTCTCAAGAACTGTTCATTTCTTCTTAGGTTTGTATTGTCTGATTGCCTTTAATAGCTGTCGTTGATTTAACAAGCCTTTACATTTGTTGTACATTTAAAATGTTCTCCTGTTTGACCACTGGGTGCGTGGAAATGTATTGTCACTCTGCCTAGGGAGCTGCTAGTTGTGACCACTAGTAATTATAACCCTTTAAAGACGGAACGTATCAGTTTTATATAAGGACTCAGTGCGTACCGCGCTGTAAACACACTCCACTTAGGTTATAAAAACCCTTTAAAGACGAAGCGTATCTGTTTTATATAAGGACTCAGTGCGTACCGCGCTGTAAACACTCTCCACTTCGGTTATAAAAACCAATCTCTTAATGTTTTATAAGGCAAAAGTTGCTGTTTGTTCTGAGATCCGTACAAAACACATAAACGCAATGTGGGCACCGCGTAGAATTTTTTAATGTTAAACCTGGCGGTACGTAAAGTTACCGCTAGGCTTTAAAAGGATAATCTGTGGTTTCCGTGAATCCTTATTTGCTTGTTTAATTTAAAAAACTGTGATGTTACCAAAGGTTATTTGCTGGCAAATCCGAACTCTATTACGAATCACGCTAGTCTTGCATCGTGTGAGACACCTGTGTGCCTGGCCTTAAGCTTCCTACAGTGATATTTCGAAAAGTATCTATCATATAACGATAATCCTTGGATCTCTCTTTTTTACATACTTTGCGTCAAAAGAACTTTTGACTAATTTTTTTTACATAATTACGGGTGAATTCAGGAGGGTCAGGCGCCGGTTTTTTTTAAAGAATAAAGTACACTGCTTCATGGAAGGAAATTTTTCTTGCACATTTTTGTACGAGTGGGATCTCACACTTTCACTGCATAGGCAGGAAAGAGTAACGTTCAAATTACGTATGTCTTAGATAACAGAATTTGAGGGACTTAGGTGGAAATAATACAGCGAAAAATGAAAATCTTTGGGTTATGCGTTGAATTACTGACAGGTATATTTATAAATATGGGTAAATGAAAGATAAGCTCTAAACGAATTGGACAGAACAAAAATAATTTTTTATTAGAACAACTAAAAAGAAGTTTCTGTTATGTTTGTAACTGATTTACTTTAGGCAAGCCTGTATAGAGGTGTTGGAATTCAGACCCCCTGAGGAAATGTAATTTCTTGAAATTTAGTTTTAAATTTTGTAATGGTGGTTCAAGTTGTAAAAGGAATTGTACAGAGTTCTCAGAAGACTGGTTTTCAGATTTACGGTCTGTCATAATTAATAGACTAATAAAACAAAGCATCTGTAATGTAACAATATGTTAATATAAATAAATAGGCTAATTGAAGTGTAAAATATTGTAGTGTAAGTTGCCTGAAGGGGGTATCTGAAAGTTCTTGCTTTTTTTTTCCTTCCCATAAAGGAATCTTAAGTGGGATATAAGGATGGTGAAGACGAATTTTACAGTTTGTAAGAACCTGTTATTAATTTATTTCGTAGAAAAAGTGGACGGGAACAAAAATATTTTTGTTTGTACATCTCTTATGTAAACAAGACGGAAGATATGAAGCTTATAACGTCGGGCTCTTGACACTTAAAATGTGTCCGCAAGAATTTTGTTAGTAATTGGAGAAAAAGTGTTAGGAAAGTTGTAATTACAGACTTCGGGTGTCGAGTCGTCACGTGACTCAAGGTATGTCGGGTAGTACTTCTGGTCTTGAAAATGAATGTAATTGCAGAAGCAAAAATGTCGTGTTTGTTTCCTTTAAACCGATATTTTTATATCATATCTTCTTTTGCAGTAAGGTGGTAGGCAGCCTTGATACAAATAGCGATGCTCCACCCATTTTACTTCTCTTTTTTTCTTATGTCACTTATTTCACACAACTGACCAACCGCCGGAGTTCTGCATTGCACCAAAAGGGAAGAAATGTGGTTGATAAGTTCAGCGTGCCATCAATCTCTGTCCGCAGCACAATGCAGGCCTCCCGCACCTTCCATCCCTTCACTACATATCTCCAGTGCCATGCTTAGTTGATTTTGTTCGTCTGGAATCTTGACTTACAGGAGTATTTTGAAGTACAACAGTGCTGTAATGTTTATATAACTATACTAACAACTTTTATGTTATTTATACATTAAAAACCGGAACACGGAAGGTCTGTCTGAATGCAGTTGTCTTTGCGTAACTGGCATTGTCCTTTCACGTCTTGTCGAATTTACCAGTGAATTCTTCTGCTAATTTTGACTTGGAAAGTGCCAAGAACAAGTAACGTAGGCGATGGGAAGATATCTTACTCGTTCGAAGGTATCATACACAATGACACGACAGTGTCGAAATGTGGATAAAAGTTCTATTTCAAAAGAATAGAAACGTAAAATTTTCTATTTAAAAAAGAATACGATATTTAAAAAGGTTTTAGTAATGCCAAAATTGCACTTCTGTTCCTGGTGGTTACCATTTTCTTTTTAGACCGCATTGTGTAACTTTGCTAAGAGATAAAGAAGATAGGATAGTGTGTTCATATTTGTGACTGAATTCAGATATGTGCATACCTTCCATTGTCACGTTGTAAAAAAATTATATTTACTAATTGGGCAAAAAATATTGGGAATGTTCTCGGGTACTGCACAAAGCACAAAGTTCAGAGTTCAGAGAGTGGTTACTTCCCGCGAGCACTGGAGTGTTTTATTTGTCGCTGTCTTGAGCACCGCAGCTGTCACGGGATGTCCCGACAGATGGCGGCTTTCTGTGTGATAAAGCTGCTATACTCCCCCTGATAATGATAACAACAGGAGCCCCTACAGTAAAACATCTTGCGCCCCGATTAGTCGTCAACAGTTATTAAAAAATTATGCAGAGTCCGTGATATGTAGGCCTAATATGCTTTAATTTTGGGCATTTATTTTGAAAATATGGTGCTGTGTTCACCCACTACAGACAGTCTAAATTCACGTAAAACGAATTTCGAAAAAAGTGACTTAAATGTTGGATAGAAGAGTAATCTGAAATTTAGAGTGGGTTCGCCCGAAATTTTGGTAAATTTCTGCTAGATCAAGTGACGTCTTTCAAACATTTTGGAAATTATCGGAATAAAGTAAACGGTAAAACTAAATGCAGTGATTTTCTATAAAGTATGCGGTAATGATAATACAGAGCAAAGTGACGCATTCTTCCGAAAACTAACTCCAGGGAGCAGAGTCCTTCTTTAGAAGCTCAGAATTCCTTAGTTAGTTTTGAAATTCCCCGCATTTTATGGAACCCGGGAGTTCATTACCTCATTCACAAGAGCCCGCCACCTGTCCCTACTCTGAGGCAGAAAAAATCCACTCAGTGCCCCCCATCTCACTTCTGTGGTACAAAATATTTCGGAATTAGAGTAACAAATTAAATTTACATTCTTAAAGAAGGTAAAAAGTAGAAGGTTTGAGAACTTTTTTTGGTATCTCTCCGTGTGGCGTGAAATACCTGTACTCTCGTTCTGGAGAAGCTTACTGCTTTCGTCTCCAGGGTGGAAGAAATTATACTTGGTAACTCTAAACTAATCTACATGACGTCTTATCCCAGAGGACCTGAATCTTCATGAAGTGCAAACCTCAAGTCTTGTAAATTCAAGTGAATCACATTCGGGGAAGCATTGTTGACATCCCGTTGAGAATATTTTGTCCGGCGCTTCCTGCATAAAACGTCTGTAGTTAACAAAAAACATGTATCTAAATTGTGCCTGTTTTACTTTGTGTGGATGTCATACTTAAAGCTTAAGGTGAAGCGAAAAATAAGGGTATGAGATGTTCCAAAAAAAAGAGGTACTGAGATGAATAATCCGATCTAACAAGTACGAGGGGGCAGTAACAAGAGGCTGGAGACAATTTCAGAGCGAGTAGCTCTGTAGCAAATAATATTGGTGTAGTGAAATCAAGTCGTATAACCTTTAACCCTTTAAAGACGAAGCGTATCTGTTTTATATAAGGACCCAGTTCGTACCGCGCTGTAAATACTCTCCACTTCGGTTATAAAAACCAATCTCTTAATGTTTTATAAGGCAAAAGTTGCTGTTTGTTCTGAGATCCGTACAAAACACATAAACGCAGTGTGGCCACCACGTAGCATTTTTTAATGTTAAACCTGGTCGTATGTAAAGTTACTGCTAGGCTCTAAAAGGTTAAAAGCCCAGCGGTAACTTTGTGTACCACCTGGTTTAACGTTAAACAGTTCTGCATGGTGCCCACATTGCCTTTATGTGTTTTGTACGGATCTCAGAACAAACAGCAACTTTTGTCTTATACATCATCAAGTGAATGGTTTTTGTAACCGCAATAGAGCGTGTTTACTGCGCGGTACGCTCTGAGTCCTTATATGAAAGAGATACGCTTCGTCTTTAAAGGGATAACATGCACAGGACATGAAGCTGGCATCTTACAGATGAGGAATCGATGTAGTGTCTCAGTCGGAAAGTCTTTAAGAGAACAGACAAATGCAGTTGACAGTGTATATTAACGTGATTATGACCAAGAACCAATGCCAGTGGCCGCGCGGTCTAAGGCGTAGGTCTGCGGCCGAGCGCTTGCTGGGATCGTGGGTTCGAATCCCACCGGAGGCATGGATGTTTGTCTCTTGTGAGTGTTTGTGTTGTCAGGTAGAGGTCTCTGCGAAGTGCCGATCCCTCGTCTAGAGGAGTCCTACCGACTGTGGTGTGTGATTGTGATCAAGTGCAAATAAAACAACCTCGACACCTGCTGTGAACAGGTAGAAGAGGGAAGTACTGCGACGATGACCAAGCAAATAGCCCGAAACATGTAACTAGATGTAATGACTTTCATTAACCTTTTAAAGCCTAGCGGCAACCTTACGTACCACCAGGTTTAACATTAAAAAATTCTACGTGGTGCCCACATTGCGTTTATGTGTTTTGTACGGATCTCAGAACAAACAGCAACTTTTGCCTTATAACACATTAAGAGATTGGTTTTTATAACCGACTTGGAGAGTGTTTACAGCGCGGTACGTACTGAGTCCTTATATAAAACAGATACGCTTCGACTTTAAAGAGTTAATGTATATTTGTGTGCGGACTGAATTTCTGTTTAGCGTTTATTTCTTAACTTCTAGCTGCTAAGGAGTCTCCGCCACAGGATTAGTTGATTGATAATATCCCGCCATATAAAGAAACGGACATATCTGAAAGAAACCGACTCCAGGAGTAACAGACTGACCGAGCATGTCATTTTTCCGGGTCATTAATTTACGCTTTTTTATTTTGAATCCCTATTAATGGATACGATATGTGAAGTGAGGGGCGCAAAGTTTTCCCCCTGTACGCCGTGCCTGTGTTACTTATGGACAAAATTGCCATTTCTGAAAGTAGGGGGGGGGGGGGACACATTTAAGGAACCATTACTGTCATAATATCTTTTCCTTCCTTAACAGTTCAGTACTACCAGAAATATTTGTTGACAGGAGGAAATTTGCGCAGATATTACGTGTGTCGGAAACTCTTGGTATCGGATGTGACGGTGATGCGAGCACACGTCTTAGTTGATTAATGGCTGTCTTTTGTTATTGTTTAGAAATGGCGGCTATCTAGATGAACCCCAAGCAGTCTGTGGATAATAAACTGACAATAGCTGTCAAGCAACTTTTAATGTTGCTAGATGTGCTGACAGCCATAATTGTGCAGCCTTAAACAGTAAAATTATTCTGCTGAGAGTCACACAACCAAGCAACGACGCTTGCATAAGCGTGATGCGTTATAACGTGAAATGACGCGTGCGTGATACACAGATGTTGGATTTTTAACCTTTTAAAGCCTAGCGGTAACTTTACGTACCACCAGGTTTAACATTAAAAAATTCTACGTGGTGCCCACATTGCGTTTATGTGTTTTGTACGGATCTCAGAACAAACAGCAACTTTTGCCTTATAAAACATTAAGAGACTGGTTTTTATAACCGAAGTGGAGAGTGTTTACAGCGCGGTACGCACTGAGTCCTTATATAAAACAGATACGATTCGTCTTTAAAGGGTTAAGGACGGTATATAGGAAGTCATTGCGTGGTTGTTGAAAGACTGAAGATGGAGGGAATCGTAGCTGTAATGCTTTAAGAAGGGAAAGATGATGATTTACTGCTTTATTGTATGAGTGAAGGTGCAACGGACATTTTGAGTAAAAGAAAAGACGGATGCTACTCCAGTTTGATAGGAAGATATTTAATGGAGAGTAGGATGCAATTCAGGGAATTTTTCAGGTTTTCGAGAGGCATTTTCTAGTCTGTTATTAATTTTTCATGTAATTCTTCTTTATAGTTCGCGGTATATACACAAGGAAGAACTAATACAAAAAATACGAAACACGACGACAAATACAAACTCGTCCGGCTTGTCGCAATATTACTGCGTGTCGCGCAGAAATCAGAATCGGATGCCGCTGCCGCACTACGCAGCGCGACTCGCGTGGTGTCCCGTCACGACTCTAATGCGCGTGACATTTAAAAACGAGGTAATAAGTAAAGTTCGCTTTAGAAGGGGCCACGAAGGCCCAAATGGGGAGTAGATATACACTTCTACTCTTAATTTAACCTCGGCGCTAGTTAGGGAGTGGATGGTCAAGGCCACGCCCCGGCCGCTTTACCTCCAGAAAAGAGACCCGGTACCCATTGCACAGGAGGCTGGGTGGGCCCCAGGGCCGCTCTGGGCGGGTGTGGAAAATCTCACTCCCACCGGGATTCGATCCACGGACCGTCCAGCCCGTAACGAGTCGCTATACAGGCTACGCTATCCCGGCCGTCGTTTGAAATCAATTTCCCTTCAAAACTACATCGTTGACTTCTGCCTGTCGCATGGTTGTTAAAAACCAAGGCTTTGAACCGGATCAGATATTTAGTTGTCTGTGTACCGAGCAGCTGCTTTGGGGGATTAAATTCTGCAGTTTGGTAGTTCGAGAGTTATAATTAGACACAGTACACACACACACACACACACACACACATACACACACACACACACACACACACACACACACACACACACACACACACACAGCATTCTGCTGTCCTACAACAGCAAAGGGGGCCAAAGCATCTCAGTGTACCCATAGGAAGTACGTGACTTTTTGTGTAGACTGTACAATGTGCAATACTCCACACTCTGTCATTAAGCATTTCCGTGCTTCTTTGTACCCCTAAAACATTCGCCCCTGAACTACTCTATTGCGCAGTTGGATAGAAATGATCCGGTCCACTTCCGGAAAGTCACGTGGCTCTGGTGACGTCATAATCCGCACTGTCACACGGATTATTGAAATGTCATGTTACACCATTCTCATTTTATTGCATCCGACTTGCCTTCCTCACGATCCATTTGCTATGTTGAATTCTTTACGAAAAGAAAACTTCAGGGTTCCAGAAGTTTATCGGCACCATTACATGAAGATTTTAACTCCCGGCTGATGATACGCAATTTGCAGAAAGAACAGCGTCTTTACCGGTCTTACTGTCGTCGCTTTCAAACATAGGCTTAATATGATGCTACGGAGAAGTGAGGGAATCAAGATGTCATGTTTTTTCTCAGACTGTACCACGTACTCCCTGAAAGAATGCGTGTGACACGAAACAATGGAAAGTAAACAGCAGCTAAAGCAACAGTTAAGATACATTTCGCTTAGAATCATTTTATTTTTCCGACATCCCCAGTCGATGCCATGATTCTCGTCTAGTACAAAGCGGAGGGCAGTCTAACTGCACTGAATCAGCGATTGATATATTATAATTTGACTCTAAATACAATGGCGATGCGTTGTTTGTTTGTTTTTATATTTTCTGTATTTATTTTTCTCTGTTGTGAATAACAGGATTGCATGTCAATAAATAAAATGTTGCCGCCTATGATGCTGCCACCAACACACTGATAGTTCGAGTACAGTCTGTTATTGCGCCTATTGTACCTCGCTGAGAGGCTCTTCACGTCCTTTTGCTTTCTGTAGGTAGCGAACGGCGTAGGTTTCGCACTCAGCGGGTCCATGCATTGACGATTCTAACCATAATACATCGTGGATTTACTCAGTTATAAGTAAGCGGACGCAGTCAGTATAATATCCAAATTTCTGTGTCTGCAATGATTTGAATATAAGCCAATAGAACATAAATTTTAGTCTGAATTCACAAGTGACATCTCTGAGGGGTTTGAGTTTTTCACAGCGGTTTCTTGAACATTCATGTCTTCTGGGATGTTGGGTAGATAGCTAGGTTCGTAGTACCTTCATCTTCAGTGTTAAACATTCCGATCTGTCGAAACGTCAGGAACAATTTATTCCAGAAGGCCTGAATCTTCAAGCAAAAACTATGTTAATTTAAGTCCAAATTCTTACCAATTAATGCACTATTATTATTTAGTATTTTCTTACATTACGTTACGGTACAATACGTAACTTAACGTAACGTAACGTAAGAAAATACTGAATAATAACAGTATATTAGTTGGTACGAATTTTTACTTAATTAATCACTATGAACGGTATGAATAATATAAAGTATGTTAATTTGTTATTGTTTTATTTGTAAGATCCCGTTTTAATTATTTGTTTTGCCACAAAATTGTAGCTGTTAATATTTAAAAACTATTTCGTGCAGTACTCCCCAATACCAAACTATCCTCTTTTAAGCTTCATGTGTGGAAATTATGTGAGAAATATTGTGCGCGATTTATATAGCTTGATAGTTGTGTCTTGTTTGTCACAAATATCACATATGAATGTTATCGTAAGATTGTTAGGTACAACATGTATACATACAAATTCAGGAAATAAGACATGAAAACTACAAGAATAAGACGTAGTTCCTTGTTCTGTATTATTTAAGCCGCGGGAGAGAAGATAATTAATCCACGCCTACGTTCACCAATATTTTGTTTCATTTTATCTATAATAATAACAAAGTACGAGGGTACAGCGTGGAACACGGCGAGTTTTATGACATAAAATACAGTCACAGGATATTAACATTACTTGGGGCAAAATGTGCCCATAAAGTCAAACCTGTAATGATTTCTTCCCTTCCCCACTTTCTCCCGTTAGGAATCCTAGCCTTCTTTTAAACAGGGGAATGTTAAGATTGGAATACAAGTTACTTCATTAAAACCGTCGGCGTTGTCCGTAGTGGCGCTGGCGTTCCAGGCGCTTGGGTACGCAAATTGTCAGCTGAAAGAAATAATTTCCTAGCCTAGGTCTGTGTTTTTGTGTAGCCGTAACAGTTATATGAATCATCTGTGTTGTGGATACAAAAGTATAAAACAGAGTCTTCTCTCATTTTAAAGAAATACTGGAACAAAAGCCTTTCTTGGAGAATGTTCATTTTTCTGAGGAGAATTGTGATAAGATAGTATGGAGACAGCAGTTTTATGCATTTATATTAAAACCGAAAATAAATTATTACATATAACTAAATACATTTTTTTAAGATTAAACTTTAGTTAGATACCAAGCTACTACCAGAAAACACGGCATCAGGTCTCAAAAACCGCACCCGTCCTCTTAATACGGAACCTCAAATCTCATGCAATTAACTTCCTGGAGCAGGGTCTTGAGAAGGCAATATTTTTGTAGCCGGTTTCAAAATTACCTGTCGTTTCTGGGGTGAGAATTTCATTACCGTTTTCACAATATTCCGCTACTGAACCCAACTTTTAGGCATTCTAAGTCCAAATCCTCACATATTATTTTTCTAATATTGCCCCTCATCTAGTCTTGGTCTTTCAAATAATTTTTTCCGTATATGTCTTCTGACTAAAACTTTGTATAATTTTATCTCCCCCATGCTTGCTACATTTCCCACATCCTGTGTTTTATATATATTCACCCTTAAATACTGTCGAATGATACAAATTGTAAATCTCTACGTTATCCATCTTCGTCTGTCCCCCTGTAATTTCTACTGTCTCAGAACCGTTTATGACGCTTAGCATTCTCTTTTCAAACATCGTATAACGCACATCTGGTGAACTGCAAAGTAGCTTTGCTTCTTTTTAGTTCTTCACGTGTCACCATTTATTTTAGCAGTGCCACATTCTTAGTTTTGTATGTGACAGCCAGTGTGTGTGTGTGTGTGTGTGTGTGTGTGTGTGTATATATATATATTGGTAATGTAAATCAACCGATTCTTATGTTTTTATTTTCAAGTTCGTTTCATTACTCTCAAATAGAAAATTCCCACATGCTTAGAATTCATGACCAAAATAGTGAACCAAGTATAGACACTTTGCCAACCCCGTGAATTCCCCCAAGACTAGCACTGATTTATAACAGGGCATGTGCATTTGTTTTTGTCGATATGAAATATATCGTGATATGATTGGCGTAACATATTCAGTAATTACGGCACCTCTGTTATAAACAGCTTTTTAAATCTGTATTACTGTAAGGAAATTGTTTTGTGTAACTTTCATTCCAGCATTACAGAACGTGACAAAATATGAATTTAAGTGACAAATTTTAAATAAATGGAAAAATCATGTATAAATACGCATGTAACTAATAACTTTCTTGGTATGTAAACAAACATACACTTAAAATCAAATATATCTTACTTCACACTGCGTACGTTCTGCGTGTCCTTTTACACTGCTGACTTCACGGATATCTGTATGAACATCTCGTGGTGTTGGTGCGTCCGATGGCGATTAGTTGACCGGGAACGACACCTGTTACGTTAAAGTATAGCGTAACTTATTATAATAACATATGCCTATTTCTAGACATATCTGACAACATTTGTCGTAATTTTATTCTGTCTGTTTAGGTTTTAAAACTGAGCACACTTTCTCACTAGGAATGTAAAAATTAGCACATAAAAATGTAAGTTTTCCTGTTGTTTTATAGGAGTGTGAAACGTGGTCTGCAGCATTAAGGGAGATAATATAGGCTGAGAATGTTTGAGAATTTGGTAGTCGGGAAATACTTGGGCCTAAGAGGAAGGAAGGGGAAACTTAAAAAATACACAATGAAAGCTTCATGATTTGTACTGTCCACCAAGTGTCATTAGGATGATCAGATCAAAGAGGATGAGATAGGACGAGCATGTGGCCCATGTGCGGGAGGAGAGAAATGCATGAGGAATTTTGGTGGGGAAACTTGAAGGAGGGATGACAATATTAAACTGGATTTTAAATAAGTTTTTTGAGGGGGAGTGGACTAAATTGTTCTGGCTCAGGAGTGGAACAAGTGGCAGTCCAGCTTTTGACAGTGTAATGAACCTTGAGATGCACCAATAGGCGAGAAATTATTTGCGTAGCTGAGCGACTGTTAGCTTCTCGAACCGCCATGGGGTTAGTTAAGGGTAAGAAAGATTCTCTGGTAATCTCATATATACCTGTTATGGAAACTGACTTGTCTGTAGTCTGTGAGGTTTTGAAGATGGTCCCGTTTAGGATCCTATTAACCACAAATTCAGCGAAATAATAAACATCAACTAATGCACCAAAATATATACTCTTTACTGCTAAAAACCTCCTACATGTTTCGACCCTGCTGGGCCATCTTCAGGGAGAATAGTCTTGATACACTGGTTTCGACCCTGCTGGCCATCTTCAGGGAGAATAGTTTTGATACACTATGGTTGCGTTTATAAGTTAACCTTTTAAAGCCTAGCGGTAACTTTACATACTACCAGGTTTGACATTAAAAAATTCTACGTGGTGCCCACATTGCGTTTATGTGTTTTGTACGGATCTCAGAACAAACAGCAACTTTTGCCTTATAAAACATTAAGAGATTGGTTTTTATAACCGAAGTGGAGAGTGTTTACAGCGCGGTACGCACTGAGTCCTTATATAAAACAGATACGCTTCGTCTTTAAAGGGTTAGGTGTGAAAGTGCCCTAGGTTTCACATTTAACTGTATAAACGCAACCATAGTGTATCAAAACTATTCTCCCTGAAGATGGCCCAGCAGGGTCGAAACATGTAGGAGACTTTCACGAATGAAGATTATATATATTTTAGTGCATCAGTTGGTGTTTATTATTTCGTATGATACAGTGCACCTACGTGGAACACATTAAATTCACAAATTCAACATTCTTGCGTGAAAGTTCCTGATATTCAAGGATGCGTTTTTCGACGTTGCAAAAGATTTTTTGCATATGCTGTTTAATTGTTGATGTTTCAAAGTAAAGTGTAGGCTGTAATGATCCACTAAATTGGCGATGATATATGTAGCATATAATAAAGTTTTCAGGGCGTAAGAATACATTAGCGCGACATTTAAAAGAAAAGCGAGCAGAATTTTAAAACGTAAACAAAGCAAATGTTCGAAGGTTGCTGCTATAAGCACGTACATTACGAGCTTAATTAATAAGAAACGTGCCAAGAAAGGGAGAAACTACATAAAGGGGAATAACTCCGTTTGACTTGCATTTTGTATGCAGTGTTCCACAGCTTCGCAGGTAAAATCAGTTGACCGTTACTTACTGCGGGAAGTTAGCTCAAAAATGTGTCTGTCGTGACGGTAAATTGACATTCTTAAAACTTCTGACCCATATATCAGCTTGTAAACTTACCTGGCCCTTTAAACAGTTATTAATTATCGTGTCTAGTAAAACAGACATCCTATGTTTCGAATTTTATCCTTTTTTAATAATCGTCTTTTCCGATTACTGTAGTGGTGGAGGATTGCGTGTTACATCGTAATATGTGCAATGAACAATTAAACTTACTTGTTTTTTGCATAATTTGTAGCTATATCTTGTTCTATACATTGTTTGTTGAAATATATATTCGCGTTACACTTTAAAATTTTGCATTTTAAGTTCTTATATTTATTGACGGGTTAGTTGTCATTTTAACATTTCTTATTTCGGAACTAGTATCCTAATTAAGTTTTAAATTACACACCACACCGTTTGTGTTAAATGGCACACCACGAAGAATTAGAAGTCGGTTGTAATTTGTATTTTACATCCTTTGTGAGGTCTCGCAAAAATTCACATTTTTACATTTCGTTTTAAGTTTGTGTTTAAAATAAACACCTGATGATGATCGGCTTTATCGAAACATGTAGTGTTTGAGATGATGATGGTGATGATGATGATGATGATGATGATAATCGAGGATTGTGTCAGACACAATACGTAACAGTTTTTCAGCTAGTCAAGAAATTTCTCTCATTTTGTGGGATCCGAAGTTTCTTTCCCGTCGTCACAAGAGACCCCTACTCGTCCCTGTCTACTACGGCCAGGTTAAACTAGTCCACCCCCTCCCATTCTCTCTGCTGAATATCGTTTAGCAGTTGAGAGCACCTTTATGCAACACGCTATATAAAACTTGCAGTGGCTTCCACACTATGCACCCCTGAATATGGCAAAGCCCCGTCAAAATTTAGGATGCGTGAAGGTCATTACTAATAAATGTGGTTGTATTTAGATGGTTTGTTGTTATTAACTTCTTATTGTAAACAATTCGTGAACAAAACTGCGTCTCTGTATCTTGATAAAATTGTTCAATAAAACCACACCCGCTTGTTGGTAGTCCCTGAGGGAATACCTGGTTAGGAGTCTGGCTCCTGCTGACTTGACTCCTTGAATTCCGTAACGTGGATAGTTTGGGTTTCCTTCATTACCATATATAACAGCATTTCCATACATTGAATGCAATTTGCTATGCAGTTACGCGCACATTATATTCATGTCCAATGTACAAGGGGAAAGTTTTAAAGTAAGGTTGTATAGGCCTACTTGAAATTATAAGTGCCCTCTTGCCTTGGGCAAGATGTCCACCGATCTTGCTCATGTTCCAAATTACCTCCACTGAATCTATATTTTTCTATATCTTTTCATAATATAAAGTCACACTGGGAAAATAATACAACAGTCTTCGCAACTAGTAGAATATATATTATAAATTTATTGTAAATTAGTCTACATGTTTCAGTCCTATAAGACCGTCAACAGGCCTATGTACAAGAATGGGCGTATGGATAAACAAAGCCTTAGAGATCTCGAAGGCGTCTGTTGTATTCAGGTGTATATGCTGGTTGTTAGCTACTAGTAGGGTGTAACACACTATAATTACTATAAAATGGTGAGTACTTATTCTTAGACATATATGTTACAGTACAATAGTTGATCTTGTCATTATGTGGTAGTTATCAAGGTGTATCTAGGCTTTTGTGTATGGCCTTGTTGACTTTTGGTTATAGGTGTATTGTTCGGTTTTCTTTTTTTGTTTTGCATTAAAGTAGTGGTTGACCATATGTTGTAACAATAGCATATAACTAATTATTGAATAATATGGTAACTTCATAGGCTGAAAGGAATATTTAATATCTTGTCTCGCATCGGTACGCATAATATGAAGATAAAGTCTCACTTTTCATGAGATTTTAACTCTCTTGTGTGTAATATTCACTGAACCCAAGTTAGGCTTTTCCTAGGAAAAACTGTTATAGGAAATCAAATTCTAGACGTAAACACGAGGATTTTCGGGTGGAAATCATGAAGCTTGAGTGTGATTTGAGTAAAGAGTTACCAACATGTCAAGGAATCTTAGCGCTTTCGAAAGGGAGGGAACTAATTGACTTAATTGCACGGCATCACATTCTAGAAGGTTTGATTCCCAATTACTGCATCTGAACTTCATTGTACTGTATAAAAATACCGAAAAAATAATTACCGGAAGGGTACTGCATCCTCTGTGTGCTTTGTATGAACTGTGTCATTGGTCTTTAGTACTAATATTTTGAAATGATATGGTTCTCTTTTCTAAGTAGCAAATAATTTAGGACTGGTGGAAATGAGAGAAATTTTTCAAATCCATTTCAGTTCGTGTCTCTCTGTGATTCTTGAGAGGAACTCAGGCGTAAGGCTTATGGCGTTCGTCAGAAACTGTCCAGATTTTTCTCTTTGAAACTGAAACATTGTTTTTGGGTTAAACGTACGTAGTCCTGCATACCAGCCTTTTGTAAGCCACTGTTTCACATTATGGTTTTTATATTCCTTTATGTGAACTTCTAATTTCTTGGTACGTATTTTGGTACATATTTCGAAAAGTATCTGTGAACACAAATAATATCTATTTTGTCTCACGTTGTTGCATAGTTCAAGTCTAACCTGCTAGAAGGCAGCACGGAAGAGGGGGAAGTAGAGTTATATGCGTGATATTGGCCTAGTCAAGTAGTATAATTTGAAAAAAAATATACCCCTCTTCATGGTGGATAAAATGTAGACAAATGTGTCATCGTTGTCCTGTTGGTTGTGTCTTATGTAATGCGGATAATCGCTCTCCACAGGCGGTATGCTTAAAGTGTATTTGTTATGGCTTTTCAGACAAGGTTGGTAAAGGAAAAGGCCCCCTATGGTGTGTTGCAGAAGCGAACCGGCACCCTCTGTAAACAAAACAGCATCGTGAACCAGTATAGAGTCAGTGAAATAACTGCTGCAGGGCCACGTGTTTATGATATTTATGTTTGACTACCATGTCCTTGCAGAAAAATTGCATTGCAATTTGAAGAACAAATTTCTTCTTCGTAGTTGACACTTACACTTAATGTCCCTAGGTTCTATGACACGCACGTTATTTCTGTGACCTTAAGAACGCCGTTCGTTACCATTGCTGACTTCTGAAGTGTCCTGGCTCTGTGGTGGTTCATTAGATTCATTAGCTTCATTTGGTCATTGGTTTATTTGGTACCTGATAAAATCGATGCGTAAGTAGAAAACCTCGCTTCTGCCCAAACAATGTATGTTTTTGGTATTTTGTAAATATAGCATATGAAATTACTTTATAACGTACGCTCTTCCACTGACCCTTGTAGCCTCCGATCCCCCTAGGCGATATTGCAGGAATTGACCTCTCGCGGTTCCTGCACATTTGATTGATAAACGTGCGAGGTGGTGGCACGCTACCAATCAGGCTACCGAACTAGACATTGGGTCGCCTGGTTTTAAATCCTACAGTGTCGCCTGGTTGGATGCTTCTGGCGCGGGATTAGGGTATCGGAGTATCTAATCACGGCAGCACGACAGTTACAATCAAAATTTACTCATTATCGTCAGGGCCCCAGTGTTCCTCTCATGCGGCAAAGAATAGAAGAAAGACATTAACTTGCACTCTGAACCTTACAAGAACAGATATTGTACGACATCTAATGTCCTCACAGCGGTGTTTGTGAAGATTCAAGTCGTCTGGCATATGATGTCGTGGATTACTGTCAAGATAGACGCGCAAGCTTTCCCAGACGTGGTACCTTAAAGGGTACGAGTAAATGGCGCCCTGGATTTTAACTATGCCAGTGTTTTCCGTGCCCGTGCCCTGTATCATACGAAATAATAAACACCAACCAATGCACCAAAATATATATAATCTTTATTCGCACAAGTCTCCTACATGTTTCGACCCTGCTGGGCCATCTTCAGAAAGAATAGTTTTGATACACTGCGGTTGCGTTTATACAGTGTATCAAAACTATTCACCCTGAAGATGACTAAGTAGGGTCGAAACATGTAGGAGACTTTTTACGAATAAAGATTATATATATTTTGGTGCATTAGTTGGAGTTTATTATTTAGTATTTAACTATGCTGTTGACAGTTATCCGCTATTATTTCCCAGATTTAGGGTCTATATCGTGACAGGTAGATGGACTGACACTGTAATTGATTTATTTACTTACGTAGCTACACACAGACACACACACGTAGATAGATATATATGTAGTTTGCCGAAAGCTGGTGACGTTTTTTTATAAATTTAATTCATTGCCAGTCGTAATTTTTGATTCCCTCAGTTTAAAATTTTCCTTCTTGTGAAGCTAGAAGTCACTCAGCTAATCAAGAAATTCCCGAATTCTGTGGAACTTGAAGGGTCATTACCGGTCTCACGACCGCCCTGCAACTTAACTCTGTGCTGAGCCAGATGAACACAATTCAAAAAATAAGTCCAATTCCTTCAATTTAATATTTATACAGAAAAGTTGCGTTGGCGTGTTATAATTATTGTTATTCTTATTATGCCCTCAGTTTATGTTCTTCACTTAAGGACAAGACTCACATAAAAAAAGAAAGTTTTATGTATTTAACCCGCATTTACTCCTAGGCCTATATATATTTTTTTTCAATGGCGCAACAGCCCCTAGTGGCCGCGGTCTCCTCATTGTCGAGGCTACACGATCATACTCAGACACATCACACTCGGTAGGACTCCTCTGGACGAGTGATCAGCCCAACATAGAGACCTCTACCTGAGAACACACAACACTCACAAGAGACAGACATCCATGACTCCGGCGTGACTCGAACCCGCATCTCCAGAAATCGAACGACCGCAGAGCCACCCCTGAGACCGCGCGGCCACTGCAATCGGCTATTTATTTACTCATTTAATGATTCTGTCACTAAATAAAACCGTAGCGTCGAAAGGCTGGGGAATAGTGAATAATGGATTAGTCACTGCACAGAGTAGAAACCTGCATCCGTGTTCTTTCTGCGTTCTTTTCATTGCTTACAATTCTTTTGACAGAAATTAAGTTTCGCCATCAATTAGTGCACGTAATGTGTAAATAAAGGTGCTGGAGTAAGTCTTTGATTATTAAATTCGGTTGGGCGTTCATTGTTGGGCGTGCGTGTAATTTGTAGGAAAACCAGTGCAGTGTAATTAGTGGGCAGTTTTCGCTTATACGGTAATTAATTGGAATATATAGGCCTGCATTACATATTTGTATGTTACCTCTCATTCTGTGTGTTTGCATGCGCATGCATGCACATGCACACACACACAGAATGGAATGTCTGTCATGCCTTCCTGAAAGCGCCTTATTTTCTCAAACCATCGCCCTTCCAGTTGTATATTTCGGCACATTTTAAAATATTGTAATGTATGTTTTGCATTTGATTCAGCTGAGTCAGAATAGAGGCCAGTGGCGGGTTAATATGAATACATTAATTAATTCTTGTGTTCCATAAGTGTGGCTGATGTATTTGATCAGATGAGATGCTATCAGCTTCTGAAGGATTTTGCGCTAGGGAGTGTGTAGCAGGGCTGTGGAGTCGGAGTCGGAGTCGGAAGGAATTTTGGGTGGAGTCGGAATCGGAAGGAATTTTGGGTGGAGTCGGAGTCGGAAGGAATTTTTAGGTGGAGTCGGCGTAGGAGTCGGAAGGAATTTTTTAGGTGGAGTCGAAGTCGGTAAAAATGTACCGACTCCGACTCCGACCTCGGTCTAAAATCTTAACTAGATACTCCAAACCCAGAGCCCTGATAGCTACAGTAACCATTAGACTTATACTTAAATATAGGTTGTAAGTCAAAACAGTAGCCTGATGATTCACGTGGTGGTGATGAAACGTCTTATAGGTTTACCGTTATTAATACATATTGAGCTTTTATGAAGGAGTCGGAGTCGGAATCAGAGTTCTAAAAATCGAGGAGTCGGAGTCGGAAGTTTTAAAAATCGAGGAGTCGGAGTCGGAGTCAGAACTTTTGTGTACCGACTTCACAGCCCTGGTGTGCAGTTAGGTAGCCGGTTATTTTATGTCACAAGTGCTTTGACACATCAGAAAATGAAGCAACTTTTGTCACTGTGTGAAACACTACAGTTACCCTTTCAATTAACAACGCACAGACATACAGCTATTTGGGAATTCTAGAATTTTACATATTAGATTGATGTAAATGGTTTACTTATGTGAAGGATGCGTATAGCCTATGTGTTTTTGCTGCTATGTTAGCAGCACAAGATGCATGCCGCCTTCAACAGAATATAGACTTATTTATCTCTTTTCATGCTCCACTTGTGAAAGCCCTTCAGGTGCTCTGATAAATCATGCCTGTTCAAATGTTTCATTAGAGTGTACGTGTAGTGTATATCTCCTTCTAATTTAATTCGTATAATGCTTTATATTTTTTCCTGTATATATACACACCAAAAATACATAATTATCTTAGGAATCTGAGCACCAAATTATCGTATGAAAGAGCCCTAACTTACTTAGTAGTGAAATCAAGTAAGTCAAGGGGTTAGGTTATTTCACAAATAATATATGTTTCCGCCGGCACGCCTCAGCTGATTTATACCTAGACGCAGTTTTTGTGTTGGCGCTGTTCCTCATATCTAGCTCTGTATTTGGCTAGGGCAAAATGATATCCTTTATTTGTTCTATTATGCATTAGTTGGCTTTATCGGTGACCATAATTATCCAGATTTAACAATTAGGCGCAGTGTCCTATCGTCTTCAGTAGAATCTCCGTCATGAGACATCTCCCAAACTTTTCATTTTCAAAAATTTAATGTGTTTCATGTCCGTGCACTGTATAATACAAAAACACTAATCACCAACAAATGCATAAAGAGAGTTTTATCATCAATCATAACACACTCCTACATGTTTCGACCCTGCTGGGTAATCTTCAGGGAGAAATTTTTGTTACCGTTACACTAAGGTCCGGGCTTGCAAGCCGGGACCGCAGAGAGTTCACGCCTCTAAAAACAACGCAGTACGCAGTCAACAGCACATTCTCACTCAACTATAAAGTGCAACCTTATAACAAAAAGTTCTCCCTGAAGATGACCCAGCAGTTTCGAAACATGTAGGGGTGTGTTACGATTGATGATAAAACTCTCTTTGTGCATTTGTTGGTGATTAGTGTTTTTGTATTCATTTTCTGTCATAGATCATAAATGACAAAATCTGCCGTGGTTAGTTTTATTTTCCCCTCTCAGCGTGTTGTAACATATTTTATAATTATTGTATAAATATTGGTAGCAATTTCTCAGCTACAATCACGAAAGGCTAAGTTTCATTAAACAGGAAATCTGTTAGTATGTATATGATACGTACTACTACTGCGAGTCGTACAAATTGGTGTTGCTTGATTTTGTCATCTGTTTCGTAGAGGTTTAAGTGTACCACTTCCGAAAAAGACATTTCGGTGTACGCATTATTTAACACTGTGAAGATTTAAATTAACGTGAATTGTATTAATTAGAATCTCACTACATGTTGGTACAGTGTGTGTGTGTGTGTGTGTGTGTGTGTGTGTGTGTGTGTGTGTGTGCAAATACAGGGAGGCTTTGAATGTGAATATTTTATACCCCCAACATGTTTCGGTTAGCTACCATCTTCAGGGAGGCTTACATCAATTCATTATGTAAAACTTTAAACCATATTGATTAGTCAATTGCTGCAAGCCTCCGTGAAGATGGTAGTTAGCCGAAACAGGTCGGAGCTGTAACATAAAATAGACTAATAGTGTATGTAACATGATTGTGCTTTTGGTTGCTTTTAATTATAAAATTAATATCAAAGCACTAAGATGAATAATACAAAGGAACAGCGATGTCTGCCTGCACATTACTGAGTGTTAGTCTTGGTAGTGCAGAGTTGTAGCTACTACTGTGCGGGTGAAAATCGATTCGCGTGCAAGTTCTCAAGTCTGTGGAGCACCTCTCAGGCGGTTAATCGCTGACCTATCACCGCGGTGGCCCGGGTTCAATACTAGGCTATTCCGTGTGTTATTTGTGGTGGACAAAGTGGCAGTGAGTCAGGTTTTCCTCCGAGTACTTCGGATTTCCCCTGTCAGTATCATTCCACCAGTGCTCCGTACTCATCTTGATATTAATGCTGCTCTCTTGAGAAGGACAAGCTGCCGAAGACTGGGGGTCTTCAAACAAAACACTGCTGTTTCCAATGTCGTGGGGTACTTGATAAAGAAGTACTGTCATGTTGTTAGTATTTGGGCGCCTTTTAACGTTACCCGGTTGAGCTGTAAGCATTTAACAACTGGAGAATCGCTGAACGAACTTGACGAGACACGCCTGTGCCTTGTCAGTTTTGGTTAAAGTCGGACAAAAATGACGGACGGTTTGTCTGCATGCATTTCTGGGCACATCTCAAGAGTCACGCGCTAAATATTCACTGCAGGGATAAGTGTTCCGTGGAGAAATGTGTGGAGTTTCTGAGATTATTCGAGGAAAGACAGGCTGTGTGCGTATTTCCTAACTTTTATTTTGATGAATCAGAATTTTTCCGTACATACCTACATACGTTTACGCATCATCCCACGTAGGAATATAAGAAAGTGTATGTTACTTTTAGATTCCGTAGAAAGGAGGTAAGTTTTATTCCCTTAAAGAATTTCGTTGTTAATGTACTATTTGGAGGCATATATTACCCCTTTAAAGACGAAGCCTATCTGTTTTATATAAGAACTCAGTGCGTACCGCGCTGTAAACACTCTCCACTTCGGTTATAAAAACCAATCTCTTAATGTTTTATAAGGCAAAAGTTGCTGTTTGTGCTGAGATCCGTACAAAACACATAAACGCAATGTGGGCACCACGTAGAATTTTTTAATGTTAAACCTGGCGGTACGTAAAGTTACCGCCAGGCTTTAAAAGGTTAACTGAGATGGGCGACGAATATGTTAAATGGGATGCGTGTATATACGTATATTAGATCAATAACATTGCATGCTATGTATGTCTAGCGTGTATAAACTATATAGTTTTCTTCAGTGTGTGTGAGAGTGATTGTTTATTCTCAGTATATAATGTTGATTTCTGACCAATGCAGTTGAGTATGGTTGATTTTGAATCCTCTACTAAGACACGGATGAATCTTATAGTGGGTGTTCTGTAAGACGCAGAAGGGTACATTTAAAATAATAAAATTTGCAATGCTATCCCTGAAATTATTCGCGAATTTAATGTTTTGAGACTATAAAACAGCAGACGTGCTATAAACGCTACGTTTTGCTGACAATACCCAACTTGTTCAATATATTCTCAACTACCCTTCTATATGAAGGTGGCTCCCATCCGCAATCTGATGACGGGCGACGCCGCGTCTTGGTAATAAGATGTTCAGAGACTCAAAATAAAGGACCCATTAGCTTAGAATAAATTGGCTCAAATTAAGGGACCCAATTTTTGAGTATAAGGGACCTACTGACTCAGAATAAGAGGCCCACCAGTTTAGAGTAAGGGGACGGTAGCTAAGGACAAATGCTAACGGGCTCGTGTAGCGGGACTACTGGCTCAATGCGAGGAGCATGCAGACGCAGAATAAGGGATCGCCTGGCCCAGAATAAAGCACAGCGTCAGATTTTTGTACAAACCGCGATGAAACTACTGGTTCCAGAAAGGCGAGGCTTTCTTTACTAGCAGAGTGACTGTCCGTGTGTCAAGGATTTGGAACTGGTTTGTTAATTACGGCCTGTTTCTAATGTAAATTACTTTGTCATATGTTCCGAACTCCACAGCTTGGTTTCAATAGAAGAGTAGGCGAGGATTGCCTTCAAGGTGTTTCTAGCCGTTGGTTCTGTAAGGTTGTCGGTATAATCTTGAATTGGGTCATCCCGGTGTGTGACTGCCGTACAAATTAGATAAATTAAAAATCCATCAGATAGCCAGCAATAATATGTGTCTTTATTATATAAAAGTTAAAAATAGAGCGACCAGATTCGGCTGTTAAACAGCCATCATTAGTCTCATCATTCAAAAACTATTTCATACCAAGAGCTCTACATGGACCGTGCCATGGCTCAGGCGGTTAGCCGCCGGCCTCCCATCGTGGAGGCCCGGGTTCGATCCCGGGTCAATCTATGTGGGATTTGTGGTGGACAAAGTGACACTGGGACAGGTTTTTCCACGAGTTCTTCGGTTTTCCCCTGTCAATTTCATTCCACCGGTGCTCCATTACTAGGAAAAGGACAAAAAATAATAATTATCATCTTCATCTTCATCATAGGATTGCACAATAAGCCTCATGGCTGCAGTGCGTCCGCAGCGTCTGCTGCGGGGCCCTTCACCACTAAAAAAGAAAGAACTCTACTATTAGAGTTCTTGGTATGAAATAGTTTTTGAATGATGACCCTGATGATGGCTGTTTAACAGCCGAAACAGGTCGCTCTATTTTTAACTTTTATATAATAAAGACACGTATTGTTGTTGGCTACCTGACGGATTTTTAGTTTATCTACTTGATATAGGCCAACTGGGACAATGGTTACAAAAAAAAACATACATAACAAAAAGACACAGTCAGACACACCACTATGTATGTTTTTTGGCACACTATACCATTTATTTATTCTAGTGTGCTTTGCTACTACATGTTTCGGCTCAGTATAAATTGTATAGTGTGCCAAAAAACATACATAGTGGTGTGTCTGATTGTGTCTTCTTATTATATAAACTGTCGGTACAAACACACACACCCACACACACACACACACACACACACACACACACACACATGTATGTATGTATGTATGTATGTATGTATGTATGTATGTATGTATGTATGTATGAACGTATGTATGTATGTATGTATGTATGTATGTATGTATGTATGTATATATATATGTACGTAAACAGAGAGATGTTCTGAAAATTTTCCATGTGCTGGCACACCCGCGGAACTCAATTCAGCATCTACAAATATCTCTAACGTTGGAGGCTATAAAGAGAGAAAGGAAAAGAATCTGAGAAAAGAATAATCTTCGCTACCTTAATCACCCAGTGGGGCGGACACCGAGTCCCCTAATGAGCCCATATCCAATGTGATCACGTACAGGCTCCCTGAGGTATTGCTTCTATATATTGCAACCGAGTTACATGTACGAAGAAAAATTAGGCAGCGGGAATTAGACGGATAGCGAACTTATAAATCATGAAACACTGGGCCACCTACTGTACACCTTGCTTCCGATCTTTACAAAGCATCTGACAATGGATTAATAAATAGCAAGATGGACGGTGGTGTAGTCTGACACACTGACGGTGTCGTTAAATAAGGCATAAATAAATATGTATATATATATATATATATATGGCTGGAACCATTCGTAGAGTTCTATGAGAATATACCTCTGAGAGTTGATGAATTAAATTTGGTGAGTTAATGTTGGTACTTCAAAGCAGGCCACGACCGCTTCCTTCCGAAACTTTTCAATTCATTATTCTTGAATTATCCCTGCATTGTAAGTTATGTTCTGAGTTAGTTATAACATCGATAAGTAAAGAATACATACAAGGAGAGAGAGAAAAAATTTAAATATTGGTACAAATATTTTCTTGTGGCCGCGAATTCCAGATTGGGGTTAACGATCTTTTTGGTGGTATTCAGTTGTTTTAGGGAAACTGTAAGAAAACTGTGTAGTTGTGGTTTGTTCCGCACGTTTGCCGCTGCTTGCGGAAGGAGGTACGATGGTTGTTGTTGCTCCGCATATGTAACATATACAGTCTCTTATTACTACGTGGTTTACATTTGTAATTAAAGTCGTTAATTTCGCCGATGCCAGTGGCCGCGCGGTTTAAGGCGTAGGTCTGCGGCCGAGCGCTTGCTGGGATTGTAGGTTCGAATCCCACCGGGGGCATGGATGTTCGTCTTGTACAGCGTTTGTGTTGTCAGGTAGATGTCTCTGCGACGGGCCGATCCCTCGTCCAGAGGAGTCCTGCCGACTGTGGTATGTGCTTGAGTTTGATCAAATGAAGTCACAAAAATCCTCGACACCTACTGTGAACAAGTAAGTAGAAGAAGGAAGGACTAAGAAAGAAATAAGTCGCTAATTTCTTTGGCCTCATGAGAGATAACACTAACAACCCCTTGATTCGTTGCTGGACAGAAATGGATCATCTGAAGTGGGTACTGGAAAAGAAAAAAGCGAGATTTGAGAGACAAATTTTCAGAACACAATAGTCTTCTATATAGGTTTGTGTATCATGATTTGTCACGGAAGTGTCCTGGTCTGTGAGCCACTAACTTAAAGAGAAGAGAGACTGAAGACGCATGCGCACTGTTTGTTGGCTCATTCACACTCCAGAGCACAGGAACATTGCATTGTCGGCCTCCCGCAATGCACCGTTGTCAATCTGCACGGCTCACCGCCCTCTACAATTGATTGCGTCCAATGCAGCAAATTAATTCGGACCAAAATGTGTAGACAGTGCGTTTGAGCGAACGCAATACAGCAGATTTTTTTTGTGTGTGTCTGTAGGAAACGTACCCAGTGCTGTGGTCTTGTTAGCACGCAGTTGTTACGCTGACGTACATCGTCCCTGAATATTGTGTTGGTGTGCTAATTCTGATAGTTTACAAAGAGACCCTCATAACATAGAATAGCAGCTTAATGCCTGGGTTTGATATATTTTTGCTGCTCCTGCCATCGGGATAGCCCAGTAGATAAACTGACTGGCGGTGGACATAAAGAAGATATCAAGCAGACATAGGCATAGATGGATGGACAATACTGAAATAGTATGTGAGGTTTAGGCCTTGATATTTGTGACTCTGGGTAGGATCCCGTAGCAAGCTTTTGTAAAAACGATAAGAATTTCTGAGCAGACGGATTTTTTCACAGCATGTAAGGATAGAGACTGTCAACAACAACTGTGTTTGAAGGTATAATATTGTCTGGCATTACTGTGACATGTTCCGGCATTACATTAAAAAAAGCCATTACCTAGCGAATTAAAGACACCAAAGAAAAATATTGCGGACACCATATTATAATCGAGATGCTTTGATGTAGTATATACATGATAATTTTTGTTTGGTGTTTTTAATTCCCCTGATGATGGCTTTTTTAATGTAGGCCGAAACCTGCTGCAATAAAGCTGTGCGATATTACACCTTAAAGCGCAGTTTTGAATGAGTGACGGTCTCTAGCCCTAGCTGTGGTGTATCTGCATCACAACGGGATGTCCTAATTAAAGAATTTCTCGACTAGCTGAGAGGCTGTTTTCTGCAGAAGGAATGTACTTCTTGGGGTAAGGCAGATAAAAGTGAGACTATGCTTGCACTGATGAAAACAAATGTCTTGAATGAAAACTGAGGTTTGACCCTTTGTTTCTTATTTGAGAATAATAATTTAAGCAAATATCACTTGATGTGACTCAGACAGTGCACATCTCAGCCACTACACTTTGTACTTTTCCGAAACTCGTGCCCTTCCCGTTCATCTTCCCTATGTGCTTTTTTTTTCCTGTCTCGCATTCCCTCATTCACAATTCACTGTCCTCCCCCCTGGGTCTCAGTGCTGTCAGCACCATACACCTCATTACACCCATTTTCATAAGCATCAATCACTCAAACTCTGCATGATATAGGGGTGGCAGTTTCTTGTTTTGTGGCCGAAATATGTCCCAGCTGCAGGCCCACGGTTAACCCTTTCTTCCAGCATCTATACATTTCAAATTAAAGGACTAATTCTTCCTTATTACAGTTTGTCGTATCAGTATGTCTGAAATGCAGGAATCACTATAAACCCAGGAACAAGTACGTCAGACGTTAAATTGTACTAACGGAGTAGCAGACTCAACAGACATACAAAAAAATGTTTTGGAATATAAATGGTAGAGGTAAAGGTAAAGGTAGAATTGTGCCTGGCCACGACGTGAGGGCACCTCGGTTCTAGATGGAGGTGAGTGGTGAAATTCACGCGCCGGTGTCCTTTGGTTAGGAGGCTGTGTGGGGCCACGGAGCTGGTCTGGAAGTTCTGCAGAAAAGAAAAATATCTTGCCCTTTCCGGGACTCGAACCTCAGTTCCGTAGCGTAGTCTCTACCGACTGCGCTGTCCCGGCTACGTGCAGGAAAATAGAGGCTTGCTTTCCGAAAGGGGAACGCATTCTTCGCTTCGTCAGTAGGCCGGACTGTCTGTGGTGCTCATGGAGCGTCCTACTGCTGGAACCCGAGGTCCCTTTTGTTACGTTTAAAGCGTTCGCAGTAAGAGGCTGGCCATTAATGTCCGTCTAAAAGCCGAATTCAAGAATGCGTGGAGCTGTACCACCTAAATATCCGAACCTCTACGTATTCAAATCATGATACTCGAGAACGGGAAAAAATTGTTTATTTTTTCTGAAAAAAAAAACTTTCAAAAAACTGTATTAAAATCTTTCCTTAAATTTGAAAGCACAAATCTTAATGTTTATATGGACCGGAGAAAATACAAAAGTAGTGGTTTTTGAACGGTACTGTGTTGGCAATATGACACAGTGTTGTCATGCAGGTAACACTGTACGGAGTCACAGACCTATAGGAGAGAGGACGGCACTCTGCACCACTGTAGAATGAACTGGTGTTGCACCAGGGTCAGTTGGAAGTCTCCACACCCTGCGCGGGCCGCAGGCCAATTGTTAACAGAAAAGTTGCATTTTTTCAACAAAAAATTATTTTATATTAAACGTTTATGGGGCTAAAAGAACGAAACTTCATTAGCATTACTGAAATAAAAATTAATTCTTCTGGCGACTTATGTTACTTTTGAGTAATGACTGAAACTCAGTAAGAAACCTGCCACAGTTCGGCACTGACAGGACACAGACTTGCATTTTGTGAAGCTGTAATAAATAATTTGTGTTAATTATTTTTGAAACATAAAACTGAAAGGGGAAGGGAGATCAGAGCATACGACTCCGCAATTTTCTCGCTATTTTCACTGTAAAGTTTTGAAAAGTTCCGAGTATAGCATGTTTTTATGCAACATGCGCGAAGCTCCTTTCACCTTAACCTTTTAAAGCCTAGCGGTAAATTTACGTACCACCAGGTTTAACATTAAAAAATTCTACGTGGTGCCCACATTGCGTTTATGTGTTTTGTACGGATCTCAGAACAAACAGCAACTTTTGCCTTATACAACATTAAGAGACTGGTTTTTATAACCGAAGTGAAGAGTGTTTACAGCGCGGTACGCACTGGGTCCTTATATAAAACAGATACGCTTCCTCTTTAAAGGGTTAAACATTGTGTACTAAATTTAACTCTGCATGCGAAATTCACTAAATCGCTCAAAAATGTTTCTTCGTGTTGATGGGGTAGCGTACGTTAAGTGTGTTCGTTAAGTCACGCAGGCCGCATGGCCGCGAATGGTACGTTATTGCGGTGAATCGCTGTGTGTTCTTAATTATTTATTGACCCTTTAAAGACGAAGCGTATCTGTTTTATATAAGGACTCAGTGCGTACCGCGCTGTAAACACTCTCCACTTCGGTTATAAAAACCAGTATCTTAATGTTTTATAAGGCAAAAGTTGCTGTTTGTTCTGAGATCCGTACAAAACACATAAACGCAATGTGGGCACCACGAAAAATTTTTTAATGTTAAACGTGGTGGTATGTAAAGTTACCGCTAGGCTTTAAAAGGTTAACATATGTAATTAATTGAAGACTGCGATGTGCCGTTCTGTTACGCTTGTAAAGAACGGGTTGATCGGCAAGTTGTTGTACGAAAGAATGTCAACCAGCAAAGAGTTGGGACTTTTCGCGTTGTTTACCACCGAAGCACATAATTGTGTGCTGCATGTTGTCAGTCCTCTTGTGATTGAATCCTCGCTGATATCTGTGCGCATTCAACTGGAAGCGAACCGACGTGCTTCAACAGACACGTGGCGCCGACGTTAACACCAGGCGTGAGAAGAGTTCCCCCCACCCAATCTGTCACTACAATGGAAAGAGAAGTCGTTGTGACCTCCGTATCAAGCACATGCACTATTTCATAAATGGTAAAAGTCAGGGCAACAAAAGAGAAGGCCTGCAACCCAGCGTCGTGCCAGTTGGTGCAGAACTGTACTTGAGTTGACTTACTGACAGCACTCAGATGCGTCCTTCTTTAGAAACAAATCGTCATTCAGCAGGCCAACAAATTCTCCGCCTTGTCTGGTTACAGGAACCCACTGCTGATCCCTCTCCTCAGCCGTATTATTCCAGCACACACCGTCCGTCCAGCTGTTTTAGACTGAAACGTGTATTACTGGTTGTAGGTGGAAGCATGATATAAATAAATATAACATGCAAGGAAAGGGTATAAAAATTTTGTCGGAGGGAACATCGGTGCACAGCAGGGCACTGAAGTCTTTATTTCAGACAAGACAGACGATGGGCGTATAAACGTAACATGGAGGCGCGTTCGCGTAACCATTGTTGTCGTGGAAAAGCAGTACGTATTACACATTCTGAGTGTGTGTCTGTAGCCTTAGTTATCCAGCATGCAAAGTGCATGCGCCGTATTATATTACCGTCTGATACATCTCCGACTCTGCAGCATTTTTCCACGTTATAACGGCACGATTTTCGGGTAATAGTTATTGAACATAACATGTGTATTCTGATTCTCTCTACAACTTTTGTCTGAAACGTTTCTCATTCTAAGAAGGATTCGGCGAGATATCATAAATGTACATAGATCTTCGTGTAGAGTACCCGTTATTTGTTTTAGATTTTAATGAAACTGGAATTTTCTCAACAGATTTTTGAAGAAACCTCAAATACCAAATTTCATGAAAATCTGTCCAGTGGGAGCTGAATTGTTCCATGCGGACGGACAGACATAACGAAGCTGATAGTGTTTTTTTTTCGCAATTTTGCGAACGCGCCTAAAACCTGTTCATTTTCATACTGTGCACTAATGCTCCCTGTGACGAAATTGTACGCCCTTTTCTTATGTGTTGTATTTATCTACGTCATATTTCCTCCTATATACATTAGTACATGTTTCAGTCTAGTATAGCTTAGAACAGGAACCAGTAGAGCGTTCTTTTGAATACAGTAAAGAGAAGTCCATTTTAATAAATGACATAGAATTTCTGTACGAGCTAAACAACTATTATCGTCTGACGAGGAATATCGCCGTCGAATGGTAGCGCTTTTGTTTCGGATTCGGAAGATCTCGGGTTAAAATTTGGAACCACTGGAGGCTTATCTGAGATTATTCATCGTTTTCTTACTCTCTCCAGGCTTGTGTCTGGTTATTTATTTAAACTGTTTCTCTGGCAGTTCTTTCTACATCGTTTTTTGCTCGCTCTTCATTACTACTATTCGATGCTGTGTAATTTCAGAAACTGAAAACATTGTTAAACGAACTAGGAATGAAAAAATAAATGAAAGCAGGATTGTATTCTGTAATTAGGTTACACACACCACACTCGGTAGGAGTCCCCTGGACGAGAGATCAGCGCGTCGCAGGGGCCTCTACCTCACAACACACAACACTCACACGAGACAGACATCCGCGCCCCCTGCGGGATTCGGACGCGCAATCCCAGCAAGCGAACGGCCTCAGATTCACACCTTAGACTGGACAGCCACTGGGATTAGCAATTTGATTAATTTACTTGAATTTGGTTGTTAGCTGTGTGTACTGGATAGTACGTAGGCCTACTTGCGTTTTCTGAAGTCAGCAGAACTGAAAAAGAGGAACGTTAAGAATTCTGAAGTATGGGTTGGAAAGCGCTGCAAATGTTTCGTGATCGCTGTTTGTGGTGGTAGCGCAGTATTTGCTGTAATAAGAGCACTACATAAAGCGCATGTCTTGTCGCTGAGATACATTACACGGCCGCTCATTCCATTGCCAACTTGACAAATCTCTCGGTACTGCCCATCGGAATTGCAAAACAGGCAGTAAAGGGAGGGAGCCGATATTGTTAGCGGGAGGGGAGTCAAATCTAATGTTCCTATGATGATGAGTGATTCACACTTCACTTCAGCTCGTTTCCAAGTCACTGGAGACAGACGCACGCGCAGAATGAAAAATGGCAACTGCTTCTTTTAGAGATGCCACTGTTGAAAAGATTTTTGAGGTTTAAGGGAAAGAAATTCTTAACTGAAAGGACTGAAAACATTGGTTTGGCTAGGGGAAGGGTGAAGGGGCCGCGTATAGAAGCAGGCGTGCTTTTCGGACAAGTTACCAAAAATTTCTTGGTTTTATATTAAAACGCAAATGCAGTAATGTGAGAATTACTTTGAAGTACTATCGTCATTTTAACGCACACGTAATTGATCAGCCCCGTTTACAGGTGTCGGCCCCTAAAAACTTGTCCTTACCGGTGTCTTCCACGTGACTGTTTTCGCCATACCAAGGAGAGTGTTCGGTTCTGCGTCTTTTGCCGTCCCTTGTTATAGTTATGAGTTAAAAGTAAAGATTAGAACATACAATATATGCCGTTTTACGCATGGTCTTTGTAGACTAAACGTAAAGTTTGATTACGCAGCCAAGTAGGGTATTTGAGAATGAAATGTTCGATGTACTGTTGGGAAATTAGGACGACAGAGTAACAGACAGATGGAATAAATTGCTGCGTAGTTACAGCTTCAGGATTATGAATTTTATCTTCTCTTAATTTGTGAAGTTTCGTGGTATCACAGCGGCGATTTAAAAATGTTGTCTTCTGGGATGTGACGCCGTGTAATGTGATACAAATCTGCCGACGTTTCGGAGGAACCTGTTGCTTTCATCCTGAAGATATAGGTTACAGGTCCTTTCAAACGGTCGTAAATTTGTGTCATGTTACGTGGTGTTAACGTCAGAGAAGACAGTATTTTGCTGTATTTGTGTCTTCGTGGGGGTACGGGGTGGCGCAGTTGGTTGAGGCACTACGCTACAAGCCGTAAGGTTGCGGGTGCGATTCCCGATGGTGTAATTGGAATTTCGACATAATTTTTCCGGCCGCACTGTGGCCCTGGGATCAACTCAGCCTCTAAAAGAAATGAGTACCAGGAATATTTCGTGGAGGACAAAGGCGGCCGGTGCGTAAGGCTGACAGCCTTACCATCTTCATGCGCCGCAACATCCTGGAACACTCAGGTGCTGTCCAGGCTTGTGCAAGGATTTATAAAACAAGAAAATGTCTTCGTAAGTGACTGTGATTAGTTGCCGTGCTCCGCCAGTATCATATAGGCCAAAGCACTGTGCATCAGCTGCAGACTGTAAGGTGAGACGGATCGTGTGTCCGCAGACAGGTGACCCTTCACTCCACGTGAGCAGGTGTCCTAAGTAGCTTTGACCTATTCACACGCCAGTACGTTAACCTACCGCATTAAGATCCCAGATATCCGCCGGATTATTTATCGTGAGGGGAGATTAAGTACATGGCAACTGTTTTACATAACAGCGGAAATCAACTTCTCAAGAAAGTGCAGTAACCTGATGTATGATCTGTAATCATGTCGCCGTATCACTTTTGTTATATGACAATAAACCAAACACATGTGTTTGTGTGCATCTCAAGGAATGTGAAAAATCAAGAGTCCGTTTCCCTTACTCTTGGTGTAGAATCTGCAATTAGCTTACTTCCTAAAACAAATTAACTTATGCAGCCCTTGAGGGTCGGGACGTCTGGGATGTTGTGTCGCATCGACTGGTAAATATGTAGGCCTACTGGTACTGACGTTTCGACGGACATATTGCCTTCGTCTTCAGGTGAAATACTTCAAGAAGGTCTTCTTGAGGGGTCTCAAAACTCCCACGCATAATGTCTCGGTCACTATTGTACAATAATTCAACAACAAATGGACAGTCTTGTATTTACACAGTTATATTACATTGACACATTAGAAATTTCTAAATGTTTCGATCCTAGTGGTATCGTCATCAGGGAGTATAAAACATGAGGCAGCTAGTTGGTAGTGAAATTTGTGTTACATTTTTTGGTTGGGACATCCCGATCTGATATGTAATGTGAGGTGAAAGAAAAAGAGGCCGTCGATGTTGTAGTTATTTGACAGTATGTATTGCCAAATTATTTGCTACGTGTTTCGGGTTGTGGAAGCCATCTGTAGTCACTAACTTTTAAAAATGATTAAGAGAAAAATAAGTACTGTCTGTGCTGTTTTCAGGGTAATGTAATCTTGCATATCAAAAGAAATCTATTCATTAATGTGTTCCATGTCCGTGCACTATATTATACAAAGCACTAATCACCAACAAATGCACAAAGAGGATTTTCACTTGGATCGTAACACACTTCTACATGTTTCGACCCTGCTGGGTCATCTTCAGGGAGAACTTCTTTGTTATCGTTACACTAAGGTTGCACTTTATAGTTGAGTGAGAATGTGCTGTTGACTGTGTACTGCGTTGTTTTTGGAGGCGTGAACTCTCTGCGGTCCGGGCCTGCAGGCCGGGACTGCAGAGAGTTCACGCCTCCAAAAACAACGCAGTACACAGTCAACAGCACATTCTCACTCAACTATAAAGTGCAACCTTAGTGTAA
>BLKM01007911.1:0-12500 GCA_013340265.1 Coptotermes formosanus | reverse complement strand
TGTTACAGAAGAGCCTATGCAGATGCTACAAATTAGGCTTCTACTGCATGCTCAGGCGTGTCTCACAATGAAACTCTTTCATTGAAATAGAAAGGCTTTTCAATCAAAAAGACGAAATAATGCTTCTTTTAATATTTCTAAATTTCCGTGTCATCATTAGCATAAGACAAGACGGGCAATGTACGTATAAGTTAACATCGTGGCGCTTCCGTGAAAATATTTTTACAATGGATAAGCAGCACAGTTTAAATATTATGAGTCTGTCTGCATTCTTGTATAATATATCCGGCATGCAAAGCGCATGCGCCGTATTTTCAGCAGTGGCCTTTCTCGCTCTCCTATATTTTTCCACATTATCTTATAAATGGCACGACTTTCGGAAAAAAATTTCTGAATATAAAACATGTGTTTTGATTTTCTTTACAACTTTTGTCTGAAACATTTCTCATTCTAAGAAGAATTCAGCGAGACATTACCATAAATGTACATGGGCCCTTCGTGCATGGTAGCTGCCCGTCATTCTTGTCAGAATTTAATGGAACGTGAATTTTCTAAACAAATGTTAGAAGACTCCTCAAACAATAAATTTCATGAAAATCCGTCAAGTGGGAGCAGAGTTGTTTCATGCGGACGGACGGTAAGAGAGACAAACATGACGAAACTGAAAGTCGCTTTTCGCAACTGTGCGAACGGAAGGAGCGTTTTAAAATTTTCTATCCAGCTATTAAAACTTCTATCAGTGCATTATCGACTGTACATTTTTTGATTCATTTCTCATACGATTCATAACGTTACGCAACCGACATACCAAAGTGCCTCATTATAATAGGGTACGCTACTATACGCGTGTATAAAACTCTATTACCTTTCTGCAGAGGACACTATGATTAACTGCTTCCACCCGAGCGAAATTTCCTTTCCCCAAGAGTCGGCAATTTATTCTGTAATAAGCAGTGCTGTGTAATTTTCTGCTAGCTAATGGCATCTCTGACCTTGTCATCGTCAATACAATCAACCAACTAAAAAAAAGTACCTTCTCAGAGAGGCTATCTGTATTTAAGAAACACTACTATAAATCAAGCACACGCTTATTGTAACCCAAAAAAAAATAAACAATACCTTAGAAACGGCACCATAAACATAAAAGTTTGCACGGTCTGAGAAACTTTTATTTGTTTCTGTTTGACCGGATCTGTAACAATCGCCAACCTCACCTCAACCACAAACTTCATTAGGGACAACATGACACAGGAATTTTACGAGTATTTATGTATCCACAGGAGGGCTTACAAATTGGAAAGACACTTAATTCTGCGTCATAGCTGGCATATTGTTAATGTTACCGACTATTTTTAGTGATCCGTATAATCCTGAGGCTTTGAATTCATGTGGGTGTTTCATTACTTTTTATATTTGCATTTAATAAATACTGTTCAAAGCAGAAAGAAAAGTATATTTTACCCGTACTCATAATAATCCAATACTCTGCATACACAAGAACTCGAAACACACAATCGTCTTCTAAGAGGATTAATTATTTCCAGAATACGACGGCATAAATACTATAATTACAGCCCAACTGCATGACCCGAATACGAACAAAACCTTAAAACCTGTAACATGCTTCGATTTTAGAATCAGCAGTTTATAATCACACAATCGTTTACTTTTAAGATTATATATTTGAGATTAAACTGACAGTTGCAGTTATTTTGCCATGCAGTAAGATCACTGCATAATGTAAGCTTTGTTCGGATTAAAACTGGACGTCTACAAAGAAGTTACACGCGATTTCTTGGTATTTGTGTGGTAAAGGAAGTAACTGTACACAGCGCTAAATACCAATATTCCTGATAAATTCAACTTTAAAAAATACAAATATCTGACAAGTCTTGTACAAAATGATTGTTACGTAGGTACTGTGCCCTCTATCAACAGACAGGTTTGATTGTCATTGAACATGGTGAATCACTCCTCACTGAAAATCTCCTATCTTTGCACCTTTAATTTCCTGTCATGAATAAAGCCAGTGTAGCAACTGAGCCAATATTTAAGGTGGACACAAACATTCAGTGTATGATCTTGAAGCATGTATGGCGATACATCCTCAAATTCGTTTTCGATGGCGTTACTATCTCCACTGATACACCCTAAGCTACAAAACATGGCAGTCTTTAACCATAAATGTCCCAACGCTGCTACCGTACTGAACAGTTTACACTGGCGGTAGTAAAAATATTCTGAAGACAATGATTCAGATTCTACTCGGGAATCGGATGCAATTTTGTAGTGCTTCTCTTCAGTTTTTTAACATAAATTCTGAGACGGTAGATTAAATGAGACCATGACAGTAAGGCGCAGCTTTTTGCTGTCCCTACTGGCAATTTTTCCAAATACGTGGCATTTATTTGAGCGCTCACAGCGTGATGCATGAATATCAAAATTTTTACCAAAACTCTATTATTCATAGTATACAAAATAACAGGATTTTCTACAATTTCCTCACTTTTTTTTAAGTTGAATTTACAGCAGGGAAATAACATGTTAAAATTTGGGGCAGGAACATACGTTTACACAAAAAGAAAAACGGAAGCCGTCTCTAAGTCTTGTGGGAGGAGTCATCACATCGTGGACGACCTCGGTGTACAAAATTACGGTTAATGCTGGGACTCATCTGCACCTTAAACGATTAAAGTGGCAAAATTCTGTGAAAGCGGCAAAGAAAAAGAGCAGAGAATACTTTGAGTAGTTCAGATAAGTTGCTTTAAGAATAGAATATTATCTTAGACACAGGTTTCCTGCACTGTTTCTTGGGTATTTGTGATGACAGTCCGAAATCCAACAATATCACACTTATGTCGCTTCCGAAAGACACTCGGGCTCGGTCAAAGACGACGTACTCACATGACCACGTCGCACTTTATTCTTATTGGATTGCGTCGACAGGAGACGAAGGAATTCTTGTTCGACTTGCTGTTACGTTAAACAGGCGCGCCGCTCTATGCTGCCCTTTACCAATCACAGTAACATTCTACATACGATCGTACCAATTTTCAGTTCTTGTCCTTTTCTCCATTTCGCACCTCTTGTCATTGAACTAGCTTAAACGAAAAGAGAAAAACGGCTGACGAAGGTATTTTGGAACCGCATAAAATCTTGTATACTCGTTGTGCGGTCTAAAACACTCGCGTCAGCAGAGCCACCTATCTGTACACCTTCATATTGTGAGAGAATCTAATCCTGGCGCAGCGGTTGCCACGCCCTCTATCCGTGTCCACATAGTATGTTTTCTATAAAACGAGTTTTGATTAGGTAAGTTAAAAAAGCGATATTAATGGTAATTCATGATGCTGGACCCGAATGAATGATTGAGAATTCAAAGAAAGTTATTCGTTATAAAACTGTATATTTACTGTGTAAATTATACACCACCTAGTGCCGAGTATAAGGGTGGTTATGGACGGCCAGTAGCGAGAAATGTGACGCAACTGTGAAGGCGCTGTACGATAGGGACTACAGGTTTCTAGTCGCAGGCCAATAAACTAATTCCAGATTGTGTGATCTGAGGTCTTCAGAGAGTTCTTAATAAATGTTACAGTATTCTGGAATGTTACGCCATGTTTATTGATAACTGGATCGAAAGTCATTACTAACATAGCATTCTAAAACTTGGACACGAAGTAAGTTAGAAGGAATTTTGAATGAAACAGGCAAGTTTAAAACTTACATATTTTATAATATCGCAGTATTGTCCGTACCTGATTGTGTGTTTTAGTTACAGCCAACAATAAATTTATATCTGAAACTTGGAAGCAGAGAACAGTAACAGTGGGTCTAGTAGGTACAGTTTTGTGGTGGCTTCACTACAGTGGCTACAGCGCTACTTCGCTGCACTCCTTGCCGCTCTTGTTGAGAGTCTGCCACGAGCAGAACAAATCTCAGTTCTTACACAGGACGTGTGGAGTGTAATGAGAGTCTGCTAATAACACAGCTACATTATTTCAATAAAACTGAAGGCATCTTTGTAAAAAATATTAACCGATAAAACCTGAACATACACACACACACACACAAACACACAGATTTTCCGAAGTTCAAAACTGATAACGGTGTTCCTTACAAATGCACACATACACACACAATGTACAATAAGAGGCGGGGTCCGATGACTTATTAAGTTCTTAAATTGCTACAATGCAACCTTATTACCTTCCATTTTACTATAATTTAATGTTCTTATAAAAGTGGTATTATTTAAAAACAATTGTACTTTCAATATAAATTTTAGTTTGTATTCAAACTCTGCCGATCCCAGTGGCCACACTTCCTAAGGCGTGTGTCTGCGACCACGCGCTTGCAGGGATAGTGGGTTTGAATCCCGCCGGGAGCACGTATGTGTGTCTCTCGCTAATGTGTGTCGTAAGGTAGAGGACCCCGCGACAGGCCGATCCCTCGTCCACAGGAGTACCTACCGAGCGTGGTGAGCCTGAGTATGATCTCGAAACCTCAACAATGGTGAAGTCTATGTCCGAACAGGTTTGCTGCGCCACAAGAAGGAAATATTCTGATTCTAATATGAGGCGAAAATTGGTGACAATTCCAAATGTGCCGTAGTCATCCAAGTGGTGATATCTTCATTACTAAAACTCAATTAATGAAGGCTTTAACCTTAAGCCACCGGCAGTGTTTAAACTTTCAATCATTCATTACAGGAATATAGCCAGCATTTCAAGAATATTTTCTGTACGGACTCAATTTTATTTTAAAAATGTGCTCTGTATATCAGATAATAAAGCTCTTGGACAGAGATACTAAATATTATTCATGCTCTAATATTACTAAGAGCTGCAAAGACACTTGCGGCTGAACATTCGAAGTTCGTTAGCGTTCACGACGTTTAGACACTGCTGACAGAGGCTGTGTCAGGGCCGTTGTTATTCTGTCTTGATGAATGCCTTGATTTCATAACCCACTGGTCCTTCACTTTGTCTCCTCCCGACAGCAGCAATACAACAGGCTAAAGCAACTTGAAAATTATTTGCATAAAATCGAATTTCATAAATAAAGCAAAGTTAAAACTTAACCAAGCACATTTATTGATTTATAGTACACGCTGCGCACGTCTGTGAAAAGTGACTCTCTGATGATGGCTATGATGGGTAGCCGAAACATGTAGGAGTAAAAAGAGTTGTTGTGCAGTGGTTGGTAATACAAACTTATATATATATATAACAAGGAATCCTGCCTGCTTCATTCTTGGCTTTTTAGCGCGTACATCAATAAAATGAGGACGCAGTAACAAGCATGTATGGACGAAAACAAATTGAGGCAAAAGGTTTTCGCAAAACCTCATGGAAAGAGATGGCTTGCGAGATGGTGGGATAGTTGAAAGATAATAAAAAAATGGGCCTAAAAGGGGCTAGCTAGAATAAAATAGCTGATCTAATTTCAGACAGCCATGCTATTGATTCTAATACGACACCAATTTTGTGAAATATTCACGTATGTAACGTTTGAACTGCCTTCCACAGCCATAAGTTATAGCGCACCTGGTTCAGCAACGCGTCATAAACGCGTTCTACACTTTCGCAAATCTTTAGTAAACTGCAGATACTGGGATTATTAAAATGCCACGGAAACCCGTTATTATGACTTGGAAATGGATGGCTCTAATCGTAGATTGTTTTATTTCCAACACGTTCTATTTGAGTGAAACAGGACACACAGAATCAATAGAGTGAATCCCCGTGCTTCATATCGCGACATTAAGCCCGCAACGGTTTACATTTCCCCTCCAGTTCTCACACAGCCGCGATGTTTATAACCAAATCAGCAGACAGTCTTGTCACCAGTGGCGTGACAATGCACCTGAAAATATTACAGTGCGAGCACTGACCGCTGACCTGGTTGGTTCCTAGCTTCCACACACCTCCTCCTCATATGCTTCGACCACTCATATTTTCTTCCTATCATTAAACGTGTTACGCTACGTTTAGTATTAAACACTGCGTACGTGGACAACACAAAAACGGTGGACAAATAGCTTGTGTTGCATTTTAATGCAAGTGATTTTCTTCTGCTAACCAAGTCACTAACAACACTAACGGAAAGCAACTAAATAATAGCTACGCTCAAGTCAATGAATGAACTGTGTGACTAAAGTCGATAAAAGTGGCTCAATTCAGCTACTGTGACTACATTAATTCAACTTAAATTTGTTGCAGTAAGTGACCAAATGCACTGATTTCGAATATGGTAACTAAAGTTAGGAAACTCGATAAAGTAGCCAAGCTAAACAACTAATGGGTCAAAAATGAATTTACTGAACCCCTTTATTAAAGCGACTAAATAATTAACTGAAGTAACAAAATTTAAGTCGAGTAGGCAAGAAGAATTATTGTAAAAAATCTAAATTAAGTGTCTAGAATAAGCAACAGTTCAATTGAAGTCAGTAAGTCAAAGTACTTGTATGTAATGTGATTCATCTCAACTGAAGAAAGTGTGGTCAAACAACACAACTGAACAAGTAGCCAACCCAAAGTAAATTAAATTACCTGAAATAAAAGAATTACGCCCAACTAAGTAAACCGGTAACGTAACTGGCTAACCAGCGGGCTCATTAAGTAAGGCATGGTCTCTCCAAGAACGCACGTAGGCAGATTTTGAAGGATTACTAAGATTTCGTGGAAACAAATTCATTAGTGTATCACATATACCTCCACTGAATCTATCTAGAGACAGCTGAAGCCAGTCCACATTGTGATTCATTGTTTCTTTCAGTCTGCGTTAATATTATCGTTTGGTTTACGCCTAGTCTCCGATGTGAACTAAATATCGTGGCGAAGGTGATACTGAGGAACAGATACGAACTAAAAGGCACAATATTACGCCAAAGATGTTAACTTATAGCGTCTGAACGGGACTATTAAATAAATCCTTACTGAATCATAAAACTTTCAGACGGAAATGCTTGTATTTGCGGCTACTGTCATCATGTTCACACCACTGAACAAAAACACATGCATGTGACTGGAAGGTTATGCACTGCAGTTTAGTAGTCTCCCAAGAACAACTAGCAGAACTAATGATTATTAATTACAAACGTTTTGAATGTATCGGTAGAAACGAAGAAATTCGGCTTAGTAGGTCTGCATACCTCTAGGTATATTGCCCGAGCCCAATTATGAAACATAATTAGACTACATGATACTGCAAATTGAACATTTATGTTCAGTAGGTAACACTGCATTGCCAGCACCTGTTTCATTCGTGACTCACTGCAATCGAGCCTAGCTCGGAAGAGAAGTATCCGATCTTTCTCTTACTTTACTTTACTTAGCCCGTCCCTCTTCTACCTGCTTGTTCACAGCAGGTGTCGAGGGTTTTGTGGTCTCATTTGATCACATTCAAACACACATCACAGTCGGTAGGACTCCTCTAGAAGAGGGTTCGGCCAGTCGCAGAGACCTCTACCTGACGACATAAACACTGTACAAGAGACAAACATCCATGCCCGCGGTGGGATTCGAAGCCACGATCCCAGCAAGCGCTCGGCCGCAGACCTAGGCCTTAGACCGCGCGGCCACTGGGATCGGCTTTCTCTTACTTTCCAGCCCAAAATTTCAAATTACGCTTTTAAGATCACCACCCTGTCTGTGTATTCTTGCGTGTGTGTCGCCGTTTCAACTCCCCCCCCCCCCCCCATTCAACTTGCCGATTTTTACACAACTTGGTATTAACATTATGCCAGTTCAAGATACGCAACCCAGTACCTTCCAGCACCTTACAAGATGTAATAACACTATGGCGGACGAGCAAATTTGTTCGGAGTAGCAATACGGTTGATACTAGCGCTAATTATTTTTAGATTTTGAAATTATTTATGTTAAAATATGATACAGAGGGGCAGTCCACGTGCTATATTTCGATTATAAAAAGATCACTTGTTATATATTAATATAATATGAATAATATTACCGATATTACAACCAAAAGTTGATTTTATTAATCCACTTTCAAGTTCTTGTGCGTCGTACACACGTATGTTCTTTTCTCAGAAAAATACCTTTTGGAAAAGGAAAAGACTTTTGGAAAACAGATTACTATCTGACTAATTTCACAACCGCTTTCCTGATTTCGTAAAACCTGTAAACTTAATACTGCTAATCTGGAAATGGTGTCCGTTACCATCCAGTTAATGGCGACAAGAATCTTACATTTCAAACACGTAATAAGAATCGGTACATATAAGACAAAACACGAATATTTTTATACCCTCAGTTCTGAGCGTATTCTGTAAACTCCACAAAACTACATTCTCCAGTCTCGTCCACATTGCATCAGAGGTTATGATATTTTAATCAATTCAAATAGGATGATTTTGAAGAATAAATTGACTCTTATATCGACATAAAAATCTGTCTTTCTTCTCTTCATGCTGTTCTCTCCATTTTACCTCGGTAATGTAATTATCTTTATCAGAACTCTTGCAAGAGTGGCCTTGACTGTCTGGATGCCTTCCTTGGGGGGTGTGAAACTCCACCCTTTGTCTTGGTCGAGGACAACTCTTTTCAATCGGATTCCAATGTTCGTTGCTTGGCTTTCCACTCGATAACGAACACTGCTGCATTTCCTAAGTATGTTTTCAAGAAAATCTAATTGGGTATCAGTGTAGCGACGGAGGATAACAAATCTGTGCAGGGTAACATAACGTCGGAATTGATAATACCGTCGGATAACGAACACTGCTTCTTCTTCTGACTAAATATTCAAGAAAGTCTAATTGGATTCATATACTAAAGGCTTAATGCTTGCCATTCTATCCTTATTCTGTCCTGGTGTAGCAGTCAGAGTTACGGGCTACGAACTGAAACAGAGGGCGAATAAATGAAAGGGAGTGAATAGCAGCGATATTTCAGTCGGTATGGCTATCTCAGGCTTTGTTGCAGAAGTTACAGAATGTGCGCATTTAGCGACATCATAACTTCAAGTGTACAATCTGTAACAGTGGCACAACGGAAGGGTTATCTATGAAAACTCCGCCAGAGATGGGGTTTGTCAAAATTCCGTGTTGGAATATGATTTTATCATAGCATCAAAGTGCAATATAACATAGACTCGGAATGGCTAATATGTCTTGTAAAAAGCCGGGATATCTAAGAAGGGTTTTGTGCGAGTTTCGAGGTTTACGACAGAGGTTTAAGCCGGGATTCCAATCTTCTGGGATGTGCCGCTATTACGCTGCGTCAGTGGTTACCAATGTCTGGAAGAAATACGTCGCCTTCAACTTCAGAGCTTCCAGGTCCGTTAGGTCCCATGGAACCTGAAAACTTTGAATGCGAAGGCAACACGTTCCTTTGAAGTGTCGGGAACCACTTACCCAGCGACGCAGTGTCACATCCCAGAAAACCAGAATCCAAGAACATGGAGATTATAGCTGTCGTAGGATTCAAGATAAAGGGTCTGGAACGTGTATCTAACCACTTTCCTCTAGATACTGCTTCAATTATAAGGGATTTTCACTTCCAGTGCCATTAAAATCCTCGACATCCTTACGTTCAGACACAGAGACATCGTTGCCTGTATTACACTCGAAATAGCATTGCATATGGCCAGACCACTCTACATGTCAGTTATACGTCCTTTGCAAAGGACAGTTTATCACAGATCCAAAATAGAGACTCATTATTAAATAGTTTTTGTGGATATATTTTATATTATTAAATGATTGTAGTTCCGAAATTTAAGGGTGTTACCAAAACGCCTTTGTGAATTCGACAGGATGCGAGATAAATAATTACATTCTTTAATGTAGAGGTTATACACGTATATGCATATATATGAAAATGTTGACAGAACATAAAGATATGAACAGCATCACTAACACAGATAGGGAGACTGTAGTGCAAATAACAGTGTAGATAAGCGGTGTTACGTTTTGTAAGCTGTTTGTTCACAGTATCCGGGGATTGACATAAAAAATCGGAATAACACCTGCATTAAAGCTACCTTGCGTCAAAATCCTAAAAACGTCTATTTATTTCTCAAATTCTTGTGATGGATTAACATATTTACCTCTTATAATTTTTGTGTAATACGATTTGAAACGTAAATTCCTGTAAAGAATTTATTATTAAGCACCCTCCTCCAAAATATAAGCCGACTCATTCCAAGTTTATGAAGAAGGCGGTAATAAAATGACTTATGTTTTAACACACAGTGCTAAAAGATGCCGCCATATTGTACATACTTTAGCACATTTAACGAATATTTGAAGGTCTGGGACACAATCTCGAAGTAAGATTTTTTTCCTCCTTCATTTACAATGTAGTACGACAAAAATGTCATAATATTTTAAACATTTGGCAACTTTTGGAGACGTAAATTATTCTACTGAAAGGTAATGTTAAATTATGCATTTTTATTTGGAATTTTGTTTAGAAGAGTAAAAGGCGACAAACATCTTTGAGACACCCATGATTAAGCGCTTGTACCAAACAATTTGAAACAACTATTTTTATGAAAGTATTTACTACATTATCTGTTTTGATCCTTAGAGTTTCGTTTAGAAATCAGAAAGACGAAAAACAACTAAAACAACATTTTGTACAACATTACTTCAGAACTAGTTTTTCTGAGGACTAAATCTTAAGCAAATAAGCTTTGTTCTCTACACATTGTTTGTCACGATACGGCTACAGAGTGAGAAATGCAGACATTAAATTCAAAAATTGTCATATCATGTAGCAAACAAGAAATAACTCTTCTGCTAAACTTCATACCTGTTGTTTCTTCGACGCCCCTTTTTTCTGTATGATTATAGTGACGACCAATTACTCTTAATTTGAAAGAAAGCATGCATCTGTGGATAATTTAATGTATCATAACCCAATTAAATTTCTTTAGCAAGGCTTCGTGCTCACAAATGTTACACAGATTCTCCACCGCACCGAACCTTCTTCATACACAATATAGCAATATGATTTGTTTAAGGTTCAGAATTTTTCTGGACGTGTCTGTTCGACCAATAGAAGCTCTGAGCTGCATTAATTCTTAATACCTTGCCAAGCTGAATAGCTTCTACTGCGAGATGGATCAAATACAGGGTACACACAAAAGAATGGTGCGGTTTCAAAAGTTAACAAGAAATTTATTTCTCATCTTACACGGGCACAACGTACACCGTCAGCAGCGGCAACTGTCCAAGTTTCTCATGCGTTACTCACAATCCTTCAATGTGTGCACCCTGGGTCACACGACACACATCCACACGGTAATCAAATTCATCCCAGACTCTGTGTAGCATGTCCGCTGTAATGGTCTGCAGTGCATGCGATATCCGATCACGAATTTCCTTGAGGGACATGGGCAATGGTGGTACGTAAACGCTGTCTTTAACGCTGTTAATAATCTAACTGATACCACCAGTTACATATGCTTCTCAAGGCGTGCACAACGACGGCACTACTTCACTTTACACATCAAAAAAGCGAAGAGTACTGACATACTGACAAAACGACCAAATTAGCCCCAGTTATTTAGGCGCGGTTTTCTTTTTTGCAAAATTTTTTTCCTCCTGTCATCTTTTGCCATTTACTGCAGATAACATGCCTTCGTTTTTATTTTATCATATCCATGTGACTGAATTATTATGGCACAAATGAGCGCTAGAAAAGTTCGTAACATCGGAAGTGTACAAGCCTATTGATATTAAAGCTAATTACAACTAGCCAGATGTGCTATTCTGTATTTTGCTTAGTGCTTACAATATCGAAAGGCATTTTAAGTGCAATTTGATTATCTAAATGACATCTAGCCCCTGTCAAATTTCAATTTTTTGCAAGACTAATTGTTTGTTCAAGTAAATAATTTCTAAATTAGCTAAATACACAACCTTCACAGTCGTAGCTCTGTAAGTTTAAATTTGAAAGAATTAATATCATTAATCATTAAATTATTCAGCAAAATTTTAGTGTTAAAAATCATATCTGGTGATACGGAATCCTTAAAGTGTTTATGGCAAAAATACGTAATACTTGCCAATTAACATTACAGCTGCGGCAACTGATTCACATTCGTTTACAACGGAATAACTGCAGACAAGTCGGTGAATTATACATTGGCCGCGTAGCGCACTTAATTTTATTCCACATCATATTGGAATTTATTTTATCCAAGCCAACATACTTAGCTGAGTCTAACTTACCCCAAAGTTCTGATCAACCAAACTGTGATTACTGAGTTCAAGCGGCAAGTTTCTGTCACGTAGTCGGAACACAATGAGTTAGGCTCTTGAATGAAACACTAATTATCCTGTCCGAGATCTTTCGTGGTTTTCCTGAGTTACTCCATACAAATTTATATTCCCTCCTTAGCATAAAACACGGCCGTTTAGGCCATTTCATCATATTTAATATTTCTCTATCCTCATTAACGATAAGCGACACCTGTAACTTACACAGCGTGCTTAAACAATCTACCTACCATTTGCAGTTTCTTCC
>BLKM01007897.1:0-151281 GCA_013340265.1 Coptotermes formosanus | reverse complement strand
ATATCAAAATCTCGGCTCAAGAGAGTCTAGGTCTACACGAACGGAAGCAGCATAAACCATGGTTTGATGCAGAATGTGCAGAATTTTTAGATAAAAGGAAGCAGGCTAAAATTCAGTAGTTACGGAATCCAAACCAAAATAATGGAGATAATCTGCACAATGTAAGACGTGAAGCTAGTAGACATTTCAGGCACAAAAAGAAGGAATATCTGAAAGCTAAAATTAATGAAATTGAAACAAACAGTAAGAACAAGAATATAAGAGACTTGTATAGGGGTATCAATGTGTTTAAGAGGGGGTACCAGCCTAGAATTAATGTAGTAAAGGATGAGAAGGGTGACCTGGTTGCAGACTCCCACAGTATTTTGGGTAGGTGGAGGAATCATTTCTCCCAGCTGTTGAATATACACGGGGTTAATGATGTTAGGCAGATTGAAGTACACACAGCAGAGCCACTAGTGCCTGAGCCCAGTGCCTTTGAGGTTGAGATGGCTATTGAAAAACTAAAAAGTAACAAATCACCAGGTATTGATCAGATTCCAGCAGAATTGATTAAAGCAGGGGATAGGATTATTCGGTCTGAAATCCATAAACTTATTATTTCTATTTGGAATAAGGAGGAATTGCCTGAGGAATGGAAGGAGTCGGTCATTGTGCCTATTTATAAGAAGGGTGATAAGACAGATTGCAATAACTATCGAGGCATATCACTTTTGTCGACTACGTACAAAATTCTATCCAACATCCTTTTGTCAAGGTTAACTCCATATGCAGAGGAAATTATTGGGGATCATCAGTGTGGATTTCGACGTAAGAGGTGAACTACTGATCATATATTCAGCATTCGTTAAATACTTGAGAAAAAATGGGAATACAATGAGGCAGTGCATCAGCTATTTATAGACTTTAAGAAAGCCTATGATTCAGTTAAGAGGGAGGTCTTGTATAATATTCTCATTGAGTTCGGTATCCCCATGGAACTAGTAAGGTTAATAAAAATGTGCCTAAGTGAAACATATAGCAGATTTCGGGTAGGCAAACATCTGTCTGACACGTTCCCTATTAAGAATGGCTTGAAACAAGGGGATGCTCTGTCGCCATTGCTTTTCAACTTTGCTTTAGAATATGCCATTAGGAGGGTTCAGGCAAACCAGGAGGGCTTGAAATTGAATGGTACACATCAGCTTCTGGTTTATGCTGATGATGTTAATATATTGGGCGGAAGCATACATAGCATAAAGAAAAATGCAGAAGATTTAATTATTGCTAGTAAGGAGATTGGTCTAGAAGTAAATGCTGAGAAAACTAAGTACATGGTCATGTCTCGAAATCAGAATGCACGACACAATCACAACATAAATATAGATAATAAATCCTTTGAAAGGGTGGAAGAATTCAAATATTGGGGAGCAACCCTAACGAATCGAAACTCCTTTCATCAAGAAATTAAGAGCAGATTGAAGTCGGGGAATGCTTGCTATCATTCGGTGCAGAATCTTTTGTCTTCCAAGTTGCTATCCAAAAACACAAAGATTAGGGTATACAGAACTATAATTTTACCTGTTGTTCTGTATGGATGCGAAATTTGGTCTGTCACACTGAGGGAGGAACAAAGACTGAGGGTGTTCGAGAATAGGGTGCTGAGGAGGATATTTGGGCCTAAGAGGGACGAAGCGACAGGAGAGTGGAGAAGACTACATATCGAGGAACTTAATGACCTGTACTCATCACCAAATATTATTCGGGTAATCAAATGGAGAAGACTGAGATGGGCGGGGCATGTGGCACGTATGGAGGAGAAGAGAGTTGCATACAGGATTTTGGTGGGGAGACCCGAGTGAAGGCGACCACTTGGGAGACCCAGGCGTAGATGGGAGGATAATATTAAGATGGATATTCGGGAAGTGGGATGGGAGGACATGAACTGGATTGAGCTGGCTCAGGATAGGGACAGGTGGCGGGCTCTTGTGAATGCGGTAATGAACCTTCGGGTTCCATAAAATGCGGGGAATTTCTTGACTAGCTGAGAAATTGTTAGCTTCTCAAGCAGGCCTCTGCTCCATGGAGTTAGTTAGTTATATTCATAATTTTATTTAAGCTTACACTCTATGTACCTTGCCAATCCTTTACGCAATAAATTACTCTACAAACAGAAAAAGTGATGGTTTTAAGAATCTACTCTTTTCCGAGAATAAATATTTTTACTGGCTCCATTGCGAACTCCTTCACACGCTCACAATCTGTAGGTACTTTGATTCCTTTGCCATAGTTTGTGAAAGAACTAAGTTACATTTTTTTGCAGAATTCATCCCGTTGTAGTATATCATACTAAAACTGTCAGAAGTGCTACAGTCAACCACAAAATGTTATTAGTTTCGTCAGTATGTGTAACATGTTTTGTTCGTAGCGACCATCCTCAGGCTTTTAAATACATAACTTCGTGACTCAAAATAAAAAGCATATATACATATATCTATTTTATTTTGCGTTTTACAAGTAATGTATTTAAATACATAAGGATGGTCACTAAGACAGAAAAATGTAGAATGGAAGAAAAGTGTGGGAGATAACAAGGCCAAGGAAGGAAAGAATACCAAACAAACTATCGCATAAAAGGAAGGAAGAAAAAATATAAGTACATGAATAAACAAAAATATAAATAAATACAAATGAATGTAGAAAAATAAAGAGATAAAAATAATAAAAATAAATAAATAAATAAAATTATTATTACAATAAAATAGAATAAGACGAGAAAACTGAATAATCACTTACGGAAAATAACCAAGTACATGATGTAGGGGTGCAAAATAATCAACCGATAAAAAAATTAGGAGAACCCTAACAGTATGAATAAAAATGAAAGGAACCAGACAGCAGATGTAGAAAAAAGGACGGGGTACAGGAGCAGTTAGAGCTGGAAGTGAGGGGGGTAAGAAGGAAGATGATAGAAACAGAAGCAGGAAGAGGGAAATGTGGCCCTCAAAAGAACCGTGGGACAGTAACAGCTAACTTGGAGGAGGGGGGGGGGGGCGCCGTCTACTTTCTCTAAAGAGGCTAAATGTGCCAGGCCGCGTAATGTATCAGAAGACAGCAGATCTCACCTCCCGCTCAAGATTGCCACACGTATCTTTAAGTAAAGTTTCGTAACGACAGCACAAGTTGTGTTCTTTTGGTACTGACTTCAACTTGTTGCAAAGGAGGCAAATAATTATAAGCGGTAGCGCGGTAAAATATAAAGGTTTTCCCATTTTTCTGGAAATAGATGACTTTTTGCTTCTAATTACCTATTCCTCACTTTTGATTAAGTAATTACAAAATAAAATTAAAACTACAGGAAGGTTGCAATATCAACACAGGAAATTTAGTTGGAGAAAAGAGAAATCAGATGCACGAGAAGAATGCGATCTAGCCTCCAAAACACAGGCTCTAACTTCTCTAACAACGGACCATGCATAGCAAACCTGTACTTTGCTGAGTTTTGGGCGTAATATCAATAATTTTGTCCTGAAATCTACAAGGGTAGATATTTTCTTCGATTTATTGCCAACAGCAATTTTGAGGTTCTTGGGGATTTTTTAATGCTGTTTTCGCTTCCATATAAACCTTGAAATAAATTGAATTAAAGTGACCGCGAAAATGATCGTGTAAGGACCACTTTACTGCATTGTACTCTAGGATGAACCCCCTAGGATATTCCCAAATCCTTCGCAAACTTTGCCACCCACCGAGTCATATATTCGAGAACCTTTGTTTTTCTTCCTTACCTTTCAGAAATGTAACGGCTATGGATAAAATGTACGAGAAGCAGCAAATTTACGTTAATATTTTTGGGCAGTGAACAAAGGAGATCTTAGACGAAAACGAATTATTAGACACTTGGGCCGGCCTCATTCTGTAATTAGAACACCCTATAATTAGATCAATAGAAAGTACGCATTAAATAAAGTTGTGGAATCTGCGTTTCAACGCCTGGTAAAAAATGTAACCGCCACAACATGATGCCGAGCAGTGAGCTGTAAATACTACTAACTTCAAACTTAGGTCGCTGTACCGGGGGGGGGGGGGGGACTCACACTGGGGCCCAATGCATGGGTACTAATTTAAACGTCTGTAATTACTCAGCACTCAAAGCAAACAAGGCTTTTTGATGCAGTTGCGACCAGTCCATGGCTTTGCCGTCTGTTTCTACAAGATCTGTTTAATGCCGATTCTGGCACGTGCGATATGACGACGTGTGGCTGAGGGAAAGGTTTCTTACATTTCTAAGTATCGTATCGCCTTCATCTTCAACGATCAAGCATTTCCGCCTTGCGGTACTCGAAACGCAGGGGGAAATTAATGCGACCACAGAGCGTCACATCGCAGAAGACGTGAATTCTCAGCAACATCGCTGTGAGAACCTCAAATCACACAAATCTTCAATGTTATTTTCACGTATGCCTAAGTATTTCAAGTGGTCTCCTCCATTAAATATCTTGATTAAAACTGTACGTGCGCTTCTAGTTCTCTGCACACGTCCAGTTCCAAAGCAATTAGAATATGGCTGTACAGCATGATCCTGCCATTGTGTTATATTCGCTTATCTCCAATTACCCTCTCTCCGTCCTTCCGCGTCTTCTTACGGGTACCCGTAAAATGTAAGTAAATTTAATTGACGGGAGTCCTGCCAAAATGTTAACATCTTGCAGACGAACTGTGCTAAGAACTGTAACTCATGCAGTGTAACAAACTTCGCTACGTAACCCAGAAACAGAAAGCTATGCGATAATGGAGGTCTCACAGCGGTGCCGATGGTGAATTAAGTCTTCTAGGATACTACGTCTTGTCAACTGTTAAACGGTTACCGACTTTTCGGAGGATCGTACCGCCTCCTTCTTGAGGGTAGGGCAGTTCAAGAAGACTTAACTGCTTGACCCTTAAGACGAAGGCAGCACGAGTCTCCAAAACGTCGGTAAATGTTTACCAGTCTTCACGGCGTACATCTGAAGGTCTTAAATCTTCACACCAGCCACTTTTAGAAGAAAACTGAACTTACATTCACTTGACACGTTCAGAAAGCCAGACCACTGTGTTGACCGGTGTGCCACTGAGCATTTCCACACTCCCTTGTCTTCTTCTGTCACGTTGTGAATCGTCAGACCGCAGTGACCTCTACTGAAGCCGTCACCGAAATAGCTGTAGTTGGCGTTCCCTATGCCTTCTTTCGGAAGAAGCACTTCACCGTCAGGCCGAGTAAAACGGCAGTCCGTTACCGGTCCTGGGTGTATACTGCAGAGCAAGCTCTTTCCATTCTTAAACCCCTCTGAATGGCTGACATTTGCTTCGATGTCTCCTGCAGCAGAGATTGAGTAAAAGTTATTTAAAAATCTTTGAGATCTAAGTGCCTTTTAAAAGATATATCTAAGAGTGAGCAATTCTTTAGTGATCTCAGCCTATCTGTAACAGCGCCCAAATTATGGTACCAGGTTGAGTGAAACGTGGTGAGATACACCTAGAGACACTTTTATAGAATCCGTCAATTTGTGGTTCAATCTGATTTATTGAATTGTTACGTATGCTTTCAGGAGGTTTTGAAGAATCTGGTATTTGGAATTTCTGTTATACGCGTGTTCGTATATGCGAATTAAATTTGCTTCCATTTATTACGGCAAGTTCAGTTCTCTAAGAACGCCCATTAGCACGGATGTTTAAGTATTTATTGTAAAAGAAAACAAAAAGAAAATTTGCAGATATCCATAAAAAGTGCCTTATGTCTCGCAAAGTATTTGCAGAAACGTACTGATTTTGAGTACGTCAGCCGTAGGGACAAGAGCGCCTGTAAAATATACAGCCTTCAAAGCGAAATTTTCAAAGGCAACCCCGGAAAGTATTTGCCGCCTTTATACAAATGTTAATTGCTTATTCAATATAAGAACTCCTTTGACTACTTGTAATTTTAAATTAATTGAAGAGAATTTATTTCTTTATGTTATTAAATTTCGTCGGGACTTTCATCGAAAAATACACTACCAGTATTAAAAAGTGCCCTAGAAGAAAGTTTGAATTAACAGTGATTACGAAACTGGGGGCTCTATATCAGAAGTTCATTTTTATCTAGTTTCTTTTCCTTTAATAAAATTCTATATTACCAAAGAATTCTATACTTTTATAGTACAATATAGTGTACAGAATCTCTATTACTCATAATGAATTGTTTTCCTTACTTTTTTTTACATCGATTTCCTGAACAAGTGTCTCATTCGTTAACTTTCCATCAATTCCAAAAACAAATGTCCAGTTTCCTTCGTCAGCATCAGTGACGATGTTCTGTGTGTAATTGCAAACAGATGCACGCTGGACCAGCTCCTTTCTTGGATTCCAAATTTCACAATATTTGCTGTATGGTTGTTTTGGTATGTCGAGTGCCTGTGTGTCACCGATAAGCCATTCCTTTGCAGGTATTTCTCCGCTATTGATTTGGTCCAACGCTGAAATTATCAGTCATTTATGCTCTGTTATATACAATTGTTTATAGCGATAAATAATGGGATCTATACCTTGAATGTTCTCATGAAACAAAAATTCATTAGCCTAAAAACAATTTTTAGTAAATTTACAGAAAGTATTTAGGAACAATATAATTTGCGATAAAACATAAATAAATAATAGTGAACTTCGAAAAGTTTACAGCACACATATGTTAAACCTTTAAAGACGGAGCGCGTCTGTTTTATATAAGGACTCAGTGCGTACCGCGCTGTAAACACTCTCCACTTCGGTTATAAAAACCAGTCTCTTAATGTTTTATAAGGCAAAGTTGCTGTTTGTTCTGAGATCCGTACAAAACACGCAAACGCAATGTGGGCACCACGTGGAATTTGTGAATGTTAAACCTGGTGGTATGTAAAGTTACCGCTAGCCTTTAAATGTTAACATACAGACAACTGTCATTTCACGCCAAGGTTACGTTCCTGAAAAATGTCGCCCAAATCGAAATCACACAAATCGAATACAAATTTCCCATTTAAAACAACGTGTTTCCTGAGGATCAGGGGACTGACAACCTCATCCTATATAGTGTACGACTATCTCACTAGCGGACGTACAGACCTGTAGAGTATGTATGTATTGTAGGTACAGTTTATACACATTTCTATACAGTACGCATACTTTGTATACAATAGATTTATTTATTTCTAAGGAAGAAATATAAGAGACTCAGATTCTCAGATTTTGGTACGGTTCATTCAGATAGGTCTGCAGCAGTATTGCTACAAACAAACACTTTAGTTCCTGACTTAGCATTTTCTTTAATCCTATCAGCATTATCACGAACTGTATGTACGCTGCTATGAACGAGTCTAACCTTACGGCATATATCAGCAGTTCATTCACCCTTTTCACGTACGCTTATTACGCTTATTTTTTCAGTGCCGATTGTCTCTCGACGATTTTTCACTTGGGTTGCAGTACAAGATGCAGATTTAGGTTTCTCATTCATATTGATAAGAAAAGCCAATGCTGTTGAACAGCAAACCAAATTAGACGCTGCTTATGTCACTAAATACACGTGAATGACGGCGTGACAGTGACGTCACTTCCTGCTAGCCTCTTACAGAAGATAACCGTGACCACGGATCGTTTATGCCAAATCGCGTAAACTGAAAATTATCGAGTAAATTCGATAAGCGAGAAAACGTATCGTCTATGCCAAGTAGTGGTAAAGCGAAAATTATTGCGAACATTCGAAAAATGGTGACTATTTTCCAATCGCGTTAAATCTAAAAGCGCAAAATGAAATCGCGTAAAACGAGAGTTACCTGTATTCTATATACACAATTAAAATGCATGTATGTATTGTGGTGGTGTTTAGATCTCATTATGTAAGGTAATAAACTGCTGTGCTTGTAACATGCAACTGACAGACACTGTGGAAGAATACCGTCGCTTGACGGTGTATGTGTGTAAGGGACGAAGGAGTATCCGTTAGAATAGAGCATCTTGGATTGAGCATTCATAAAATGATGAATTACAGTCCCGTTTCATCGCCAAGTGATAGAATGCCTACTGGGCTTATATACTATACAGTTATACATAGTCTACTGCATGAAATATAAAATATAAATAGGAACACCGGCGGGAAATAAATATGATAATTGTACTAATTAATTAATTTGCGGTAGCTACAGAGATTACAGCAACATTCTAAATTATCTAAACACCGCGATTAATCTCTGAATGGTCTAGTAGGCTAAGTGTGATACGGTGGGGGGGGGGGGGATAAAATTGCTTCCGTTCTTGAATGCATCCCCATATATTTGTACAAACAAATCATTGCTAACAGAAAGCCGCCTGTTCTTAAAACTAGATGTCTTGTAGAGTAAGACTGTAATATTGGTAGTTACGTTCATTGAAAACCATTGCTGACGAGGGACTACTCTATCTGACAGTTAGAACTGAATGTCTAGTTCTGAAAAACTTATCTGACAGCAGAGGCCGAAATTCAGTACAACCAGTACGATTCTGTCATTGGAGATCCTCAAGCAGTTTCATTCACTTTCCAAACTGAAAAACTTTTACCCTAAGGCCATTCACATTCATTCCTTAAAAATCATCCAGTGTCACAATACCACCTGATGTTTTGGGTGCATTTTACAAGCAAATATGTATTTGGAATGAAATATATTTTTTCATCTCTCAGTCCTAAGATATTTACTGTAACGTCATAAATTTACCATCCCATTTATTCCCTAATTAAGACTACACAATTCCAGTGACATTTGAAGCCAGCCGTCTCGTTCGTCGTTTCCTCTTCCCATAGAATAGGTCTTATGAGCGACCCTTGTACATCTCGGAATATTTCAACCGCTTGATTTGTCTTATATCCTAATCCCTTATTGAGTATAAAATCCCCTGTTTCCAGGCACTTCCAATTCATATCCTGTTCCTTAAATTCAGAAACTATTTCCTAACACCTACAGAATAACCGAAAAGGCATTCTTTACATACAGACAGGCACACGTAGGGAACGTCTCACTAGTCTGCCTACAGAGCGGCTGTCCTCACGGGAGCGGTATCTCATACGAACGTTCCAACCGCCGAGACTGCACATTGCGTCTTCCCCTTCAGTGCAACTGGCGTCACAGATTTCCAAGTGCCGGCCTTCAATTTCTAAGCACGCCATGCACCATCTAAAATACTGCCTAGAACACGAGAGGGCTCTTTTATTGAAATACAGTATTGGCAATTTTTGTTGAAAATTATCTGTCAGTTCTTGCAAAGAATGCGAAATCCCCCATGTTTTCCCTGCTTCTGTCAGTTCCCTGAAAAATGGTTTCAGGTTTAATTTAACCTAAGTGTCTAAATTTATTTCCTGAAGAAAACGCGAACCCTCTGATTTTGCAGGCATTTACTGCACTTTAAGATGATGTAAGGGAAAGTTCATGAAATGGATTGTAATTTTCCTACACGGATAGCTCTTACTCTGGCTGTTTACGTCCGTAATTATTGTAAAACATATGTCATCCAAGAAGAATACAAGTTTTTATATTTCATTCTTGTTCCTGCGATATTTTTTCTGCTTTTCCTTACATTCTCCTTATTTACGGCATCTTGCCGGACCCATATGCACTTTGAAAAATGTGCAAATAAATCCGTTCTCAGCAACAGAATACTTTTCCACATTAGCTTATCCCTTCTGTCTATCCCTAGCAGAGCAGACAATATGATGTAACAGCCGGCTAACACGTCTTGCGTAAACGAGACGTTATTTCCTTATACTCGGAACAAAGATGAGTAAGACGCTTTGTACACACACACACACACACACACACACACACACACACACACACATGTGCATATCTTGAAGTTGAGTGATCTGGATTGTATGCTGATAGCGTTATGGTTCTGAATATTGGGAAGCATTGAAAGAATTTATTTCACTCCTAATTCTTCACTCCATCTCATTAGGTGTTCACAGGTGTGTAAAGTACTGAAAATTTTAAAATCATTTGTTAAGCTCTTAACCTACTGAATGGGACAAAATTCACAGCATATGGAAGTCTTTTAAAGAACGCACCATAGTACGTCACATTTGGCGAGGGCTTGCTGTGTACTTCTGTCATAATTGTAACGTTCGTGCATGCAGGCGCGCTAACGTCTGCCGAACTGTTTAGTTTTGAAGACAATTTGTGCGAGCAATGTGCCAGTTTGTTACTTTTTAATTTCGTTTTCTTTAGTTTAATACCAGCATATCATTACGCACCATAGTCTTGGTATCTGAGGATACTTACGTATAACCGTCACCGCAAACTCTGCGAATGTGTAAGCTCCACCACTGCTGGACATCCGAAGTGTCCAATTGCCACTATCACTTGTGGCCACACCTTCAACTTTAAATCCACACTCATCTAGAAACCAAATTTAAGTTTTTTTAAGAACATTAAATTACACCAAACTGTAATTCCAACTGTTGTATTGTAGGCTCTGTCCGTGTAGGCGGGGATCTGTGTACTTGTGCTTGTGTGTGACGTGAAACTGCGTAAGTGTAACTAGGATGGTGCTGACTCTGACAAATTTCATGTCTCTTCTGAAGACCTTGAAGGGGTCAGGCTCCAGTTACAAATGAGAAAATGTCCTTTCGTGGAGAAAGGTGGGAACAACTGTGTAACGAATGTCCAATATTTTAACACAGAATGGCTCGGTTTTTCAGAGTGAAGACTGTTGCGAATACGGGAGAGTATCTTTGGCTTAAGCTTCCGTGATTGCAAGAGAACACCGTTTCGATGGTCAGTTCAGTTCTCGGATTTAGCAGAGGACCAACCATACCCATTCTATTGGCTGACCCCTTTCCAACCTGAATACATGTACTTTGAGTCGAATAGGTCAATTTCGTATGAGGGTCATCGCAAAATACCCAGCTGTATCTACCGACTGCACTGGCCCTTTGATTTGCCAGGGAATACGTCTAGCAGTCTTAAAGATGAGCACTGCAGTGTTCTTCAGGACTCTGATGGCGATCCTGCAGTCTCCAAGGCAGTGCAGTTGGAGGATCTATGTCTCGTCCTAACTGTTGAGAGGCGTCGACTAGAAAGACGTTGGTATGCCCGTCGCGTCATCTGCTTACAGAACCAACTCAGCCTGGCTAGGAATTATTTGGCATGTCTCTCACCCAGAGGGTTAAGAGGACGGGGAACACGAGTCAACAGTGAGCCACTGCAGTCTACATGCTACGGTCAGTCTGTGCTTCTAAAGATGTTTGAAAATCTGGAGAGGTGAGGTGGGAGTGTATTTTTCAACGGGTTGTTTGGGAAACTGAGAAAGGATAGCTTTTAGAGGGAAAATCAATCCTTAAGGTTTCGAAAGTCTTAGCCGCATCCAGGAATACTGAGCCTGTTAGCCTTCCCTGTTGATTTCCTGTTGCCATTTTCAACGCGACGGACCAGCTGCACTTATACCGTGTCTATGGGTCGGCACCCGAACTGCTCGTCACGCACCAGACCCTCTCGTTTATTTTTTTACCATCATAGCGAGTAGGATCTTTCCAGAGATTTTCTAGTTATGTGATGCAGACTTATGTATGGATGGGCTAAAAGTCAGCGCAGGGCCCTTAAGAAGCTTCAATATGGATACCACGCGAACGTGTTTCCATGCTGGTGGGACTGTGGAGAACACCGGTAAGTACTTTTGTGAGAAATGTTATTCGAACGCTTAGGCAGATATTCAGGACTCTATATGTTTTACCGTTCGGGCCTGTAGGCTTGCCTACCACAAGGCACCTGATGGCTTATTGGGCACCGAGGTGCTGGTTAACTTATTTTCATTTGTAAGAGAATAAAGTTATTCTCGTGTCACCTCTTTGAGTTTAACACAAAGTCACTGCCTCTCCCGACTGGATTAAGCGTGAAGTAACTGGGAATTGAGAGTCAGCCAGTGCTTCTGCTTTCTCAGCCTGTGAGACAGCAAGTCTTTTCTTACAACCAAAAAGGGTGAGGAAGATGGGACTGAAAAAATGTCGTAAAATATCTTCATAATCCATTAATGTGGACTATGTACATTACTCTTTCGTTGTTTGCAAGATTTTCAGATTTCCTTTCGTTTTCTTCTTGTTACGAAAACAATATTTGGATTGCCAATCGAAGTGCTGCGCAGAATTGTAAGTAATACTTAAACATCTGTTTCGTAGAGAATCTTTAAAACTTACCTTTGGTTCCCCAGTGATTAGAAGAGTTATGCGAAGAATCCAAAAGAATGTCAGATGTTCCATTCGGGTACAATACCTCACAATTTTTACCATTATCATTTTCAAAAGAATCTTCCAACCGTAGATAGAAGTTCTCATCCTCTACTACTTGTAGTGTACCAGTAGGAACGCCACCTGTAGGAAATAAATTTTATTTGATTTAAAAATCTCACACAGTCATTTAATTTAAACAAAATAAGGGCGTTTTAAATATAATTTAGAACTATGAGCATTTTTAACTCTCTTAAGCACAGAGGTAATATTTGTAACACCCGCTTTAACATGTAGAACAAAAAACTTCGGGCGCAGAGTATATTGACTTGTTTTGTGTAATTGTCAGCTAAAGAGTGATTGTTTCCCTGAACAGAAATACGTGATTGGTCATTGTAATTGTGTCTCCGTGTGTTTAACTCTGAGGTGAGAAACAGAATTTTGTATAATATATGGATGAATGCCATGTTGTAACAGATATTAATTCCAGCAACAGTGCAGTATACAAGAGAAAATGAAGTTCTTCGGACTTTGGGAAGGAAAAAAGAGAAACAGAACTTGACTCCAGGGTTTTAGGCAAGTTCTGAACGAACGTACGTAAAAACCGTAATAAGAGTTTGTCAATTTAATAACTGGAACTTTGTCATTAAAGCACCCCTTAGTTCAGGAGAATAAGCTGTCATACTACGTGAGTAAGATCTGTTTTCGCAAAGCGATGAAGTATTGATACGAAACTCTTTCTATGAAAGACGGAGAAGATGAATTAAAGTAGCATACGCAATAGAGCAGCAGTAAATGCAGTGTGAAACAGACAAGTGGCTGCACTGTAGAGTTCCACAATATGTACTCGTAAGTACGTCCGTGTTACGTGTATATAAACAGTTTATAAGCACACATTATTGGCTCAATGGATAATGATGTAGTGTGAGAACCCACAGGTTTGTTCAAGAAGAAAGTCTGCGGTTCAAAAATATACCGAAATTTTTCAGGTAATATCCCTCCCTAATAAGAACTCAAGTAATCAGCAGTCGTCTAACAAGAATATTCAAAATGATCAACTTTGCTCCGCTTTTCTTGATAAACATTTATCTCTTGCACCACACAGATCCTGGAGATCAAGTTAGGACTTTCAGTTGCGACAGGTCGATAGCCTCCTCGAAAGCGAGTTCTCCAGCGAGCGTTGTCTAATATTTCCTCTTTCAAGTTCCGGTATCTTATCTTTTCCTTAAGGTCATCCAGTAGCTGCTAACGTCTTCTTATTCGTGTCTTCGTCCCTTAGATCTTTCCTTCTGTCATTCCGTCAAAAAAGTTTTTAAAAAGCAGCTCCTAAGCAAGATGTGATAAATTCAGTTGGCCTTCCGTTGTTTTATTTGTGTATACAGTTCCTTTCTTTCTTCACTCTATGTACGCCTTCTCCATTTTTCACATAATCGGTCCAGCGTCCTTTTCCACCCTTCTCCAACACCATATTTCACATCTTTGCGGGTACTTCTGATCTACTTTCCGAAGTGTCCACTTTTCAGCACCTTATACACCTATGCGCCGAATGCAGCAATTCAGTAGATCTTTCCTTAAATTTAAGTCCATTTGCCTGTCATCTTCTTCTTCTTCTTCTTCTTCTTCTTCTTCTTCTTCTTCTTCTTCTTGTTTCTCTTCTTTTTCAATGTCCCTTTACTCACGGCAAACATGGACTTGGGTTCACACGTACACCTCGCAACACGTGCTATCGGGCTGTCAATGTAGCTGAAATATTCCACATTCCGCACCTGTTTTTGATCAAGCATGAATTGCACTTGTGATGATTGTTTTGATATTCTCATTGCCTTAGGATGTTCCTCATTCATTTCCATTTCATAACATCTTTCAATTTCAATTATTGTACCAGTCTTGCTCTGTAGTACCATTTCTTCCTTAGCCAGTAGCACATCTTTTGCATATTTCGCAGTGCCAATTACTTTTACCCGATTCTGCAATACCCAAATCTTTCAAGAGATTTCTTGATAATATATTCGTTCTATACTTGACAAATATCTGTGACAAAAACCAGCCTTCTCTACCCCTTTTCCAATTTTCATACTCTTTTCTTAATCTCGTCCAGTCGTACTGTCACACATTGATCCGTTTTCTGATCAGATTTCTTTCTCGCCAGCCGACATCACGGTGCTTTAGAATCTGGGTTAATTTGTCCCTGTTTACACGACCAAATACCTTCTGGCAGTCTACGGAGTAGGCAAACACTCCTTCATCTATATTCATAGTTCTTTCTGGCATTAATCTCAGCATCCGAATTGCTTCCCCACCCTCTCCAGAGACTAAATTTATCTCCTTCAAATACGTCTTCAGTCGTTCTTTTTCCAGCCTTCCACCACTCATTCGAGCTGCCATATTTCCTGCGTGTCCGACGGGGCTGATTGTTGCATATTATAGCTTTGGTTTCTTATTTAAAGCAAACACTCTAACTTCAATGACATCTTGAGGCTACACCCCTGTTTCTTACATGTTGTTGATCAGTTGTTTCTTAGTTCAATACCATCTCTTCCCAACAAGTACAGCAGCAGGTGCCTTAATATTTACTCTAGCCTTCTTATTCCTGATCTGCTTGATAGCTTTCTCCACTTCACTACGCAAGAATTAAGGGCTTTCCAGGTCTGTATCTACTTCCTCCTCGGATTACACTTTCTGATTTTCTGGACATCTGGCTCGATCAGTAAGTTCTGTAATACATTTCTCCGAGATTTTTATGCTGTATATCAAATCCTAAGGTCCTCTTCTTTGAAATTTCATGAAATCGTCTATTTGATGTTAAGGTATTTCCTCTTAGCTTTGCCTGTGCCTCCTTTTAATTTCTCCTTCATTCTTCTCTTGTGCCTTCTGTCTTTGTTGTTGACATTTAACCACTTCTTTCGTTAATTAATTTTACTCTTTATTTCCTTACAAATCCATGGTTTTCTCGCTCTCCTCTCAACTGTCCCGACAGACTCACTCATAGTGTCTAACACATATTCGTTCATATAGTTTCACTGCACTGCCACATACATATTTTCACATTCGATTTTACAAAGTTTTTTTCTACAATATTTTGCATTTCCTCTCGTTGGGCGTGCAAAAAGTACTCAATATAACATACAATTTAGTTTTATCTCCTTAATTACACTCCGAACTGGATTTCAGAACTGTAAATTTTGGACACGTGCAAACGCATACCGGTTCTTCAGCACTGCATCACAGAATTAAACAGTGCAAAGAATAACGCACTGCAAGGAGACGGACACTTCTTCTGCAGTGTAACAGAAGCAGAACGTTCACCAACTGGAGCCTATCCTCCTAAATTATATGCAAGTTTATATCTTGCAAACACATTTTAATATTATCCTGAAGTCTCGCCCAAAAACAAATTTTCAAGTGGCTTTTCATTCCAAGAATATTAACCAAACTCTTCCTTTTTTAAGTGTGTCATGTCACAAAGCTGTCAGTTGGTAAGATTTAATAACGTCAGTGATGGATGAGTGGATACGTAAAATCAAGAATGGAATGACACTGACAAGGGAAAATCGAACTACCTGTCCCACTCTCATTTTTCATCAGAAACTCCACTCTAATTTGTTCCTTTCACTTCTGTTGCCAGATATTAAGTAAACACCCACCATTTTCTTCGTGAATTTAAGGTTACAATGGATTCTCCTCACCGTATTTTAATACCACTTTTAAAACCGTCTCTGGCGTAAGGTACCGCCCGGCTCGCACACCTAATTACACGGATTCGACACTTTTCACCACACCAATGTGACTGTCTTGGTCATAATGATATTATTTTCAAGGTCTGAACACACGTTTTCTAAGTATGTCACACTAGCTAATTTTCAAACATCTTTGCCCCAAAAGGGCTGGAGATAAATTGCACTTTGAGTGAAGGAAGTGCCTTTCCTTTCCTCTACTGAGGCGCAACAGCCCAAAACGGGCCCAGGCCGCCTCCTTCTGGAAATTTCTAGATCAGACTCAGACACACCACACTCGTTAGGACTCCTCTGGACGAGTGATTAGTCCGTTGCAGAGACCTCTACACGACAACACACAAACACTCACAAGAGACAATCATTCATGCCCCGGTGGGATTCGAACCCACGATCTCCGGAATCGCTAGGCCGAAGGCTCACGCCTTAGACCGCGCGGCCACGGGGATGGGCGTAAAGTGCCTTTCAGTGCACAAATTACCGAACAGTGCAAAATGTGTACCAGTACAAAAGTGGCACTGGCGTTCAAATCGCTCTGCAGGTTAAAATGTGCCCTATATTGCACAAATTGCAGAAGAGATTACATAGTGCACTTCAGTGCAGAACTTCGATTACAGTGTACAGAGTGCACTACAGTGAATAAATTGCTGTTGGGTTCATAATTTACAGTGTAAAAACTGGAATACTTTGTAAACAGTGCACAGTAAAAATAAAGCAATCCCTGTACACCCTAAAGTTTCCAGGAGGCTGAGGCTCCCAGAATTTCTAGAATATCAGCACATTAAGGTGGTAAGGTTCTTAGCCCTACACACCGGCAGCCTTTACCCACCAAAAAATATTCCTGGTGTTGATTTCTGTTAGAGGCTGAGTCGAAGTCAGGGCCACATCGCAGCCGAAATGATTATCTCAGTTAAAAATTTCGATGACACCATCGGGAACCAACCTGCAAACTTCCGGCTTATAGCACAGCGCCTCAACCAAAAGCGCCACCGCGAAACATTTTCTTCGTAATATGGGCCACTTTTGAAAAGTTCAAGGGCTTTAATTTAAGTCTGGTGTTTATAGACTTGACAAGAAAGAATCAGAATTTAATTCTCATAAAATTGTTAATACTAAATTCTGTTATTATATTTAATTAACTCCGGCAAATTGTTTTGACGCACATTATGCAAAATGAAAGCCACAAGTGTTCACTATGCCTTTATTCTGTGTACTTTACTGACATAATGCGTAAGTGCTGGAATGGGAAGGAATTAACCGGTCAGCATTAGCACACAGACGTTTGTGATCAGTTGTTTAAAGTCATTCTTCCAAAGAGGTTGTATAGGTAATCAAGTAAAGTAATACAAATATAAGGAAACTATATTTTCTTACCACTACGCAGGTAAACATAAAATGTGTCTTCTCCGACGGTTCCATTTCTCATCTTGTATTCTAATCTGTAAACACCAGTCAATATTTTACTTGTGATATTGACTGTAAAATCGCAAGGACCATAAGATAGGTACAGATCCGCTGGAATCTCGCATATCTCGCCAGGCAAGGACGGGAGCGTGGTCGGTGTGACAGAACCAGCACCATACTCGTAATGGCAGACGGTCTTGTTTGGCAGCGTAAGTGTGCATTCAGATGCTGAAATTGTGCTACTGATATGAACAACTTCATTCAGGTTAATGGTTTCCTCTGCTCCTTGCACTGCAACAAGATTGAAAATTGATTACTTCTTTTAGAGCAGTGGAAATTGTGTGGACAGTCTTCTTCATTAGTCATATTGCTGTAACAGGGTGTAGAGAAATATGATAAACGGCTCAAAGTACATTAGTCACTGTGCTTAGTCTTCAGCAGCTTGCTGCCGTTTCAAAAATTTTATTGAATACTGCATAACGAGCCATTGCAGGTGTCCCGAACCAGAAGTAATTAGAGACTCGCAATTGGGTACTGATTTACATTTCCTGTACAGGCTGAGGGCAACCAAATATAACTTCTTCGCATATATTTTGTGATACATTTCTGTTTAAGGAATACCTAAATGTATTTTAAAATTACAAAGAATCTGTTCCGTGTTTTGCTTTTATTACACAGCATTTTGCAATTTGCTACAAAAATTAAGTCGCCACTGAAAATTAATATCGGTATGCCAAGTTTCACAGAGGAAGAATTTTGAAAACCATTTTCTAGGTAGAACCGTACAATGAGTTCACGTCACTCTAAAACAGGAAAAACTTATTAAGGATGTTAGCCTGTTTCGGCCAGATTCAGTGCCGGTCAGAATAAACAAGAAGCAGCTCTCATATGGAGCAGAAGATAAGCACATTAAGACCCCAGAGAATAACTTGCAGTGAAGTTTCAATTTGCCATTCTAAACGCTGCAGTTCATTCGGTAGAAGGAAGATTCTCACAAATGCATCAAATCGGTTCCACACTTGCCTTCTTGTACAGTATCCACAGCTAGCATTTCCGAACGTCGGAACAAATGTCGGAAAACTGCAGGCTAGTGGTCTCAAATATAGGGTATCTGTGCTTCTGATTTGTGACGTTAAATGCAAGCCACTTGTAGACGAGTTCCCAGTGTCGCAGCCTTAAAATATGTATCGAATTTTATACGTAAAGACAAGAAGGGGCAATATACCTATAACGTGAAATTGAAAAGCATTCATATTGTTGCGTGCAGGGTTCTTGTAATTAACAAACTAAATAACTCCATGCAGCAGAGGCCTTCTTGAGGAAATAACAGTTCCTCAGCTAGTCAAGAAATTACCCATATTTCATGGAACCCAGATGTTCATTACCGCATTCACAAGAGCCCGCCACCTGTCCCTATCCTGAGCCAGCTCAATCCAGTTATGGCTGCCATCCCACTTCTTGAAGATCCATCTTAATATTATCCTCCCATCTACGCCTGGATCTCCCAAGTGGTCACCTTCTCTCGGGTCTCCCCACCAAAATCCGGTATGCACCTCTCTCCTCCCCCGTACGTGCCACATGCCCCGCCCATCTCAGGCTTCTCGATTTGATTACCCGAATAATATTTGGTGATGAGTACAGGTCATTAAGTTCCTCGTTATGTAGTCTTCTCCACTCCCCTGTCGCCTCGTCCCTCTTACGCCCAAATATCCTCCTCAGCACCCTATTCTTGAATACCCTCAGTCTTTGTTCCTCCCTCAGTGTGAGAGACCAAGTTTCACACCCATACAGAACAACAGGTAAAATTATAGTTCTGTATACCCTAATCTTTGTGTTTTTGGATAGCAACCTGGAAGACAAAAGATTCTGCACTGAATGATAGCAAGCATTCCCTGACTTCAATCTGCTATTAATTTCTTCATGAATAGAGTTTCAATTCGTTATGGTTGCTCCCAAATATTTGAATTCTTCCACCCTTTCAAAGGATTTATTATCTATCTTTATGTTGTGATTGTGTCGTGCATTCTGATTTCGAGACATGACCATGTACTTAGTTTTCTCAGCATTTTCTTATAGACCGATCTTCTTACCAGCAATCAATAAGTCTTCTGCGTTTTTCTTTATACTATGGATGCTTCCGCCCAATATATTAACATCATCAGCATAAACCAGAAGCTGATGTGTACCATTCAATTTCAAGCCCTCCTGGTTTACCTGAACCCTCCTAATGGCATATTCTAAAGCAAAGTTGAAAAGCAATGGCGACAGATCATCCTTGTGTTTCAAATCATTCTTAATAAGAAACGTCTCAGACAGGTGTTTGCTTACCCGAACTCTGCTATAGGTTTCATTTAGACACATTTTTATTAACATTACTAGTTTCATGGGTATACCGAACTCAATGAGAATATTATACAAGACCTCCCTCCTAACTGAATCATAGGCTTTCTTGAAGTCTATAAATATCTGGTGCACTGCCACATTGTATTCTCATTTTTTCTCAACCAGGATTCTTGTCAGATGATAATAACTATCAATCCACTGGGGTCACATTTTTGTATTATTTTAAAATTTTGCGTAATTGTGGATTGTTTTACTATTATTAGTTTACTTTCTTATACGTCTTTGAAGAAAGTACAGCATAAGTCTATTTCTTTATATTTATCCTCCTTATAGGCTTATAACCTAAAAATTTAAAAAATGTAACTCCTGATTTACAAAAAATATTTCGCAAACAATTTTTATCTATGTTCATAATCCATCTACAATCAAATTTCTCTTTCGTAGATATATGCAATTTTATTAACTACTATGATTGCAAGGTTTATTGTTCTTAGTTTGGTTTCATGTAAATGGCAGGAACGAAAATCGAAAACTTCAGAAGAACTTAACGTCACAGCACACAGTTTCGGTCGCTGATTGTTACATCAGAACGCACTATATGTGTTTCAATTCACCACAAGTGACAAAATATTGTTATGTAATTATAATGAATTATAGTTCCTTTCTGTGGCGCAACAGCCCCAGTCGGGCCTAAGCCACCTCATTTTCGAGGTTTCTAGGCCACACAAAGTTACACACAGAAACACACCGGGTAGGAATCCTCTGAAAGAGTGATCAGTTCTTCGCAGAGGCTGCTACCTGAACATCACACAAAAGGAAAATTCCATGTTTTCAGCGGGATTCAACACTGCGATCCCGGCAATCAAGCGGCTGCACACCTGTACCATTGACCGTAAGGCAACTGGAATTGGGAGTGAAATATAGGATCTGTAGCGGTGGATAGTGTATATTATTTTTTTATTCTGACTTCTTCTACGCACTCATTTTAGGTGCAGAATTTTAAGAGTAAATTCTCTACGTATACTGGTCTTAAATCGCCCTCATGCAAAGTGCAGCTTAATCTGCACGCGCCACCCAGGAAAAATCTATGAGTACTAAACTTTATGACCCAAAGTTTTTGTTTTTAATTTCATTACTCTTAAGGCACAAAGCGTCGTGTAATGTTGCACGATTTATGGAGTGTCAAAATATGCCGTATTTATTATAATTGTCTCACATAAAGCATGACATTCGGACAAACCACAGCTGACACGAAACCATGTTTTGATTTTCTCTACAACACTTACATGAAACTTCTCCCATTCCGTCAAGAATTCAACGGGATGTTGTTGTTAATACAGTTGGGTCTTCAAGTAAAGTGCAGATTAATTTTCTTGACAATTCTTAATACGAGTCACAAATACAGAATTTCCATGCGGACAGACAGAGAGACTGACGGACAGGTATGACAAAGTTGAGGGTTGCTTTTCGTTATATTGTGAACGCGCCTAATAAGTTTGCAGACAGTCTGCCCAGTAACATCATACCGCTTCGAAGTTTACTGACTCTTCCTATTTATGTGGGAAGTTTACAAGCAAAAGCTAATAAAGATGTGCCTTGTTGCACAGTGCTGTAGAATAGAATAGGAGTAAGTGTGTTAGCTGCGGTGTCTAATGAACAGAACACTGAAAAAATATTAGCATTTGCTGATCGGTAAAAACTTTAGAAGGACTAAGGTGAATGAAAAAGAAAATTCGAATTGGTTTAAAATATCTCAGAAGGAATTTAAATTTTGTAATCGGCCGATTACATAGAACTTTTGGTATTAATTTCATTCACTCCTATCTTAAAACTGATGCTATGGTTTTATCCTGTGCGGAGGGGGCGGCATGTCTAAGCTTCTCTCGGGGCGGATGCTAAATTTTCAGGCGGTCCCGGGTGGGACACAGACCTTTCAAACTGAGCGTCCTTTACTTACCTTCTCTTTAAAAGAAAAACATTGCGATGCATCAAGGTGGATATCCGTATTTTTTCCTCTTCATTAATTTATTTATTTACTTTATTTATTTATTTGCGTATTTATTTATTTATTTATTTATTTATTTATTTATTTATTACCTACTGAGTCTCAAATCAGAGTACAGTATTAGCACTTCACAGCACAACACACGCTCCGATATTTTTTATTAACTAATAAGCACCGAAACAACGCGTAGCTTACTTTACTAATACTTCATATTTCTTTTCATACTACTTCTTGCGATAGTCCCAATATATACGCAGAAAACACTGCCTGTAATCACGCACACCCCAAATCTCACAGCGGTATTCCGGCATGACTGCATTGTCAATTAATCATAAGGTAATGCAGCAAATAAAAAACAGGCCTGCAAAGAGTCATTGTGCTGAAAGAGGGAAACATAATTCTTACAAAAATTCCATTCAAATGATTGCCTTCTATGTTTGCACGCCGCGTGGTATAAAGAGTCCTTGCTGACTTCGGAACAAACTTACTGCATCTCACAGTGAGGGGCACAGAAAACCATCACTTGAGCAACACAAGCAGAAAAAACTTGAAAACCTTCCTTACGTTTATATCACTGAAGAAGACCAGATGTTGGCACAGAGATCTGGGTGCCTCTACTGCTTTATTATAATTTACTTTTATATATTAAGTAATTTATTACAACACGTGATCTTCATGCTCAGGTTGGGTTACCACAAATAGTGTACTGTTGTCCCAACGTCATTTTATTTTCATCGTTTATGATTCCATTGTTGTGACATTTCAGTGATACGAAACCGTACCTTTACAAAACAAAGTTTATTCATTACAGCTATATGAGCTTGAACTGTAAATAATTTGTTGACGTGAGTGGAAAAGGAGTGACGTCAATATCAAAATCACACTGACATAAATTAATCTAACTTTTCTTTACGAAATGTCGAGTTCTGAAGGAGATACTAATAAATTTTCAATTCTTGCACATGAGGCATCTTCAAGGATTGTGCTGCCATCTGTTCACTCGTCACGGAGACCGTGAACATTTATGTAACCATTTAACAGGCGACACGTCTTCACATTCTGAAAGAATTGAAACTCCAGTTTCTCTTTCTTTGCTAATTGACAGAAAGTGTTTTATTCAACGACGCTGTAGATATTACTAAGATAGTATAGCGCTGAAATTAGATGACTGAAATGTGAATAAGGGGCGTCAGCGGAACGAAACTCACGATGGAGACCGAAGTAATCGGAGAAGAATCTGCCTCACTCTTACTTTATTCTCCACAAATCCCACAATAATTGGCCTGGGGAAGAACCCAGGCCTCCGCAGTTTCTACGTGTAAAGACTATAGTCATTCTAGGAAGGATGTCTCACTTTTCGGTAGATGTCTGTATGTTATTTGTATTGGAGTTTAAATGAATATTATTGTGACCGTGTACACCTCGAGTGTATCTAGTATTCAGATATGGAAGAAATGTGAGAAAGAAATAAATAAGTACCCAAAATCTTAATTTTAAATAACGCCTGTTTGTGGCGTCTTCCTCCGAGGGTTGGGGTATTTACCATATTTCTAGGAAGAAATGCGACCACAATCGTCAGTCACAAAACACGTGCTCTCTTTTCTTCCAATAACCCATCAAACAGTACGATGCAAGCACAAGTTCCTCCTAGTGTCAGAAGTTCGAAATACAGAAAGTATGGTGTCTTTCCCGCCGGGGCAAGTATCCTGGCAACACGTAATTTCGTGGCATGTCTTCAGGGGGTTGAACAATCAGAAAAATTGGGTTTGTATCTGTCCGAAATCCGCTGCAGTGTGTAAGGAAGTGTATAAATATCACGCCTCACTTCAGATAGGTACAGACAAGTGTTTTGATCGGCGAGGCATCTCTCCCTTAAAATTTGTATCATAAGTACCGCTTTGAGGCGATCAATATGGGTAAAAGCTACATAAAGTTAATGCTAATTCCTTTAACTGATCCTACAAAATCGCGCTCATATCGCAAACACATTCAACGAAGGCAATGAGACGGGAAATGACAGCGCCATACAAACTGATGACATAATACCTACGCTTATCTGGCCTTATCAAAATTGTGAATCTCACACAATCACGAGCACGCGTTCAGTTTTCTTCACGTAATTAATCCAACGGTGGAATGCGTGCGCAATTTGCTCAGAGTGTCAGATGTTTGAAATACAGAAGGTGTGGTGTTTTCTCCGACGTGGAAACTTTCCCGGAATGCCTCTAAGCTTCTTCACGATTGCTCCCAATTAAGAAATAAAGTTCACTCATAAGCATTCAACGCGTTTTAATGAAAACTTTGCGGGTCCGATTCCTGAGAAACTGATTCGTAGGATTGTTTTAACTATGTTCTCAGTTCAGTATTTTCACACTGTTGTCAGTGTGCACATCATGAAACCACATGGGAGTGGAGGTATAGCTCCACGCCTTCTTAGCACAGCACTAGATGGAGGTGGTTAGCCTCACGTCCCGACTTTTTAAGGCGCTGTCAAAGAGACTTTGATACCCAGTAACTAGGAGGCAGCTTGAGCCCCGGCTCCCTTCCTCCTCGTGGCTTGGAGAAGAAGAAATCTGTCTCCCTGAAGGGAATCAAAATACGGTTCCTCAGTAGTGCAGCCAGTGGCCTAATTACTGTACTGACTGGGCTGTCCCGGCTGCTCTACTCATACAGTAGGTGTACAAATTTGTTAAAGTTCTGCCATGTGGCATTATAGGCGAACAAATAATGAAGTTTTGGCTAATGTTCAGATATACAAAACTTGTCTGTAAGAGAGGGGGAGAACAATACAAAGGGAGTTGAATGGATGGAAGGCAGTGGTTTGCCTGTTTCTTTTTACTGTTTTTTCACAGCACTACCTTCATATTCATCTCAATTTTTAGTGTGTACCCAAGATTTTGTTAGAAATGTGAGGTTCTCAAAATGGTAATTAAGAAGAACCCTGTAGAGTAATGTACTGACATCTGTGTTCAGAGCAGACGCAGAATATAAATCTGCCTTGAGGACGCTGAAAATACTTTCCTTCGAAACTGTAATTACGCCATGTTGTGGCACGCCTGACCCTTGTTCTGGAGTTTTTGGATTCGAACCCGGAGACCAGCTGCCCTAAGTGAGGCGTTTGTTAATTTTACTCTGCTTTGGGAAGGATACCTCGAATTAGGACACGCTTGCTATTTTCCGATTCTTTACAAGACCTTCACTAAGCAGGCTAACACCTGAACGTTTATAGTCTATCACAAGTCTATATAGTCTTTTATAGTCTATCACAAGTCTATATAGTCTTTTATAGTCTATCACGGTGAGAACAAAGCGAAAATTTTATAGTCTAATTTTCAGTTACTTTTAGTGTCTTTAATGAAATCGTAAATAATTAAAAGTGGTGCATCTTACCATGTTCATTACTTCATTATTGCACTGTCTCATCACACCCGAAGAAAGTATGAGACAATTAGGTTCCCGCAGACGTACGAATGACAGTAACTTGATTAGGGATTCAAGCCAAGAAAACACAGTGAGATACAGAACTAACTTTCCTGCCTTAAATAGAAAATTAATGAAGGAAATTTTTCTTCATAGCTGATTGACTGAAGGAAGCCAGTAGACATGTAGAAAAAGCATTCAATTACTTGTCCTATTAAACTTGATGGCATTGATGCAAACGTACCGCGTGTAACAGAAGTAGCAAGCAGCAGCAGTCCCAAGCCCAAGCAGCAGATGTGAACGTTCTGCAACATTGTGATGGCTATCACCTTTTGTGAACTGACCGCTATGTCAATCTGCAACCTGCACTCTTCTCATCGTCCAGGCAATCAGACAACTTAAATGTTCTCACCCCCCCAAGCAGGGACTCAGTTTATCTTATCAGATTGATTGTGTAACCTGTTTCGTTATCTACTAAATGAAACGTTCGGGAAGGTGGCTTCAAGTAACCTAATCCAGCAGATTTGGGAACAATGGTCGCAATTGCAAAAGGCGTCCTCATGCCCCGTAAAGAAACCCCTACTCTTAACATTATCAACTTGATTGTTAATCAGTTTCCATGGATTATGACGTTCAGTGTCATAATGAACGAATTCAAATTGAATTATCGATGTAATTTTTCGAATAATGCTAGTAGCATGAAACAGTTTGCAACATCACAAACTTTAAATATGAGAGAAAATATCGTGTCCCAGTTCGCTAGTGTAGTGTATGGAAGTGTAACCAAGCGGAATTTAATTGTTTGAATTTTATAGTTGATGTTAATGTCACATTTTGAAATTTAGTTTGGGATAGAAGTTACGATGTGTTGGTTACACGTGCTAACAGCAGAAAGGCTGTATCAGGTCGTATCCTGTTAGCAATGGCAACTACTTGTTGAGTTTGCGTTACGCTGTTGCTAAGCGAGTTGAAAAGCGCTCAGTTAGTAAGCTTTGTGAGCGCGTGTGGGCCGTTCGCACCGATACGCAGCACTTTTGGCGTCCAACCTTCATCGAAACAAGATGTAAAACTAGTGTTCAGAGGAAAGATTCCAAAATGACCTTGATAAGGCTCATTTTCCTGTTCATACCAGGTGAGGGGTGTGTAACGCATCCATGGTGTGTTGAATTGTTATAAATGTGTTATATTAGTTTTCCCAAATTCAGAAATATTAGCGAAAAATGGGATAAGTAAGACAAAAGATGATGCAGCCTAGTATTGTTAGGACACCCCCCTAACTAGATAAGCAGTTGGAAAATTGCTGATGTGTTTGTGTTTTCTTTATGTGTTTTGTGTAGTAGTTTAGTTCAGAATATATTGCCCATATTTTATGTAGAAAATGTAACCGGTGTTCAGTCTGTGGTCGTCTGGGATGTAAGAGTGCGTAACGTGAAGATATAATTCGACCTAAGTACCTCCATGATTAGAATGATGAATATTTGTGTGAATATGTGAAGTATGACAGGGGACATGGTATTGTAGAAGGTACTGAAATTAAGAAACCTTTGATAGTACAACCTTGGGAACTACTAGAGCCGAGATTTTGAAGTAACTACTTTAGTAATATCCCGTGAGTATAATCTAGATTGAGACACAGGTAGATTGTTAACGGAGAAACCTGAACAGGTAGTGAATTAAACTGTCTAAATTAACATCCCGGGGTGGTGGCAGTGAAGCGTTAAGTAAATGTTTAAATATGAAGTATTAAGCAAGTTATATGTGGGGACTTATGTAAGGGTTAGCAGTTGTCAGTAATCTGCAAAAATTAAAAAATTCACTGGTGGCAGCGATACCGAAAGTTAGAGTAAAGACAGACCCAGCGGGAGCCCTGCGACGCTGCGTTACCGGTCGGGCCCTTGGGGGTAGGCACTGCACAAAGCTGGTGGCAGTGGCCAGATCATGGCCGGCCACGCCACTACACTAGCAATGGAACGATACAACTGAACACTCTTTTTTATATTTTTCGTTCCGTGCGTGATCATTGTTCAGTTACAATATTTACCCAATCAATGCACTGTTTTAGTACTGCCGTATTACAATTTTACGTACAACACCCAGGTATGTACTGTAAATACTACTGAAACCGTCGCTCCACGGCAGTACCCAGCATATACATTTTATCTTGTTAATCTGTTCTAACTTTTACTTTTAGCAAGCATATATATGTGTTACACTCACCATTGCTTTATGGTTCTTAACCTTCTAACGTTTCAGTGTATATACAACGATCCACACACACACACACACACACACACACACACACACACAACATCCAACAGTATCATTTTTAATACATACTGAAATAAGCAGCGTGTGTAGCTCTTAACATTAATTTATAACCTTGAAATTTGTAAGCCCCCAAAGATGACCTAATGACGATAGAAACATGTCGGGCAAAATTGTAACAACGTTGTAATACAGAGATATTAAGCAGTGCATTAGGTGGGCAAGTATTATAATTGAAATCTGAACACCTTTCATACCAAAGACAGCAACTGGTCACAATCTTCAGCCAGACCCACTTACCACCTTTCTTACACATTCTGTTTCTCATAAGACGCATCATAATGCGATCTCACATTTCCTTCTGGCTTCCAAGCGGCCATTTTACCCGACTTTTACGCGCCAAAATTCTGAAAGCATTCTCTGCCTTCCCCTTACTTCTCCAAGCCCACTACATCGTCTTAAATTTCAATGTATAAGCCCGGAATGACGAATCGTTCAGAGACTGAATGCCATAAATGCTACAAATTTATAACAAAACTTTCAGCGAGCCCATAGTGCTTGTGAAAATAGAGGCTTCATAGGTACCATTTTAAAGTCTTAAATAATACTGTTTCCACATTTTACTCACCCGAACTATTTTATGATAAGTAACATTCTTCCTTATAAAGAGCACAGTACAAGCGGTAACAGAAGGTACACAGTGCAACAATAGTACAAACAAATGCATTTAAGAAGCTAAAACACACCGGATACCAATCTGTAGAAAACTGTCATGAGGAACTCGTTATTGGCAAAAGGTAAAGGTACAGCTACACTTTACAAGCGACGATAGGCCCTAGGGCTCCAGGAGGTTGAGGGTCTCTGAATTTCTAGAAAATCGGTTGTCAGCCTTAGGCACAGGCCGCCTTTACCCATTAAGAAATACCCCTAGTACTCATTTCTGTTAGAGGTTACTTCGACCCCAGGACCATACTGCGAACGGAAAGATTTAATCATTGGGAATCGAACCCGCGACCTCCGGGCTTGTAGCGCAGTGTCTCAAGCAACTGCGCCACCGCCTACTGCACTCAGTATTCGTGTTAGTCAGCGTATATTATTAGGGCGATTAGAAACTGCATGAGGTGTGTGCGGCACGTGGCACGTATGGGGGAGAAGCTTTCCGCTTGCAAGGAATTCCTCAGCCAACAGATTTACCCTTCTGCTGTGTTGAGGCTTCAGTTAGTTTCCATCTGACTGGGTACCGTAGCCCACTTACTGAATGTGTAAAGTAAAGGCGTGGACAGGCTCTGAGGTTTCCAAGAGGTTGAGGCTCCCAGACTTCACGACATTTGGCACATGAAGGTAGTAAGGTTGTCAGCCCTACGTACCGGCCGCCCCCCCCCCCCCCCCCGAGGAAGTGTTCCTGGTACTCATTTATGCTGGCGGCTGAGTCGACCCCGGGGCCATAGTAATGGAAAATTCCAATGACACCATCGGGAAACGAATCCGAGACCTTACGGATTGTAGCGCAGTGTCTCAACGGACTGCGCCACCGCATCTGCCCAGTCGATGTGAAACCGTACCCTTTATTGGTGTGCTGCTTATTACACAAATTTTGGATTACGAAAAGTGCCCAAATGTGGGAACAAGCGTTACAGAAGAAGTGGCAATATGAAGACTAGCTTAGGTGCAAGTGTCATCGGGTACCTAATAGGATACCGTTACGGCCGTCTGGCAACCAGTTTCGTGACGAGAGGAAAGATGACGTGAGACGGTGATTGTACTGGTCTCAGTTGCGCGAATCTTTCGAAAGAAAGCGAGTAAAAGACGCACTTGAAGGAGTGACGTTTCTCACGTAGTCACTGTTCGATCAAGAGAGTGTTTCCATATTTCGGTCGCAATAATTATATCACTGGTAGTGACTTGTCACTTGCGCCTAGCGCCATTTTGTGAAGAGGAGAGTAATTCTGCTCCATATTATGAGGGTCCTTGATTCAAAACCCGGATTGGACTAAGATTATCCGAAGTTCTTTCCAGTCTCTTAACAATCGGCCAAAATTAAGCCTAGTACTTATAACAGACCAGTATATTTCTAAATATCCTCTAGTGTATTGTTGGTATACCCACGTAAAATTTATTTTTTTAAATTTTATACTTGAGTATTAATGTTACGTTTTGATTTTAAGTTTGGATACAAGTTACGTTGAGTGATTGCACGTGCTCACAACAGGAAGGCTGTGTCATGTTGTATTCCCCTAGTAACAGCAACCATTTGTTGAGTTTGCATTACGCTGCTGCTAAGCGAGCTGTTAAGCGCTGATCTAGTAAGTTTGCGAGCGCGTGTGGGCTGTTCGCACGGACACGCAGGTGCCTTTGTCATCCAACTTCCATCGAGGATAGACGCAGAAAACCAGCGCTAGAAAGAACGTCCAAAATGCGCTTGATAGCTTCCATTTTCCTGCTCATACCAGCTGAGTGGTGTGTGTGATGCATCCATTTCCTTGCAATTTGTGGTAGAAAATTTGAGTTACATTTCATTCTTTTTTCCAAATTCGGAATTAGAATTTTAAAATTGGTCAAGTAATACATGAAGATGATCCAGTGTAGTGTTATTAAGAAAGCCCCCCTAACTAGGTAAAAAGTTGGTAAAAATGCTGATTTGTTTGTGTTCGCTTTCTGTATTTGTGTAGTAGTTTCGAAGGATATATCTTACACATATTTTGTGTCGAAAACTTAACGTCTGTGGGCCGCTGGGACGTAAGCGTGAGAAAAGTGAAGATATATGCTGACCCAAGTACCTCCATGAACAAAGTTTTGAATATTTGTGAGAATATGTAGACTGTTGGTATAACGACGCAAAACTTATTTTTTTTTTTTAATTTTGCGTCGTTAGACCAACAATACACTACGATTCATTTACCAGCTTCATATTATTAGAACCGTGCATTTTCGTCATGGATTGACACATAAAAATTCATGTGCTATTGAAAGGTATACATTAACATTTATACATAAGCCTCTAATATATTTCGACGAGCGAGCCGTCATTTCAGGGGGTCACTGATGTAAGTTCCACATAAGCATCCGTATGTTAAAACAATAAACTAGATAGACTGGAAGACTCAACATTCACATACCCTGCACCACCATAGGATAATATCTTGAAACTGGCAATAAACGTATCTACATACACACCGAAAGTTCCAGTTCTACATGCAACTGCGACCGACGACACGGAGTACATCCAAAGGAGATTACAAAACGAATTACACACACGGAGGCTGGACAGTTAAATGGAGTGACATTGCTAAGTTTTAGTTGTGTGTCTGTTTTAATCATTTATTTTAAAGACGTGCACAGAATTTAGCTCGTTGCATTTTAACATATTTTATTCCCCATGCGAAATTTTCGTGTGAACAGTGGCTACAAGACCTAGTGAGTGCAACTAGTTTAGTGCTTTAACATATGGATGCATATGTGGACCTTACATCACTGACCCCCTCAAGATGACGACTCGCTCGTCGACACATATGTAGGGGCTTATATGTAAAGGTTAATATGTACCTTCCAATAGTACATTAGTTGGTATGTGTCAGTCCATCCCTTTGCCCATACAGTATTCACGCCACTTAATTTTCTAAAAGAAGCAGTGGGACTTCCGCCCTTCTAATGGCAGTGAGTATGAATATTACTATTGTCTGGGATGTGACGTCACGTAGTCTGGCAGAAATTACCGACGCTTCGGAAGAACATGCTGTCTCCTTATTCGGGCTTGAAGGTTCTTCAGGTCAGAAATGTTTTCAACCATGAAGAAGGAAGTAGCATATTCCTTCGAAATTCTCATCAGTTTCTACAGAGATACGTAGCGCCGTAACTCGGAAGACAGTAACCTTCACGGCAAGCCGGATTCTTAGTTTGGAGCAGACCGCATTCTGTAAGTGCCCTTACTGTACTGAAGCACCCCAAGTATTCTTAGGTACAAGCACAGGTTGTCGTCGATATCGGCGGAAGCAGTAAGTTAACTGTTTGGATGAAATAAGGGCGTGGAAGTGTGTACATTCAGCACGGAGGGCAGGATAAGGTGTTGCTTACCAACAATAAGCATTTTCAGTTTTTTTTTTTCTGAAGGTTCCTCTGCTTTCGGCAATGGTGTCGGTCTTCAACACAGCTCGAATACGAAGTGAATACAGTGCAGTGCAAACGTTTATTTGCTGTCTGTGCTGGGCTGTGCTTTTGTGCTTTCTTCTCATTGCATTTCGGTGAACAGGATGGAAAATGTACGGCAGTCGTGTTCGGTACTTTTACACATATTACTTTAAATATAATCTCTTAAATAAAGCCTAAAATTCCGGATACAAAATGCCTTGGAACACGCGCCAAAGCATATATTTTTGGCCAAGGTTGTTCGGGATTCGCAGCTGTCGAGAACGCAAATATTTGCAACGCTATTGCCATAACAGTAACTGTCTACTGTAGGTTTGGAAAGGTCATTTGGACTGATAGCCCAGCCATAACACTTAGCTGCTATGTGCTCAGTAAGAAGAAGGCGTCCAAAGTATTGTATCCAGAAACTGGATAGATTTATTAGGACATTCTTCTTTCACAGTAAATTCTCCCAGCATCTAACTTAAGCTGTTTCATGATTATAGTCCTCATACATAACCCATAAAAATACCAGCAACTTAAATTAACTGAGAGAGACAGTGTGTGTGTGTGTGTGACACGTGAATGGGCCAGGAGAACCTGGTGGCAGCTCCTGTGGCATTCAGTTGCCTCCTTTACTGTGCAAATGGAATGGCGCCGTAAGAGTCAACACGTTCATCCCTCGCCCATTTTGTACCTCTCCCCATTCACTCCTAACTCTGACCTGTGTTACATTAAAACAGTAATCTGAACTAAAACTTATCCGTCCGATCGCAGATTTTCGACAATAGAACAACAAAATTCATAAGTACGTGAAAACTACAGGTTTCCATGGAAATGGCGTGACAATGACGTAACGTGCATATATTAGGTCACTGAAAACCTCTATTATATAGGAATATTATTTTATATGGTGCCTGACGCTAGTCGCTTCCCGTCTGCTCGCTTAGTTTATAAAACACCAACGTAACTAAACGGCGTGTTTTAAAGATAAAACTTGCGTTTGGGAGTCGAAGGAAAACATTTCCGACTAGTTCAAATATGGCAGTAAAATCCTAATATTAACTGCAAAACATTGAACTTAAAAGAACTGACTCTGTCCCAAGGCAATTCGGAACACAGAAGAGAGTTGCGTAGTCAGGCAACAAGGAAAGAGTATGAGTAAAATACTGATGATTTTGTCAGATAAATTAATGTCCTTATCTACTGAAGTGGAAGCATAGTGAAGCGTGCGGAAATTAAGGGACATTGATGTTGCTGCTAAAGATTTATTTATAGTCCAAATCTAACTCCTAGTTATTTCCAAACTTTTAGCCAGAGGAATCAGTCGCTAATCCGAGGAAAAGATTCCAAAATTTAATTGATGTGAGCCGTTAAGTCAGGTTAACGGGGACTGTTCTATGTGTGCAAGTGGGCCTATGCATGTAAGGACCTCTACTACCAATTTCCTGCAGGGGCTAACTGAAACTACGAAGCCAGCGGAGCTGGTCGCCCTGTAGATTAAACCGGGTCCTTGCAGGCATGAAGAAGGCTTGCAAATGGCTCAGCGTAGATGTTTGACATAAACCTGGCTATTTGTTACCTTGTTTATTAATAAAAAATGAAATAATATTGCAACGTCGTAGAAATTTGTAAACGTGGCGCTAAACAGACTAAGTTTCTGCGCCACTATTGAAGCCCTCAAAAGGTCTTGTAAGAAATCAACATGCCCCATCTCCGAGAAGGCGCTCAGAGAATAACGACAGAAGATATAAAACTCACAGAAAATTCTGTTAAAGATGTTACTTATACCATGTTACTTAGAACCTCATTCTGAGATTAGGAATATTAAGAGACAGAGAGAGAATCGTTTCATTGGTAGTTGCTCTCAATTGCCAAGACTATATAGCGCCAATGGTAAATGAATGAAATGTGAAGGGAAAACTGATGGAATGATACTGAAAGTAGCAAGCAAGTGCCCAATGAAAAACAAGACCCAGAGCCACTTCGTCCACCATAAATCCCACATGGACTGGCGTGCGATCAATATCGGGACTCCCTGAGAACATGCCGGCGTCTAACTGCCTGAGGCATGGCACTGCTTTCTGAGTTGTGGGGGTGGCGTACAGATTGTGAGGGTACAAGCAGTGATGGTCAGTGGACAACAGGTGATGCTCCAACTGGGTGGCTAGTAGGGGAGCTGAAATCTACACGTTATGAAATGCTACAGAAGGCCTTGTGTTTGAAAGCTGGTAGTGTCTTGTGAACATGGTAATGTACTGTCCGGTCGAACAAAATACGGCGAATTTCTTGAGGATTTAAGCCAATGTTAACTTCTCTTGAGCGACATGTTCTTCTGTGAATCACTTCAGATACAAAACCGTATGGAGATAAAACGTGAGATCGATTATCGGAACTGGCGTGTTATTTCACCAACTAATGAAATATTTACAAATATTAGCCTTGAAATATGTTTTATTAGATAAGAGAAAGATTCAAACGATAACTACGTGACGTGCCAGCGATAAAACTTAAATTCCGTTGGATAATTTAAGATAAAATTAAGTTCGTACGCTGATTTACTGGGTGTGTTTCTTTGAAATCTGTCTTGGAATCTGACGTGAATTTTTCTTTTCTTGCAGCGCAACAGCCCAACTCTGGTCTAGGCCACCTCAGTGTTATACACACACACACCCGCTAGGACTCTTCTGAACCGGTCACTTCGTCGCAGAGGCCACTGTGACTAACATAAAACAAACACGAGAGACGAACATACATGCTCTCAGCGGGATTCGAACTCGCGATCTCAGCAATCAGGTAGCCACAGACCTACGCCATAGACAGCACAGCCACCGGGATCGGCTTTGACATGGATTATTGCAGATAATAGTAGCTATTACGAACCTCCGATCGTTCCTTCCCATCATATCTGGACCTTTTAGCTGTAGAATGTTAGGAACGTTCAAGTGGTTACAAATTGGTCCTGTTTTGTCCCTCAACTTCTTTGTGTACATTTCAAATTCTGATAAGTTGCACAGTATTTGGACTGCATGTTGTTTCCAGAATATTAGAGCGTCACCAGACAGGAAACTTTCCCTAAACACTGTCCTAATTTCTTCTTCCTACTCATTCAGCCATCTACAGATTCCGAATTACTGCTGTCAGTTCTGTAATGCCCTTACGCACCCGTTTATGTGTCACGTGGTGTTCATCCCGGGATTTTATAATTTCGTAATTATTTGAGGGTTTCTTTAAAGCCTACGGTAATATTACACCGTCAATTTTGAATTTGAGGTATTGAGTAGGCCTCACCGGCATTCCAAATCATTTGCTGTCTGTCGTAACGCCCAATAACAAATCATATGCCAGTCAGTCTTTTACAAAATAGCCACTAAATATTCGAACGTCGAGTATTGAGATGTTTTCTGTTATGACCTGCGATCCTTCTCAGCTGTCCTGGAAGTGTATGTGCTGCAGACTGACACACTTACACAAGGGGCGTTATGCCCTGTTATTCACGACAGGCGTCAGTATTTAGGGTACATTGAAAATAAAATGGAATATTCACCAGCCTTTAACACCTGAAGTGCCGCTCAGAAATGGTAATGCTCTAACAATTCTAATGCCGAAGATGGCAAAAATGAAACAAATTGTTAACAACACAGAGTATGGGATGATGCCTGTACTGCGTTCCGTAAAAGTAATCGCCAGATATCCAATAAGCTGCTGATGTTTCCCAATTGTTATTTTGTTGAAAATAAAAATAATTTACGGTGCTGTATTTCTAAGTAAACACGTTCCTTTGACTTATCAGCCTTCATAAAGTCCGCATTTTTATTGTAAACATTATTATCGCTTTGGTGTGAAGGAAAAGGTTTGTGACCGGTATTTATCTGTACGATAAGGCACCGCTCGTTTTAATAATTTCCCTTAAACTAAAGTTTTAATTAGCGTAGTATTAGCAAAGTGTAGGGTACAAATGTAAAGTTTCAGGCAAGTAAAGTGTTGCACACAGGATGAACACTTGACGTAGTACTTATATATAGATCTTCCTTCACATACGCATGCAATTCTGTATATTTAAGCTGGTTCTTAGATTACTTGGTACATCAACTCTGAATATCGTGCTGTAGTACCGAAACCTGTCGGAGGATTAGTAAACCATACTTTTGTGTATGTTGTGTGTGAATTTGTTGATTTAATAAAAAAATATAAGGGGGATTAAAATAGAGAATAAACAATTTTGAAACCATTCTTCATGTACCCCCACACGAAGAAATGAAGTGTTGTAAGGACAGGGGGACGGGGTGGCCAAGTTATGGAACAGCTTCTGCCAAACCATTTCAGTTAAAATTCGTAATCCAAGGATTCCCAAACTGCAATGTGAAAACGTGGATACACCCCGTCTTGCGGAAGGAAAGTATCATCAAAACGCTGTTTTTCCAAAAGAGAAATGAGGATATCCTACAACATGTCTGATACACTACACAGTCACAGAGCCTTCTGTGATAAAGGAAGGCTAACCCTTTTTGTTAATAGAGGGCACATAAAAGAGGAAACAAGGCTCAATTCCTTGTAATTTCTTTCACTTCGTACGGGCAGCCATTGTCTGAAATTCCAACATTATGTCGGTTTACAAGTCCGGGAAACTGGAAAGCGTCTCTTCACTAAACACAGTTTTGGCTGTTACACTTTCTTGTTCCTCGGATTTTGAAAGAACGCCACAGAAAATGTGTAGAGAACAGCTTCGTCTCGGACTGTTTCATGTCGCAAGAATTGTTGTCTTAAATATTACATCTTAAGCGACACGAGAGAATTATTTTCCTTGTCAATTGTAGCATGCTATTTTCGGGTATCATAACGTGTCCTGCTTTGCCGCAACCAAAGCCGCTTACAATCATTTGACCCCGCCTTCAGCGGCTGGTCACTGACAGGGCTCTTCCCATTTCAGGTGTAACCATCTTCACTGAATAAATTGTACCTTACGTACGTGGACATTTTTCTTGGCGGTTTCTACCAAACTCCGTACGAGATTTCCTTTTCTCTATGACAAAACACTTTGCTTTCTAAAATTGAGAGTCCATTTTCCACATTTTCTGCTTTCGTTCTACTGACTTTCAAGACTTCGAGGCCCGAGCTTCGCAAGCTCATACCTTGACCGTAATACCAGCTAAATACGTTTATCTTGCGTTCTTATGCCTTTCGTTCTTAAGCCATATTGCATCAAATCATGTATATTTCTTGTGTTTAACCTATATACTAAAATCTTCAGTTTTATGGATAAAGATTTCAGAAGTTTCGTATGCATCGGACGAGCACTGTACAGAGTATCCTTCCGCTGCACACTCAACGTTGCTGTGTACAGAACTTTCAACCAACTGAGAAAATGCTTGGGCGCAAAACATGTTATACGTGGTGTCCAGTTATCTTACACACCATCGTCTTTTTAATACAAACGTATTATAATTAACTTTAAAATGTTCATTTCTTTGTGCACAAATACAAAGATGTGAAGTCTGGCCAACTGGGCCGCCAGGAAAACAGCTGGACTTGTTCTGTTGACTGACCGGGGAACTGGTGCTTTATACAAGAAAGTCACTGTCATGTTGGGTGCATCTCTGCTTTATCTCGTAATTAGGTGCACGGCGTCAGTTCCAAGAAGAGAGTAATATTCATGGCAACTCTCGTGACGATCTCAAATATCAGACAGCTGACAAATTGTATCACAAGAAAGCATTGTTACTTTACTGATGCACTTTTTTTGTCCTCCACTACTTTTTGATTTTTCACATCCCATGCAATTTAATTTTCCAGTGAAGAGGTGGAAGGATTGAAATTGTTTATTATTTTATATTCAGTGGCATTTTTCAAGTAGTAATTTGTATGACTTCGAATGTCATACTGGCTGTGAGTAACTGAGTTAGAAACAAAGTAGCTCATGTACGTACAGAGTAGCAATGGGGCACTTTCGTGTGTCTTCATCCTGCGTTCTTCTGAGATGATCATAGCATTTCAATCACCGGGGTCTCACTTTATACTGTGTAATTCATAATTGTGCATGTATTGTAGAATGTAGACTATTACTATGAGTACGGCAAGCTGTTATATTTCTTTGTATGTATTTGTTTGTTTGTTTCAATTTATCTCTCGTACTTAACCACAAAATTTTAGCCAGTCGAAGTATTTTGTAATTTCTGACTTAAAAGCAATATTTCGTATATTTTTATATGTACACACGTCATCTCCCTACACACCAAATTTTATTTTCGTAGATATAAATAATGATTACACAATGCATGTACACTTGTATGCTCCAGGTAATTGTGAAATTTTGTATCAACTTACAGCCATTGTTATAAATAAGTTAAATGTGTGTACTTTATGTTTATGTATATACACATTATGAGTAACAATATTCTTAAATAATTTGTCAAAGACAGAGATTTGTTAAGAGAGTGACAGAGAAGCAGCCCATACTTTATTTGGCCGCGGTTTTCATATAAGAAGATCATAAATATCTCAGTAATGTTTTTTCTTGCTATGTTGCTTTTCTACAGCGAACAATTAAGTAGGCAGTTCCTGCTATCACCAAAAGAAGGGCTACAGCTCCAAGCACAATACCAACGATAGCTCCCGTAGACAAACCATCTGAAAAAAAGCAATATAATTGTGTAATTTTATTAACACAAATTTCTTTGTTGAGAAAATGAAAATATTAGAGTGTCACGTGTGCGTGTTTTTGTGCGTCAGTTCAAATTTCGCTATTATTTAAATTTGGCACAAGACCTAACACACTGGACTCTATTGAAATGTCGAGATATTCAATGACATTCATTTGACTACAACAGCTAGTACTAATGCGGCTTTCACACAGAATGGGACGGTGGCTGCAACACAAATGCTACTTTAGGGCCCTGGAATTGTGTTCTTCTGAAATATGCAACTTCTTTAAATGCAATATTAATTAAGGCAAAGCAATAATTTTTGCTGGGACAGCCCATTTTGCAGTATACAAATAAAATAGAAAATTAGTGTAATTCAATAGGCAAAACAATTTTCTGCTTATTACAAAATTATAAATGCTACATGTTTCGGCTTAATTACTAGTACCACTTGGCCTACAGTTAGTTGTCCCAGCCTTCAACTGTAGGTACAATAGTGACATCACCTGTGAAATTCTTCTCGCCTCACCAATACAATATCTTTAACTGACGCTAAAGTTGTACATCTCAAGGCCGTGAAGTCATGTGAGTGAGTAAGCTTATAGCTCCACTCATTCTTAATGGATTTGGGTGGTCAAATTCACACCCCGGCCACTTCTCTTCGGGGGGTAAAACCCAGTACTATTTGAATAGGAGGCTGGATGGCCCCAGAGCCTCTCCGGACGTTTTGGAGAAGAAAAAATTTCTTTCCCTTACCGAAATTCGAATTCCTTATGTTACATGCTGCAACATAATCAGCGTTTGAAAAGACTTATTTTTAAAAAAAGAATAGATAAGTTACGGCATAAAACCGCGTCGACTCCACAGTCTTCTTTTCGTGCTACAAATATTACAGCACAATATTTCGTATATGTGAGTTTGTTCACTTTTAAAATATTACACGGGATCCATATTTTATGATTGACTGAAAAATGCCGGTTATGATTTTACAGTGACGTCATATTACTTAGTAACGACAGGAAATATTTAAAAATTTTAAAGCAGTACAGGCGCCTAAAAGGACGCCCCACATATTGTAATAGATATTGAACCGACGCAATACAGTTATTGTTACTGTAGTGGTATTTGGTTTTTAAATTCGCTGCTCTGTATCATTTGACCATTTCACTTGTAAAACATGTTAATATTTTATAACCACTTTACACATTACAATTTTTTCTACATAAAACAGAAGTACGGAAGTGACAGTACTTAATAATATAAAGAAAGTGTATTGTAATTTATATTTTTCTTTATGAAAATTTTAAAGTATACGGAAGATTCATATGTCGCCCATCTATTTTCAAGGCATTGATTTGAACAAATATTTCTGTATGTACTGTGCGAGGCCAAATTTTTGCTTAAAAACTGACCTGAAATTTGTAGACTGTACGATTTTTTGTGCTTCTCGTAAAGAGATTTTACAAATTGAATTAATTTCCTTATTTGGAATGAAGCAAAACATGGCGGCTTTATTAACTGTATTTTTACTTGTCTGTCTGATAATTAATGAAATACTGGAATTGGAATGTAAAATTTAGAATTACGATAAATAATAAGGGTATATAAGCAGGCAAACATCAAAATGTTTAGATATGATACACTGCTTTGTATTAAAGTTAAAGTTACGGCATAAGACTACAGTAAGACAACATGTAGAGGAATTCATACAGTTAACTTGAAAATCTGTTAAAACCCCTTTCCATATCTTCATCATTTATTGGTGTTGTTTACAACATTTCATTTTTGAACAGCTGTAAGAATTATCTGTTCTTGAAAATCAGACTCCTTGCTGTGTACAGTGGATTTTATGTCAATACTATTTTTATGTAAAATTTCAGCTATCCAAATTACTCTTGTTACGGAAGGTAATGTTATTATTTAATACTCATGTCCTTCTCTGGTACTTTCTGCCAAACGTAGGGTAAGATTTTCTGATGAAGGGATCCTGACGCTTTGCGATAGGGTATAATTTGTAGTATTAGAAAGACTAAACTGTGGCAACGTATGTATATATATATACACACACATATACATGTACATAATACACACACACACACACACATATACATACATACATACATACATACATACATACATACATACATACATACATACATACATACATACATACATACATACATATAAATATGAGAATCTTTTTTTGGTAATAAATAGTCACGTTTGACTCCTTTGCATTTCTACACACTTGTATTAAATTAGAGGGAGATAAATTGCGTTAAAGTAAATCATAAATTAAACACAAAATATTCCTCTTCTTCGTGTATTAATAATTTTAAATATGGCAATGTTAAGACCTCCAACTACAGGCAGGAAAAGTATGAATACATTGGGGTTTCGACGTTCGGGATTTCTATTTCTCGTTATCACCCTAAAAGAGACCATGAGGTCCCAGATGGGGGGTAGATATGTGGCTTTACTCTTCCTTGAACCTCCGCACTAGATGGGAGTCGGTGTTCTACACCATCCCCTGCCCGGGAAAAGAGACCCCGTACCCAGAGGACAGGACGCTGTTTGGGCCCCGATGCCGGTTGGAGGGTGCAGTAAATCTTGCTCACACCGAGATTTGAATCCCGGACCGTCCAGCCTGTAGCGAGTCACTATACCGCTTGAGATATCCCGGCCAACTTACCCCTCCTGATCACTCCTTTTTAATGCCCAATTTTCGACCTATAGAGACTGGTTCCGAAAAATCGGTTTAAAACCACGTGACTGGCGAAACAGTTTCGCCCACACTGCAGCTATTGCAAGGATCGCCCACAGGTCAGTCAGGCTGTGTGTTTTATTAAGTGGGGTAGGCTACTGTCGTGCTGTATGGAACGAGAGCATCCGTCAGTCAATCATTTAACGTGCTTTATGATTCCAGAATGGTTGTGTTTTGCTAAAAATAAACGTCCATTATTTCTGTGACTTTTGAGGGTATTTTATATTCTTATTATTGGTATTTCATTAATTTTTTGAACCAAATGGCTTTTAAATTTTGAATGGATTCCGACGTTCATGAGAGTTTCATCGGTTTCAGTTTCGAAAGTTGAGGCTGTTACGTTTGCAGAGTCTCTGCTCCAGTATATAGTAAATTCTTTAAAAGACGAACGTAGCTAATAGTTTACACATGAAAAAGAAGCTCCTCTCAATAATTATTGTGTTTCATCGTATCACTGTAACTGCCCTGTAATCATGCACTTGGTTTCCTCGAGTATGGTTTCGCTGTGTTCTATCTGTAGATGTGGTTTTCGCTCTTTTGGGTTGTTACGCAGCGCAAGTGGTTGTGCTGCATTACAACCCAGAAGAGCGAGAAACTCATCTGCCATTTGGCGGAAGCCTGAAATCTAGCTGTTTTGTACCGAGGGGTCTTCCCTATATTTTCGCAAAGTTTTATTTTGTGTCTTCTCTAGTAATCTCCCCCACCCCCCCACAAGAGCTCTTTGGGGTTTAGTCATATTCTGTTAATGAATGTTGTTTCTAAAGTGTATTTATTTTTGGAGGAAAGTAATCTATGCGCACCATAAAAGTAAGGTGCTTAGAATTGCCCCGGAGTACGCGGTAGTGCGGTTTTTTGAGGCATTGCGCTAAAAGCCGAAAGTTTGCTGGTTCGATTCCCAATGGGGTCAGTGAGACTTTTCATTGGCTTAATCCTTACAGGCGCACTGTGATTAACTGCTGGGGTAAAGGCGGTCGGAGTGCATAGGGCGGACAACCTTGTAACCTTGTAACCTCCATTGCCTAGAAATCCTGGGAGCCTTAACTTCCTGGAGCCCTAAGGTCCTATACAGGGATATCTTTATATTTTACTGCTCCGTGGCTGAAAAAATTCTGAGCCTTATTTAATGATTATGTGTGAAAATTTTTTTTCCACCTCTTACTTAGGATCTGAGCCAATTTGCAGCTGTTTGTTAAAGACCACAAAATATAATTTAGCTGGAACAAGTCCATGGTTTACGCATTCAAAAGGCTTGCCCAAATCGCAAAAAATACCTCCAACGTTTTCAAGACTTTCAAATACAATATCTATGAGTCTCTATGCAGTATTTTCAACAGAACAATAGATATATAGATATATAAATAAATAAAGAAATAGCTGGTACCTATCCCTAAAAACCATCATCGCCATAAACAGGCTGGAGATCGATACCCCCCCTCCATTACGGCACATTACCGGCAACCAGACCTATCACATATTTTAAGGCGAATGGATCTACTACACTCTACACAGAAAAGAATGATTCTTGTGCATTTATAGACGACAAGTTTGTAAGCGATCGATAAGAAGATCATTACTCTTAGACAGTTATCTAAAGTGATTAAGAGACACACTGAAAATTTATGGTTCTCCCAAACCTGGCCATGCAGCACAGAGGGGAGTAGATGTATAGCTCTACTCTGTCCTGAAATTGACGCTAGTTGGGAGTAGGTAGTCAACGCCACGTCCCGGCCGCTTTACCTCCCGGAGGAGTCCCGGTACAGATCTTACATTGGGAAGAAAGGGGATAATTTTGCCTTTTGTATATTTTACAAATTGAAAATTTAGGAATGAGTTTGTGTTGCAAAATGAAACTTTCAGTACGCACCAAGACACTTCATGCTACAAAGCTCTTGCATGACTGGTCTACGCATTCGATATTTGAATATATCGGCATAAGAACCTAATCCGACACCTATAACTCAAACTGCTTTTATTTTGACTTGTTCAGTCTGTTGGTTGATTGGTTGTTGGATTGATTGGTATCTTGGAGCTGACTGGCCTTTAACGTACCATCTGTCTTTACTGTAATATAGTCTTGCCCTTCCTGCGTCCTTCCTTGCAGTCTTGCCAGGCAGGTCCATTTCCCCACGTCTTCATCCTCGTTTATCTCTGATACTATTCGCAGTCCACATTCGCCTTTTGCCAGGCCTTCTGCTTCATATCGGTACCGACCCAGTACAGCATTACTGTTGGACACAGCAATGAACAGGGGTTTTTAAAGCAAAAATTCCCTTTTTCAAAAAATTGTATGTTTTGATAGTATTTATAACATTGAAATTCCATGATTCTTGTAGAAATGTAGATAAAAATATAAACAATAAATGCTTGGTTTTGGCAAGCAGTTAAAAATTACAATGCTGTCATAATTAATACCACCTTATTTCTTGTTTGGTGTGGTTGAGACACACTGTGTCTTATGTTGAGGAAATAAATTCCAAATATCTCAACATAAACCGCTCAATAACGTGTTACATGTAGGTATAGTGTAGGTGAGGAATTGTGGGACGGGTGAAAGAACAAGGTGAGTAGAGAGAGGAGCGGATGAAAAAATTAGACATGAAGCAATAGAGAAGACCAATACTCAGACATGTGTGCTTGCCTTTCATCGCAGGCCACTAATTGGTTAATATTTCTTAGGCATGAATGCTTGCTAGCACCATTGTATATGTACATTATTTTATCCGACAACTCGAGTCACTAACTTCATTCCGTTTTGCGTGCTGGCAGACTCTTCCAGTTTACCGCGAGTCAGTGTCCTTGCGCTCGGTATTAAGAACTAAAGTTAATATTATGATTTACTCGCCTTAATTAGGGTTCATACTAGAAATGGTTTCATTTGGCTCGCAGACAGTCGTCACTTCTAACAAAACTATTTACTGTTAATTGCACGTCCATATTTTGTAAGTTACACGAGCCAACGGGAATTGACTGGCGACAGTTGCCAGGTTAAAAAGCGTCCGAATGGACCGGTGTCTCCTCGTACGCCTATATTCTTAGAATTCTGCGTTCAAAAATATCAATATAAGCAACTGCTGAATTGGAGTTCAGTGACAGTGCTATTCAATGTAATGACTTAAAGTCCCGTGTAGATTCGGTTTGTTTAAATAGAGCCTATGGCCCGTGTACTGATGAAATTGTCTGACTGTTGTAAAAGGTGAGCTGGCGGCGCTACAATATTCTGATGTAATAAAGGCAAATGATAGAGAATTTCTCGGATTTTGCTTTTTCAGTCTGTATATTCAGTGTTACATAAACCTAGAATATCTGATCCCCACAAAATGTTCTATGCTTGCGGTGTATGATTTCCCGTCTCTTTGTACCACTTACTTGTTTTGAGGGTCAACACTGAATCCTTTGCCATCTGGACGAACGAATCGGCAATATTCTAGTGGTATTCCCAGAGGAACTGAATAGCATTTCAATACTGCCGAATCTTCAGAAAAAACCACCTCCTTTTCCAGACTTATCACATCAGTTTCTACAAACGTGAGAAATGAATTTTGAATCAAAATGTTGCAATGCATGACGCTGAATGTTATTTTTGAAATCTGTTTTTGTATTCCATATATTTCTTTGCTGAGTATAATTTTATAACTTAAGTCTTCTAGCCGTAATGACAATTCATATTTTATATTCTATATAAACACAGAATTCGGAATAAAAAAGAAGAGTTCCCCTCTGTGGATTAAATTTTGTGAACATCTGCGAAGAATCCAGTAGACAAATAAGATATCCAAAAGCGCCTTAATGTTACTTTATACCTACATTTCCTATCTTTCTTCAACTTCCTTCAATTAAAGTTTCATTCAAAATATCTATATAAAAGCAACAAATGGTATTTCTATAAGATTCAAGAATGGCTGCATTAAGCCGGAACACTTAAGTCAGGTATTATAGACTGTAGTTTTAAAAATCTGGTGTCATCTGTCATTTCATAGACGGAAATTCATACGCATGACAAACCGACGTCGTCTCGTGTTTTCTTAAGTATCATTTGATACGCACTTTTCCAATGATTCTGTGCGTTGACTCCAATTAAACTGTTTTGTTACTGCCTTTTTTTTGGGAAAACATTTTAAATAATGAATTTCAATTGTGTTCCTCTGAGTGCGTGCCAATGCTAAGGACAGAAACATATCTGCAAGAAACTAGTTTTGTACCTAGAAACTGTAGGCAATGTTAGCAATATATGTTTTGAATACTCTTTTGTCTCACATTATTTCGTGCTTAACAGTTTGTTCATATTTAACCAAGTAATATTTATTTTTAGTTGAAATTTAAATTAAATTTTAAATATCGTAAAAACTCCCGTACTTTTAGTTAGATACCTGCTTACTATAAAGCAGAGGACTGTATAGGGGTCAGAACTTTATTTGGAAAGCTACATTTCTGTACTGAGATGTACCAAGCGCTGTGGAATTTATTTACTTCTTATGCACACTCGCTCACAGAGATTTTCAATATCCAAATTTAATTAACGGGAAATAAAACAATGGTAAACTAGGACGTGACAAGGAGCATAACAGTATGCCTCTTGCTGCACCATGATATTAGTGCATAAGTGCAAGTAAAATAACATCCTTCCTGTTTGCCACATATGTGTCAATATACAGTTTTCCCATCCGTTATTAAGGTGGAGAACCCTGTAACCCTTTATCGAATTTACACAAGTTTACATGTAATTGCTTTTGACACTTTTTCTTGTAGAAGTCGCTCGTTCTTAGACTTCACTTTACCAAGACGGTAGCGAACAGAAACAAATAATGTCAGCCCACAACAGCTACAAGTGTGGCAGGTAACAGAAGAGAGAAGTGCAGAGCTAATACGCGGTCTTTTAGTCAGTTAGTACACGTTTTTGACGGGATCAAATGATTGGGCGTGGGGATGAGTGAAAGGGTGGGAGGTGGACATTGTATTTGTGGACACTGTATTGTGGACACCGGCGAACGATACGTATATAAACCTTTTAAGTGCATAAAGTAATAAAGTCTCCGTTACACACTATTAATTCAAGTTTACTCCAGTGTATAGCACTTAAGATAACATGAATGATACGTGTAAAGTGAAGTTGTGGAGCCGTAAATTTTTCATCCTGGACTGTTCCCAAAGTCATACAGCTCTATCACTGGGGTCACACTTTTGTTGCTCTTCACAGTTTGGGCATTGATCTACATTAGGGAAAGTTAATACTGTGATTAGGGCAAGCTGTTATATTCCATTTAAAAACGTATGCTATATCTGCATTTATACTTTTGGAATGAAATATTTTGTACATTCTGACGTACAAATAATACTTCTTACAAAATTGTTGGTAAATTTATAACGCAACTATGTACGAAGCTTTATGTTCTTAAATTTAAGAAATAAATATTAAATATTGTGGCGTCACGCTCTTATTTTCTCTAATTTTGCAGCACGTAAATGGCAAGAAAAATCCACAAACGCGCGGGAAAGTGAAGTCACAGCACGAAGTTCATGTCATTCATATTGACGTCACATCAAAACAAAAATTCGAGGATATTGTTCTCTCACCCTTGAAATGTTTTTAAGACTATTTCGGAACAGTTATTTTCCTTTCTCAAAAATTGTGCTATATTACCAAATTTACGAATTGTTAAATTTCTTAAGCGTGCGTGCTTGTTGCTTCATAGCATGTTACGTGAAGCATCTTTCTGTATTTTTAATTCCACATCAATATTGAATTCTTAAAATTTCCGTTAAATGTACACAAACTATTTTAATGTAATCATTTGTAAGGGTAGAAGGAACAGACACTAAAGACAGACAGACATTTTGAAGTCTACAAAAATCAGTCCACATTGTTGACTGTCAATGGAGAGTGCTCATGCTTCGAATTTCTTCGTGTGTTCATAAAGGATCGAAAAGCATTTGCCTAAACATCCAATTTTCAACAACGAGGAACATGATCATGGGGAAACCTGTTCTTGCTATGACTTCTATTGCCATTTGATGTCGCCACCACGGTGTCAGATTGTGGAGGCTGAGGACAGCGATGTGTCCGTATAGAGAAGGAAGAAAAAGACATGCAAAATTGGTTTTTCATGAAAAAGTATGTCCCTGTTGACACTTCGCTTTATCCATGGTACAAAAAAATTACAATTTTACCTGAAACTCCTACTGTGATGGGTTTTGCATAGTCTTCCTCAGCACTTCCTATGACTCCCAGATTACATGTCCACTCTCCTGAGTCCACACTGCTGTTGGCTGGTAGCACTCTAATAGTGCACACTCCCTCTTGCAATGTGTCATCGTACGCATAATTCCGGTAAAGTAGATCCTGAGGAATAGTGACTGTGCTGAAACGGAAGGCCACACCAGACGGGTGCCGGAACCAGCAGTACTCCAATGGACTTTGAACGGTGCATGATAATTGTAACTCCGCTCCATCTTTCACAACCACCGGGGTTCTGTGTGTTTCAACCTCAATATCTGGAACTGTTAACATATCACGGTAATTTGCTTTACTTATCTATGACATTGCAACAATTTTTTCAAGATAGTAAGAATAAGCTATTCAATTTTCTTACAATCAAAGATTAATTTGAATACCTTGATCTTAACACAGTGCCTATAATGAGCTTCTCTTTGCCGTACAGCTCTTCGTTAAGGGAACTTCGTGGCCTGTCGCACCCACACAAAGGCCACGTCACTTATTCACCCTCCAATTTCCAGTTCTTTATTTCTTTTGTTATTCTCTCATGATCATTCTTATCTCACTCATTAAATAAGAAATCAGTTTCAAACACATTCGCTACTTAAGTATCTGTTCTTAGCGTGGTCAGTTCCTTCACCTAGTCAATGGCCATTTGTAGTAATATAAACGTTTTCGACTTGAAGCTGACAAAGGTAGAACTGCGGCTACGGATAAAATATAAGACGAGCAGCAAAATTAATTTAACCCTTTCGGGCAGTGAAGAGAGGAGACCCTAGGAGAATATAAATTATTAGACACTTGTGTGAGCCACATTCTCTAATTAGCATAAGATCAATAGAAAGTACGTTAAAATAAAGCGGTGGATTCGGCGTTTAAATTTTCAGGCAAAAATCGTAACCGCAACAACTTGATGCGGTTTAGTGACCTGTAGCGGCTTATCTTCAAACTTAGGACCATTTACCGACGAAGGCGGTTTAGAGGACGCAGACTGTGACACACTTCATGGGTACTATTTTAAGCGTTTGTTGTTACTCAGCGCGAACCGGGATAGCGTAGCCGGTATAGCGACTCTCTATGGGCTGGACAGTTCGGGGATCGAGTCGCGGTAGGGGTGAGATTTTCCGACTCGTCCAGACAGGCCCTGGGGCCCACCCAGCCCCCTGTACACTGGGTACTGGGTCTTTCCCGGAGGTAAAGTGTCCGGGGGTGGAACTAGCCACCCCTCCCCCTTCTAGGGCCGAAGCTAACGAAAGGGTACTCCCCTTTGGGCCTTAGGCCTGTATAGGAATCCCTTTACCATTTTGGTTACTCAGCAGTCAACACAATCTGCGCTTTTTGAAACTAGACGCTACACATTTTGATGCTGCTGAATCCAGTCCATGACTTTATCCTGTATTTCTATACGGTCTGTTTGAGTCTGACCTAGTTTTAGTGCGATGTGAACTTGTGGTTGATTGGAAGGCTTGCGACGTTTCTAATTATCGTTTGCGTTCATCTGAAGAGTGAAGCACGTCTGCACTCCGGTACTTCGGAACGCCGGGAGCAGGTAACTCAAACCAGCAGTGTCACACCGCAGAGACGTGAATACTCTCCTACATCACTGTGAGAATCTCAAATCACACAAATCTTCAAAGTTATTTTCACGTGTGCCTAAGCATTTGAAGCGGTCTTCTCCCTTAAATACCCTGACTACCTGTATATGCACTTCTAAGTTCACGAATATGTCCAGCAGCAACGCAGTTATGAAGCCATTATTGCCCAATACTCGCTATGCTGCAGTTGCCCTGTCTTCACCCGCCCACATCTTCTTACTGGTACCCAAGAAAATGTAAGTGCATTGAACTGACGGGAATCCTACAGAAAGTTTAACCTCATCCAGAGTAACTTTGCTAAGAAAGGTAACACACGTAGTCTAGCAAACTTCGCTATGTAAGCTAGAAACAGAAAGGATATGCGATATTCGAGGTTCTCACAGCGGTGTCTACGAAGTATTAAGTCTTCCAGAATACTAGGCCATGTCGACTGGTAAATTGTTACCGACTTTTAAGAGGGTCCTGCCGCCTCCTTTTTCAGGGAAGGGCAGTTCAAGAAGACTCAACTCCTTGACCCTTTAGATGCAGGCAGCACGCTTCTCCAAAACGGAGGTAAATATTTACCAGTCTACACGGCGTACATCTCAAAGTCCGAAATCTTCACACCAGCCACTTTTAGAAGAGAACAGAACTTACCTGCACTTGACACGTTCAGAAAGCCAGACATTCGTGTTGACCCGTCCGACACTGAGCATTTCCACACTCCCTTGTCTTCTTCTTGCACGTTGTGAATCGTCAGACCGCAGTGACCTCTACTGAAGCCGTCACCGAAATAGCTGTAGTTGGCGTTCCCTATACCTTCATTCAAAAGAAGCACTTCACCGTCAGGCCGAGTAAAACGGCAGTCCGTTACCAATGTAAAATATATATCACAGAGCAAGCTCTTTCCACCCGTAAACCTCTCTGAATCGCTGACAGTAGCTTTGAAGTATCCTGCAACACAGAAAGGGTAAAAGTCATTTAAAAACCTTTGTAATCTAGAAGCCTTTTAAAAATATCTCAAAGAGGCAGAATTAGTTTATTCCTATCAGTCTGTCTGTAACAGCCCCCAAATTATGACACCAATTTGGGTGAAGGGTGGTGAGATATTCCTGCAGGTAATTTTATGACATTTCCTTAGTTTTTGATTCAGTCTCATTCATGAAGTGTTGCGTTTAACTTTCAGAGGTTTTGATAAAATTTGGTATGTGGTGTTTCTATTATACGAGTGTTACTACAGCTATGTGAATTTCCTTCACTTTATTTGTTACTGCAATTTCACTTCAGTACTCTAGGTACACACGTTAGCGGATATCGTTAAGAATTTGCCTAGAAGAATTTGTAGCTGTCCCTACAAAGTGCCTTATTGCTCCGAAATATTTGCAGGAACGTGCTAATTTCGAGAAGGTAAGAAGTCTGCTAAGAGTGCCTGTAAAATGTACGTCGCTTAAAACACACCTTACAAATGTCCCCTCAGAGAAAATTCGCCAGTTTTTGGTTAATATTAATCGGAAATTAATTAAAGGAAAATTCTTGTTTCAACAAATTTAATCTTTGAATTGATAAAAAGACCAGGGAGAAAGTTCGAATTAAGAGTGAGTGCGAAACTAGGAAGTTACATCAGAAGAACATCATTTCTATTTATCTTTTTCCTCTCCTTTTTATTTAATGAATTTATATATCTTATAGTACAGTTTAATTAAGAAATCCCTATTACACCTACTTAATTGTTTTCCTTACTTTCCAAAACAGCGACTCTCTGAACAAGTGTCTCATTCTTTAACTTTCCATCAATTCCAAAAACAAATGTCCAGTCTCCTCTGTCAGCATCAGTGACGATGTTTTGTGTGTAATTGCAAGCACGCTGGACCAGCTCCTTTTTTGGATTCCATATTTCACAGTACTTTGTGGGTTGTGTTGTCATGGACAGAGTTCCTTGCTCACCGAAACGCCATATCAATAGAGGGTTCGGTCCAGTGTTAATTTCGTCCAGGGCTGAAAATATCAGACATTCATACTCTGTTACATACAATGATTTCTAGTGATGTCCAGATATATATTCCTTGAACGCCTGATTAAATGAAAATTTATTAAATTACAAACAAGCTTTCCTTAATTTAGAAGAAGTATTTAGGATTTAGGAGTAATATAACCTGTAATAATATACAAATAAATGATAAAAATAATGAAATCCTACAAATGTAGATTGCACGCGTATTAATACATTCTAAACCTAATTAAAAATACGTATATGTATTGTGATAATTACGAAGGTGTTTCGATCTCTCTATGTGAGGTATTAAACTGCTGTGAGCGTAATATGCGACTGACAGACATTGTAGAAGAACACCACCGCTTGACGTCATTAGTTTGTGATAGAAAAAGAAATATTAATTTTTAAAATCCATTAGGGCGAAGAGTCTTGGAATGAGTATTTATAAAATGACAAAATAAAGTCCCGTTCTGTCCCAAAGTGACAGAATGTTTACTGGGCGTATATGCTGAGCATTTATACATACTACCTAAAGTTAAGAATATAAATAGGAATACTGGGTGGAAAAAAATATCAGGATTGTAAAAACTAATGTTGTGGAGCCTAGAAGGGTTACAGTAACTGCTCTGAGTTATCCAACCACCGGCATTAGTTCTGAATAATGCAGTAGGTTTGTTGTGATATAGGTGGGGTTAAAATCACTTCTGTCTTTGAATGCATGCCGCTGCACTTTTACAAACAGGACAGTACTGCTGGAAAGGCGTCTGTCGTTAGAACTAGATGCCTGGTAGGGTGATAATCTGTAATGCACGTACTTGCTAGCCATGTTTATTCAAAACGATTCGTGGTGAGGCGGTAATGTGTATGGCGATTAGGACTGAATATCTAGTTCTGAAAAACATTCTGATAGCAGAGGCCGGAAATTCAATACAACCAATAAAATACTGTTATTCGAGGTAATTCTGAGGAAGGCCCACTCAATATCTAAAACTGAAAAAAACTTTTCCCGAGACCCTTTATGTTCCGTCCACAAACACCCATCCAGTGCCACAATAATGCCTCAGGTTTTGAGCGGAATATACAAGTCAATAGCTAATTTGTGTGGATAGTAATATATTGTTTGTTCTATTAGTAATACTGTATTTACTGTAACGTCATATATTTACCATCCCATTTCTTTCCCAATTAAGACCACCCATTTCCAGTGACATCTGAAGCCACGTCTCGTCCGTCGTTTCTCTTCGCACAGAATGTGCCTACTGAGCGACCAGAGTAAATCTCGAAATATTTCAACCGCTTGATTCATCTTATGCCCTAACTTTTATTTAGCACGGATCGTATGTCTTTTCAGAGTCTTTTAATTCACATTCTTTCCCTTGAAGTCATAAACTACGTTTTAGAAGGTACGAAACAACAGAGAAGACTACTGTTTGTACACAGACAGGCACACAAACAGAGCGTCTCACTAGTCTGCCTACAGAGCGGCTGTCCTCACGGGAGCGGTATCTCATACGTACGTTCCAACCGCCGAGACTACACATTCCGTCTTCCCCTTCAGTGCAACTGGCGTCACAGATTTCCAAGCGCCGGCCTTCAATTTCTAGGCACGCCATACATAATCTAAAATACTCCCTGGCACAAAAGAGGGCTGTTTTATTGAAATACAGTATTGGTCATTTTTATTCAAAATTTATTTCTCAGTTCTTGCAAAGAATATAATTGTTCCACATTTTCCCTGCTTGTGTCAATTCCCTGAGTAATGGTGTAAGGTTCAATTTAACCCAGTGGTCTAAACTTATTGCCTGAAGAAAACGGGAACCCTGTAATTCTGTGGGCATTTACTGCACTTTAAGTTGATGTAAAGGAAACTTCACGAAATGGATTGTGGTTTTCCTGCACGGGTAACTCTTACTTTGGCTGTTTACGTCCGTAATTACTATAAAACCTACGTCTGCGAAAAAAATACAAGTTCTCACATTTTAGATTTGTTCATCCCTCAACCTGAAATTTGATATTTTTTCCGCTATTCCGTGTATTTTCCTTACATGCGGCTTTCTCCCGGACATAGATGCATTTGGCAAAATATTTCAAATAAAAATCCTTTCTGCAAAGGAATACCTTTCTCACATTAGTTTAAATCTCCCTATGAATCACGCCACACCCAAGAGGCCGTATCACCTAGCAGAGCAGATAATATGACGTAACAGCCGGCTGACAAGCCTTGGGTAATCGAGGTCTTATTTTCTTATGCTCGGAGCAAAGATTGGTAAGACGCTTCGTATACTCACACATACGTGTATATATCTTGAAGCTGAGTGATCTGGATTGTATGCTGATAGCCCTATGTGTGTGAGTATTGGGAAGCATTTAATGAATTTATTCCACTCCAAATATTGTATTTTATCTCTTTATTTGTAGTCAGGTGTGCAAATATTTGAAAATTTTAAAAGTATTTATTACGCCCTTAAGCTATTGAATGGCATTAAAGTCATGGGTTGTGAAAGCCTTCTAACCAATGTACCGTAACACGTCACATTCGACGACGCCCTGCTGTATACTTGTCTCATACTTTTAAGGCTCTTTTTTACAAAGAACACACACACACTCATTTACCAAAATGTTCTTTTATGTGTTCGTGCACGCACGCGCACTTACATCTGCCGATCTAATTAATTTTGAAGACAATTTGTGCGAGCAATGTGCCAGTTTGTTTCTTTTTAATTTCATTTTCTTTAGTTTAATACCAGCATATCATTACGCACCATAGTCTTGGTATCTGAGGATACTTACGTATAACCGTCACCACAAAGTCTGCGAATGTGTAAGTTCCACCACTGCTGGACATCCGAAGTGTCCAATTGCCACTATCACTTGTGGCCACACCTTCAACTTTAAATCCACACTCATCTATAAACAATTAAGTTTCATTAAACAAAATTAAAATATACTGAACTATAAAACTAAGTGTTTTGTTGTAGTCTATAACCGTTCAGGCGAGGGTCTGTGTACGCGTGCATGTGTGTGTGTGTATGTGTGTGTGTGTGCGCGTGTGTGTGTGCGTGTGTGTGTAAGAGAGAGAGAGAGAGACGTGAAACTGTGTAAATATAACGAGGATTGTGCTTAGTCTGAGGAACTTCCTGTCTCTTCTGAAGACCTTGAAGTGGTCAGACTTCTGTCACAAATGAGAAAATGTCCTTTCGGGGACAAGGGTTGCAAGAAATTTTGAATGAATATCTGATTTTTTAACACAGAGTGGCTCGGTGTTTAGACTGAAAGCTTCTGCAAATGTGTGGGTGTCACTTTGGCTTAAGGCCTCAGTGATTGTAAGGAAACAACGCTTCGGTGGACATTGATACTTCTCGTGTTAAGGAGAGGATGTAGCGTGCTCAGTTTATTGTTGTGTGACGATGCTCATGAACGGCGGGTAGACGCTACAGTTCAAGATCTGCTCGAAACCGTAGACGACAATACAAGTACTAAAATTACACCGTGTGACGTCCTAAAATTAATAAGTTTCTAAATCTGAACAAGGTCTTTGGAATTGAAGGCATTCCAAAGGATTGTCTCAGACACTTTCAAAGCGGCTCTCTAATGGACAACATGTTTTTTTAACCACTGTATTCGGCTGTCACATCTTCCATCGCCTTGGAAAGAAGCGAAAGTAACTGCCTTTCCCAAACCTGGCAAAGATCCTAAAACTCCTCAAAATTTACGTCCAATTAACCTCTTGTCCATTACGGGTAAACTACTGAAAATTTATTAAAAAACAGACCAAAGGCAGATTGATGAAAGAAACTTGCCAAAGGCAAGTCAGTTTGGCTTTGGTGCACGTCTCAGCATGACATTTCAATATGTGAAGCTAATGGTTCACATGACTGTAAATTCTAGCAATAACCTGTATACGGCTGCAGTATTCTTGGCTATGTGTATGTACGTATATATACATATATATGCCGCCGACCACAGAGAGGGTTATATCATGAGACTGGTGAAGAGCGGCCTCTCATCTATGGAAAAGCGGTGTGAGCGATGGCATATCAAAATGAATGAAGATAAGATTCGGGCTATCTAATTCTGTCGTGGAAATGGACCAGAAGGTCTCACCTTACTTTGAAAGGAAGGAACGTTCCCTTCTTTAACCAGGTAAAATATGTCGGTATAGTTTTTGAAAGATTACATGGAGATATTTTAGTGAAATTAAGGAGGCCAAGGCCATCACAACGTTTATCACATTCTACTCCCTGTTCAAAAATGAGCTATTAAGCACTAACATTAAATTAGCCCTTCACACAGCAATAATTGGGTCCGTAGTGATTTATCACTACCCCGCCTGGGAATTTGCGACAGACACCCATCTTTTAAAACTGCAGCCCACTCAGAACAAGGCGCTCCGTAATACTGACAAGTTCCCAAGGCGCTCCACGACCCTCGAATTGCATGTGACTTTCAAAACTCCGTATGTATATGATTTGTTGCAAAATTATGCAGGCACCAAGCAGAAGTCATACGAAATCATGACAATGAAGTTTTGCCAACATTGGAAAAGGCGAAGCCCAGCACAGGAAATATAAGAGGCTTAAAGTTGGCAGTGGTCAAGCGTACGACCTTTAAAATCTCTAATTGCCGCTATAACAAACGCTGGGTAAACTAATACGTACGTGATCTGATCAAAAAGGCTGTACTGGCGTAGGCCCTGTATATAGGTGTACACAGTGTGTATAGTGTGTAGTGTAAATACCCTCAGAATTGCATATAGAGATTAAACAAACTTATGTATATACTTAAAACTACCGTGAGACAGGGAGACCCCAGACAAAGGACAGACACTCACGCTCGTGAAAGAGGGCGCCAGAAGAATGATGAACAGCAGTTTCAAATGAAATCTGGTCATGAGCCCCAGGAGGGGCTCGGTACTAACTGACAATCAGTTGTAAAGTGACTTTGACTTTGACCTTGCTCAGTCTATTGGCTGACCTCTTTCCAACCTCATGACTGTGAGTCGAATAGGCCAGTAGGATATGAGGGTTACCACAAGGTACCTGGCTGTATGTACCGACTGCATTGACCATTTTTTTGCTGTACTGGCTGGGGAACGAGTCTAGTAGCCTTGAAGATAAGCACCACAGTGCTCTTCGCGACTCTGATGCCGATCCTCTAGTCTCAAGGGCAGTGCAGTTGAAGTATGTCTCATGCCATATGAGGAAAGGCGTCGACTGGACAGACATTGAAATGCCGGTGGTGTCATCTGGTTACAGAAACAATTAAAACTGGCTGGGAATTATTTGGCATGTATTCCACCTAGAGGATTAAAAGGATGGGAGACAAGAGTCAACACTGAGCTCCTGCAGTCTGCATGCTACGACCAGTCGATGTCTCTAAGGATGACTGAAAAGTCTGCAGACTCTGGTAGGAGGGTATTTTCACCGTGTAATTTGGGAAAATGAGAAGGGATAGCTTGTAGGGTAAAATCGATCTCATGCGGTGTCCAAAGTCTTAGTCACATCCAAGAATACTGAGCCTGTTAGCCTTCCCTGTTGATTTCCTGTTGAAATTTTCAACGCGACGGACCAGCTGCACTTCCATTGTGTCTATGGGTCGGCACCCGAACTGCTCGTCACGGAGCAGACCCGCTCGCTTAATTCGCTTGCGATCATAGTCAGTACGATCTTCCCAGGCTTCCTAGTCATGTGAAGCAGACTGACTGGCCAACAGGCTAAAGGCAGCACTGGACGCCTAGGTAGCTTCAATATGGTTGTCACGTGAAGGTCTTCCCGTACTGGTGGCAGATACGGTCTGCGGAGGACAGCGTAACTATTTTGTGGGAAATGTTAATCGCAAGATAGGCAGATATTCAGGACTCTATACGGTTTACCGTTCGGGACTGCTGTCGTGCCGACCATGAGGCACCTCTCGGCTTATTGGGCATCAGAGAGGCCTGTTGACGTGTTTTCATCTGCAAGAGAAGACACCTATCGTCCTGTCGCCTCTTTGAGTATATCACAAAGTCACTGCCTCTCCTGACTGGATTTGTCGCGTTGTAACTGGGAATTGAGACCCATCTAGGGCTTCTGGGTGCTCACACTCTGAGACAGCAAGTCTACTGGGCCTAATCAAAAAGGGTGAGGGAGTTGGGAGAGAAAAATCATGGAGAAATATCTTAATGGTGAACTAATGCGGACTGCTTGCGTCACTATTTCGGTGTCGGTGATATTCTTAAATTTCATTTTCTTCTTGGTAAAAAAACAACATTTGGAATGCCACTTGAAGCAACTACGTATAATTGGGAGTCATGAGTTTATTTAGTCTTCTGTTAGTATAGAAATTTTAAAAATTACCTTCATTTCCCCAGTAATTTGGAGATTTCCCCGAAGAATTCAAAAGAATTTCGTATGTGTTATTCGGACCAAATACCTCACATTTTTTACCACTATTATTTCCAAAAGAATCTCTCAGTCGTAGATAAATGTTCTCATTTTCTACTACTTGTATTTTATCAGTAGGAACTCCACCTGTAAAAGAGAAATTTTATTTGATTTAAACACTTACACAATCATATAAGTTTAAGTAACATAAACTAGTTTCAAATATGTTCTAGAGTTTTGAGTATTTTAACTCTCTTAAGCACAGAGGTAATATTTGTAACGCTCGCTTTAATATGTAGAACCCAGAATTCGGCGCACATTATGTTGACATGTTTTGTGTAACTGTCAGGTAAACAGTGATCGTTTCGTTGAACAGAAACACGTGAGTGGTCATTGTAATGGTGTCTCTGTGTGTTTACTCTGAGGTAAATAACGGAATAAACTGTCGAGTTCCACAATATATACATGTAAGTACGTCCGTGTTACTAGCAAAGAAACAGTTTCTAAGCACACACTGTCGGCTCAAGGGTGAATGATGTAGTCTGTGCATCCGCAGGTTTGTTCAAGAAGAAAGTATCCCATTCAAATAAATACCGAATTTTTCAGGTAAAATCCCTTCCTAATAAGAATTCAGCTAATTAGCACTCATCCAACCAGAATACTCAAAATCATCAACTTCGCTCCGATTTTCTTGTTAAACATCTATCTGTTGCCTACCACGTAACCTGGAGATCAAGATAGAAATTTCATTTGCTCATTGAGCAGTCTGCGTTGCGAAAGGTCCGTAGCCTCCTCGAAAGTGATTTCTCCAGAGAGACCCGTCTAATATTTCCTGTTTCAAATTCCAGGATCTTATCTTTTCCTTAAGGTCATCAAGTAGCTGCTTATGTCTTCTTCCTCGTGTTTTCGTGCCTTCGATCTTTCCTTCTGTCGTTCCTTCAAAACGGTTTTTAAAATGCAGTTCCTAAGCAAGATCTGGAAAAGTCAGTTGGCCTTCCATTGTTTTATTTGTGTATAAAGCTCCTTTCGTCATTCACTCTATGTACTCCTTCTCCATTTTTCCCCAACACCACATTTCACATCTTTCCAGGTATTTCCGACCTACTTTCCGAAGTGCCCACTGCTCAGCACCATACATATCTGTGCGCCGAGTGTAACACTTCATTAGATCCTTCTTTAAATTTAAGTCCATTTTGCTGGTAAAAAGAGTTGTCTTCTTCTTATACTTTGTACGCCCTTTTACCCATGGAAATCATGGACTTGGGTTCACACGTACACCTTGCAACACGTGCTATCTGGCTGTCTATGTAGCTGAAATACTCCACATTCCACAGCTGTTTTTGATCCAGCATAAACTGCATTTGGATTGGTTGTTTTATTTTTCTCATTACTTTAAGTTTTTCCTCATTCATTTCAATTTCATAAAATCTTCCAAATTCAATTAGTTTTTTTGTCATGCCCTGCAGAACCGTTTCTTCCTAAGCCAATAACACAACGTCATATTTCACAGTGCGAATTATTTTTACCCAATTTTGAAGTCTCCAAAAGCTTCAAGAGATTCCTTGATAATACACTCCCTCTGTAGTTGACAAATATCTGTGACAAATAATATCCTTCTCTAATTCTTCTTCCAGTCTTCATGCTTTTTTCTGCCCCTTCGTCCAGTCGTTCTGTCACACAATGATCCGTTTGCTGATCAGATTTCTTTCACGCCAGCCGATGTCACGGTGCTTTAGAATCTGCGTTAATTTGTCCATATTTACACTTCTGCTAGTCTACGGAGTAGGCAAACACTTCTTCATCTATGTCCGAAGTTCTTTCTGGCATTAATCTCAGCATACGAATTGCTTCCGTATCCTCTCCGAAGACTAAATTTATCTTCTTCAAATACGTTTTCAATCTTTCTTTTTTCAAGCCTTCTACCAGTCATTCTAGCTGCCATCTTTCCTGCATGTCCGAAGGGGCTGATTGTGCGAGGATTGTTGCATTTTATAGCTTTGGTTTCTTATTTAAAGCAAACACTCTAACTTCAATGACATCTTTAGACTACATCCCTGTTTCATACATGTTTTTCAGTTGTTTCTTTGTTCAATACCATCTTCTCCCAACAAGTACACCTGCAAGTACATTAATATTTACTCTAGCCTTCTTATTCCTGATCTGCTTGACATGTTTTTCCACTTCACTGGGTAAGACGTAAGGGTCTTTCTGGTCTGTATCTACTTCCCCTTCGGGTTAGAATTTCTGATTTTCTGGTCGACTGGCTCGATCAAAAAGCTCTGTAATATATTTGTCCAAAATTTTTGGGACTGGCTGTTCAACTATTGTTACATTTTGTTGAGAGTTTTCGATGTCAATATTTTGAATTCCATGGTTTTATGTTTCTCTTTCCAAACTAGTCAATTTCTCTTCATATGCTTTTATATAAAATTCTAACGTCCTCTTCTTTGAAGCCTGAGAATTTCGTCATATATATTCTTAAGCTAGTCCCTCTTAGCCTTGCTTGTGCCTCCTTTTATTTTCTCCTTCATTTTTCTCCTGTGCTTTCCGTCTATGCTGTTGACATTCTTCCACTTCTTTCATTCATTAATTTTACTTATCATTTCCCGTGTAATCCGTGGTTTTCTCGCTCTCCTCTCAACTGTCCCGACAGAATCGCTCACAGTGTCTAACATTCGTTCATATAGTCTCACTGCACTGCCACTTGCATATTTTCACATTCGATTTTATAGTCTTTCTTCTACAATATTTTGCATTTCCTCTCGTTGGGCGTGCAAAAATTCCTCAACCACCTTTCGTTTTCACTTTTGGAAGGTTTGGTTTTCTTCCATCGGTGCAGATCTTTGCAACCAGGAAGTTGAGATCAGAGGCAATATCTGCTGCAAACAGTGTCTGCACGCCTTTTGCTTTTCTTTTCAGAATATTTGTTTTACTAGTATACAGTCCAAGTGATATGAATTCCGATCTGCTCCTGCTGCTGACAGAATGTGCTCCATGGCAAAGTGACGAGACCATTTGAAGAGAAGACTTCTACAGGACAAAAATATATAATTGCACTACCCTTACTACCTAAACTCTTTTGATTTTTACTTCAATTTCCGCAAGATAATTAACTGTTTCTCCTGAAGTCACGTTATAGGCACAAAATTGTGCATCAGTTGATATCTTTGTACCAAGACTTCTGAAATACAAAGTACGAGATGCATCTCTTTTTACCATTTGTGCTCAATTTTCAGAGCCAAATTCTCGCGATATGCCCTTGTTCCTGACGATAAGCTGGCGACCGAGTCACGACAGTGTAACTGTTGCGTCATATATTTTAGAGCCTGTCAGGTGCTGAATATGGGCAACCCCACCACTTGACTAACCCAGGGAAATGTTACTACGCTTACAAGAATTTTAACTAATTTCCGCAAGTTTCTAATAAAATATCCTACCTAGAACCAGTAACAGAAAAAGTACTCAATATAATACACAATTTAGTTTTACCTCCTCAATTACAGTCCGAACTGGATTTCAGAACTGTAAATTTGGGGCACTTGCAAACAAACACCGGTTCTTAGCACTGCATCACAGAATTAAACAGTGCAAAGAATAACGCACCCTAAGGAGATATACACTTCTTCTGCAGTGTAACAGAAGCCGAACCTTCACCCACTGCAGCCTATCCTCTTTCATTATATGCATGTTTATATCTTGCCTACACATTTTAATATTATCCTAAAATCTCACCCAGAAACAAATTTTCAAGTGGCTCTACATCCCAAGAATATTAACAAAACTCTTTGTTTTTAAGTGTGTCATGTGACAACGCTGTCGGTTGGTAAGATTTAATATCGTCAGTGATGGATGAGTGGATACGTAAAATCAAGACTGGAATGACACTGACGGGAAAATCGAAGTACCTGTCCCACTCTCATTGTTCATCAGAAATTTCACTCTAATTTGTTTCTTTCACTTCTGTTTCCAGATATTGATTAAACACCCACCATTTTCTTCGTGAATTTAAGGTTACAACGGATTATGCTCACCGTATTTTAATACCGGTTTTAAAATTGTTTATAGGCGTAAAGTACCGCCAGGCTCGCACACCTAATTACACGGATTCGACACTTTTCACCACACCAATGTGACTGTCTTGGTCATAATGTTATTATTTTCAAGGTTTGAACACACGTTTTCTAAGTATGTCACACTAGCTAATTTTCAAACATCTTTGCCCCAAAAGGGCTGGAGATGAATTGCACTATGAGTGAAGAAAGGGCCTTTCCTTTCCTTTTCTGTGGTGCAACAGCTCAAAACGGGCCTAGGCCGCCTCCTTTTGGAAATTTCTAGATCAGACTCGGACACACCACACTCGTTAGGACTCCTCTGGACGAGTGATTAGTCCGTTGCAGAGTCCTCTACGTGACAACATACAAACACTCACAAGAAACAATCATCCATGTCCCCCGTGGGAATCGAACCCATGATCCCAGCAAGCGCTCGGCCGAAAGCCCATGTCTTATTTTGCGCTGCCACTGGGATGGGCAGAAAGTGCGTTACAGTGCACAAGTTACCGTACTTTGCAAAATGTGTGCTAGTACAAAAGTAGCACTACAGTGTTCAAATCGCTCAGCAGATTAAAATGTGCCCTATATTGCACAAATTGCAGAAGAGATTACATAGTGCACTTCAGTGCAGAACTTCGATTACAGTGTACAGAGTGCACTATGGTGAATAAATTGCTGTTGATTTCATATAGTTTACAGTGTAAAAACTTGAATACACTGTAAACAGTGCACAGTAAAATTAAAGCAACCCCTGTACAGGCGAGGACTCACCATAAAGTTTCCAGGAGGTTGAGGCTCCCAGACTTTCTAGACTATCGGCACATGAAGGTGGTGAGGTTCTTAGCCCTACGCACCTGCCGCCTTTACCCAACAGAAAATATTCCTGGTACCCATATCTGTTATGGACTGAGTCCACCTCAGGGCCACAGTGCAGCCGGAGGATTATTTCAATGAAAAATGCCAGTGACACCGTCGGGAATGAAACCCTTGATCTTCCAGCTTATAGCGCAGCGCCTCAACCAAAAGCGGCACCACGTGATATTTTCATCGTAATATGGGCCACTTTGAAAAGTTCAAGGGCTTGAATTTAAGTTGGAATTTATACATTTGACAAGAAAGAACCAGAAGTTAATTCTCATAAAATTGTTAATACTAAATTCTATTATTATATTTAATGAACTCCGGCAAATTGTTTTGACACACATTATGCAAAATGAAAGCCGGAAGTGTTCACTATGCTTTACTTTGTGTACCTTACTGACATAATGCGTAAGTGCTGGAATGGGAAGGAATAAATCTGCCAGTTTGTGATCATTTGCTTAACGTCATTCTTCCAAACAGGTTGTGTAGATAATCAAGACTCTTAATGCACAAAGTAATACAAATACTATGAAAATATATTTTCTTAACATTGCGTAGGTAAACATAAATTGTGTCTTCTCCGACGGTTCCATTTCTCATCTTGTATTCTAATCTGCAAACACCAGTCAATATTTTACTTGTGATATTGACTGTAAAATCGCAAGGACCATAAGATGGGTACAGATCCGCTGGAATCTCGCATATCTCGCCAGGCAAGGACGGGAGCGTGGTCGGTGTGACAGAACCAGCACCATACTCGTAATGGCAGACGGTCTTGTTTGGCAGCGTAAGTGTGCATTCAGATGCTGAAATTGTGCTACTGATATGAACAACTTCATTCAGGTTAATGGTTTCCTCTGCTCCTTGCACTGCAACAAGATTGAAAATTGATTACTTCTTTTAGAGCAGCGGAATTTGTGTGGACAGTCTTCTTCTTTAGGCATATTGCTGTAACAATGTGGAGAGAAATATGATAAAACCTTCAAAGTACATTAGTCACTGTGCTTAGTTTTCAGCAGCTTGCTGCCATTTTAACAAATTTTTTTGAATACTGCGTAACGAGTCATTGCAGGTGTCCCAGACCAGCAGTAAATAAAGGCTCACAATTGGGTACTGCGTTACAAAGCTTGTACAGGCTGATGGCAACCAAATATATCTTCTTCACGTCTATTTTGTGGTACACTTCTCTTTAAGGAATACCTAAACATTTTTAAAGTTACAAAGAGCCTGTTCCATATTTTACTTATATTACACAGCATCTTGCAATTTGCGATAAAAATTAAGTCGCCAATGAAAATTAACACGGGTATGCCAAGTTTCACAGAGGTAAAATTTTGAAAACTGTTTTCTAGATAGAACCGTACAATGAGTTTACGTCGCTCTAAAACAGGAAAAACTGATTAAGGATTTTAGCCTATTTCGGCCAGATTCAGTGCCGGTCAGAATAAACAAGAAGCGGCTCTCATATGGAGCAGAAGATAAGTGCATTAAGACCCCGGAGAATAACTAGCATTGAAGTTTTAATTTGCCATTCTTAACGCTGCAGTTCATTCGGTAGAAGGAAGATTCTCAGAAATGCATCAAATCGGTTCCACGCTTGCGTTCTTGTACAGTATCCACAGCTTGCATTTCCGAACGTCGGAACAAATGTCGGAAAACTGCAGGCTAGTGGTCTCAAATATAGGATATCTGTGCTTCTGATTTGTGACGTTAAATGCAAGCCACTCTTAGACGAGTTCCCAGTGTCGCACACTTACAATATTTATTGAATTTTATACGTAAAGACAAGAAGGGGCAATAGACCTATAACGTCAAATTGAAAAGCATTCGTATATTTGCGTGCAGGGTTCTTCTCAGATGGTAATAACTTTCAATCCACGGGGGTCATATTTTTGTATAATTTCAAAATTTTACATAATTGTGCATTGTTTTACTATCGTTAGGTCATGTTATTACATTTCTTTGAGAAAAGAACTACTTAAGTCTATTTCCATTTTTTATATATTTATGCTCCTTATAGGCTTATAGCCTAAAAATTTAAAAACTGTAACTCCGTATTTACAAACAAGAGTTCACAAACAATTTTTATCACTATTCATAATCTATCTACAATCAAATTTGTCTTTAGTAGATAAACGCAATTTTTATTAACTACTAACACTGCAAGCTTTATTGTTCTTAGTTAGGTTTCATGTAAATGGCAGGAAGAAAAATCGAAAACTTCAGAAGAACTTAACGTCACAGCACACAGTTTAGGTCGCTGATTTTTACATCAGAACGCACTATATGTGTTTCAATTCACCAAAAGTGACAAAATATTGTTAAGCAATTATAATGAATTATACTTCCTTTCTGTGGCGCAACAGCACCAGTCGGGCCTAAGCCACCTCATTTTCGAGGTTTCTAGGCCACACATATATTTAGAAATAGAAACACAACCGGTAGGACTCCTCTGAAAGAGTGATCAGCTCTTCGCACAGGCCGCTACCTGAACATCACACAAAAGGCATATTGCATGCTTTCAGCGGGATTCAAAACTGCGATCCCAGCAATCAAGTGGCTGCACACCTGTACCTTTGACCGCAAGGCGACTGGAATTGGGAGTGAAATATAGGGTCTGTAGCGGTGGATATTGGATATTATTTTTTTATTCTGACTTCTTCTATACATTCATTTTCGGTGTAGACTTTTAAAAGTTAACGTTTTTCATACACTGGTCTTAATTATCACTCATGCAAAATGCATCTTAATCTCCACGCTCCGCACAGGAAAAATCCATGAGTATTAAACTTTATGGCCCAAAGTTTGTGTTTTTATTTTCACTACGCTTAAGGCACAACGCATCGTGTAATATTACATGATTTATGGAGTGACAAAATGTGCCGTATTTATTATAATTGTCTCACGTAAAACATGACATTCGGACAAACCGCAGGTGACATGAAATCATGTTTTGATACCTCTACAACACTTAGATGAAACTTCTCCCATTCTGACATGAATTCAACGGGATGTTCTTGTTAATACAGTTGGGTCTTCAACTAAAGTGCAGATTTAATTTTCGTGACAATTCTTAATACGGGTCACAAATACAGAATTTCCATGCAGACAGACAGAGACGGACAAACAGGTATGACAAACTTGAGGGTTGCTTTTCGTAATTTTGCGAAAGCCCTAATAAGCTATCCGACAGTGTGTCCAATACCATTATAGCGTTTCGAAGTTTACTGACTCTTCCTTTTTATGTGGGAAGTTTATAAGCAAAAGCTAATAAAGATATGCCTTGCTTCACAGTGCCGTAGAATAGAGTAAGCGTAAGATATTAGCTGCGGTGTCTAATGAACTGGACACCGATACAATATTAATCACTAAAAACTTTAGTAGAACTAAGGTGAGTGAAAAAGAAAATTTGAACTGGTTTAAAATATTTGAGAAAGAATGTACATTTTGTAATGGGCCGATAAATTAGAACTTTTTTCTTGGAATTTATTTCATTCATTCATTTCGTAAAACTGAGGTTAAGGTTTTATCCTGTGGCTGCAAGCGTAAATTTCTGCCGGGGCTGACGCCAAATTTTGAGGCGGCCCTTGCTGGAACACAGAACTGCCAAATTGAGCGTAATTTGCGCCCCTTCCCTTTAAAAGAAAAACTGTGATGCACCGAGGTGCATATCTGTATTTTTTCCTCTTCATGAATTTATTTATTTATTCATATATTTATTACCTAGAGAGTCTCAATTCACAGTACAGCATTAGCACTTAAAAGCACAACACACGCTCCGATATTTCTTATTAATTAATAAGAACTGAAACAAATCGTAGCTTACTTTTCTAATTCTTCTTATTTCTTTTCATACTACTTCTTGCAAGAGTCCCATTATATGCAGAAAACACTGCCTGTAATCACGTACACCCCAAATACCACAGCGGCATTCCGGCATGACTGCATTGTCAATTAATCATAAGGTAAAGCAGCAAATAAAAAACAAGCCTGCAAAGAGTCATTGTGCTGAAAGAGGGAAACATAATTCTTACAAAAATTCCATTCAAATGATGGCCTTCTATGTTTGCACGCCGCGTGGTATAAAGAGTCCTTGCTGACTTCGGAACAAACTTACTACGTCTCACAGTGAGAGGCACAGAATAGCATCACTTGAGCAACACAAGCAGAGAACCTGAAAACCTGCCTTACGTTTATATCACTGAAGCAGACCAGCTGCTGGCACAGAGATCTGGGTGCCCCTACTGCTTTATTACATTCTACTTTTATGTATTAAGTAATTTATTACAGCACATGATGCGCATGCTCAGGTTGGGTTACCATAAATTGTGTACTATTGTCCCCGCAGTAGAAAACGTCATTTTATTTTTTTCGATTTTGACTCCATAAGTGTGACTTTTCAAAGTCACGAATTCGTAACTTACAAGAGTAAGTTATTCATCACAGCTACGTGAGCTTATATCACAGATTAATTTGACGATGTGATTGAAAGGGAGTGACGGCAACATCGAAATTACATTAACGTAAGTTACTATAATCTTTCTTAGCGGAATTTCAACTTCTCAAGGAGGGGCTGTTAATAAAGTTCCAAGTTTTCTTGCATATGATGCATCTTCAGGGACTGTGCTGCCATCTGTTCACTCGTCGCACAGGTCGTGAACTTTTATGTCCGTATTTAACAATCGACACGTCGTCACATTCCGAATATTCCGAACATTCCAACTTCTCTTTCTTCGCTGCATGACAGAAAGTGTTCTTTTCGAAAACGTTATCAATATTGCTAAGATTATATAGCGCAGAAATTAGATGAAAGAAATGTGAATAAGGAGCCTCAGAGGAAAGAAACTCACGATGGAAACCGAAGTAGTCGGAGTAGATCCTGCCTCACTATTACTTTGTTCACCACAAATCCCACAATAATTGGCCTGGGGTAGAACCCAGGCCGCCGCAGTTTCTGCGTTTAAAGACTATAGTCATTCTAGGAAGGATGTCTCACTTTTCGGAAGATGTCTGTATGTTACTTGTATTGGAGTTTAAAGGCATAATGTTGTGAGCATGTACACCTCGAGTGTATCTAGTGTTCAGATATGGAAGAAATGTGATAAGGAAATAAGTAAGTATCCAAATTTTTAATTTTAAATAACGCCTCTTTATGGCGTCTTTCCCCAGGGGTTCGGGTATTTACCATGTTTCTATGAAGAGATGCGACCACAATCGTCAGTCACAAAACATGTGCTCTCTTGTCTTCAAGTAATCCATCAAATACTACGATGCAAGCACAAGTTCCTCCTAGTGTCGGAAGTTCGAAATACAGAAATTATGGTGCCTTTCCCGCCGTGGCAAGTATCCTGGCAACATGTAATTTCGTGGCGTGTCTTCAGGGGATTGAACAAATAGAAAACTGGATATGTATCTGTCGGAAATACGCTAGTGTGTAAGGAAGCGTATAAATATCACGCCTCACTTCAGATAGGTACAGAAGTAGAGAGGGTTCCACTTGGGCCCCAGCCAATCAGAGAGCAGTATTTGTATGACGTCACAGTCACGTGACCACGCCCCTTCAACCAATCAGAGAGTGCCACGTCATAGTCACATGACCTCGCCGACCAATCACGTTGAATGTAAACATAGTCACATGACCAGGTCAATGACCTTTTACAGGAATGTAAACAAATATGGCGGCTACGCGCACTGAATATAAACAAATATGGCGGCTATACGCACTGAATGTAAACAAACATGGCGGCTATGCGCACTGAATGTAAACAAAACCACGTGACCAAGTCAATGACCTTTACTTGAAAATAAACAAATATGGCGACTATGCGCACTTAACCTAAACATAAACTAGTTATAATAACAATCCCACGTGACCAGGTTAATGACCTTTACTTGAAAATAAACAAACATGGCGGCTATGCGCTCTTTATATACACAAACATGGCGACTATGCCCACTGAATGTAAACAAACCCACGTGACCAGGTTAATGACCTTTACTTGAAAATAAACAAATATGGTGACTATGCGCACTTAACCTAAACGTAAACTAGTTATAATAACAAACCCACGCGATCAAGTCAATGACCTTTACTTGAAAATAAACAAATATGGCAACGACGCGCGAAGTTTAAAATTTTAAATATGGCGAAAACAGCGCGAAGTTTAAATTTTAAACATGGAGGGATTTTAAAGATGGCGGCTACGCGGTATATTTGAATTGCAATAGAGCGGTTTGTTTGAATATTAAAGATGGCGGAAATTACAAGATGGCGGTATTTTAAATATGGCAGCTGCGCGCGAAGTTTAAATTTTAAAGATGGCGGAATATTTGAATATGACTAATGTTCGCCATTTTATGGAAAGGGGTGGCCGGGTAGTAAGATAATAGACTCAAAATCGAAAGATTCTAGGTTCGAATACTACCTAACCGACCATTCCTTTTTTAAGGATGGGAAAATGGTAATAACAAAAATAAAGAATAATTCTTTCTTTTCATACTCACAATTATCACATTTTTTCACATTTATTATTATTAATGGAATGTTTTTTATACATTATCTCATCATACAATGTTTCAACGTCAATAGCATTTGTTTGAGGTGGTGTACAGAAATAATTAATTTCGAAACACTTGTTTCGCCATTGTATGAATTCGTCGTGTAGGTTACAAAGTTTGAGTATTTGCCTGTCTATACAAGACCCAGCAATGTAGTTACAGTTAGGTTATTTCTGAGCAATTGCCCTCAGGGCTCAAAATGGCCCTGTCAGATAACTCATGAAGTTGCTTTTAGGGGTGGCATTGTAAATGTTCTGGAATGTGAGTTATTCTTGGAATGCAGGCTTTATTTAGCCCATCACGGACTTGTAGGAACAGGAATAAATATTTTTGGCATAAATGTATTGTACAACAATTGAAAATCAATTTCGTTTATTAGCGGTGGCGCACAGAAAGCATTTGATCGGATACAGTTGTCTGCCATTGGACAAATTCGTGATGAACCTCAAACAGTTTTAAAATTTGTGCATTTATATTAGAGTTATTTAAATGTAAAAGAGTTCTCCACTGGCCTTTACTTAACAACGCATATGAATTGTAACATATAATTCGAATAGAACTGTTAGAATGCGTATCTAAAAACAGATGACTGTCGCCGAGTCTATAGTAGGAATTTTTAAAGATCTTGTTTTTAAAAGACACTAGGGTGAACCATTCCGCAGGGTGTAGCACTACTTGGTGTGTGGACTTACCGATTTTAACGTGTGGTATGAAATATTCGTTCAGGAATACGGAAACAAACTTTGTTCCTACGTTGTTGAGGAAGAAAGTGCGATTTAGCAGAGCAGGCATTTGTAAAAGCAGAAAGTATAGCTACTAATGATGAACTTACTACGTTTTAAAAACCCCATTAATTGTTCACTTTGAGTAATACTTACATTTATGTACGGATGCAATCACAAGAAGAGCGATACGTTACAACCCGAATGTATGAAGTGCACTACGATACTAACTGTTGTGACACGGATTACTTATAAATGAATAACAGAAAACTAGCTACAACTTAGAATTTTATGCCGAGCAGGAACTTACAGATTCAGAGTGGGAATGCCTACGGTTATATGGTATTTTGAACACCGGAACTCCTAGCGACAGACCTGCACCAGATGTACAGCCTAATGCGTGAACATTAAGGTAATTTTAAGTAAACAGAGGATGTAGGCCAGTGCACAGCCTGAGGCGCAACATTAAGTTAAAATGTAAACAAAACAGGACGTATATTAATAGACTGCCCAAGGCACAACATTAAATAAACATGTCCGAAAATATCTAGCGACAGACTGGTACCAGATATACAGCCTAAGGGATGACATTAAGTAAATGAAAATAAACAGAGGACGTAGGTCAGTGTACAGCCTGAGGCGCAACATTAATGTAATGGAAATAAACACAGAATGTATATTAGTAGACGGCCCAAGGCATGAACAAAGCGACTAGTATTCTAAAATATCTAGCGACAGACTGGTGCCAGATGAACAGCCTAAGGGATGACATTAAGTAAATGAAAATAAACAGAGGATGTAGGTCAGTGTACAGCCTGAGGCGCGACATTAAGGTAATTTTGAATAAACATAGGATGTATATTAGTAGACTGCCCAAGGCATAAACAAAGCGACTAGTATTCTAAAATATCTAGCGACAGACTGGCACCAGATGTACAGCCTAAGGGATGACATTAAGTAAATGAAAATAAACAGAGGACTTAGGTCAGTGTACAGCCTGAGGCGCAACATTAATGTAATGGAAATAAACACAAAATGTATATTAGTAGACTACCCAAGGCATAAACAAAGAGACTAGTATTCTAAAACCGCATATATATACCACGTAGTTAAATAATAGTACTTTATTCTTGACCGAGCTACAACGCTGCGAAGATAATTGCTGCATTTTGCTGTCGGTGTACGTACTTCGAGCTACACATAAACTTGTTGTTGAGTCTGCTACATCAGTGTGAACATTTGGAGACAACTCAGTGGCATATAAACCGGCTGTTCGTGTTAATTGTGAATTGTGACGGAGCTACAGTTGTTCTGTAAGTAAGTGATTCTATACGAATTGATATAAAATGGCAAAGAAAATGTTTCTGACTAGACAGCGAGCTATTCCGACAACTGAAATCCCTCCTGTTAGCGCAGGTCGGACGGAGTCGGAAGCTGGCCCGTCTAGTGGAAGCACTTCGTCTAGGAGGGCAGATGAGTTACCTTTTATGATTTTGGACGAGACCACTAAATCTTTTCCAAAATTTAATGCGACCGGGCGTAGTTTGTTGATTAAATTTAACTCCCCTGGTGAAGAGCAGGAACCAACTTCTTATCTCCGGGAATGCATTACCGGATTAACTAATTATTTAGTTGACTAAGTGCCGGATAGAGATATGGTGGGACTCACTATCCGCAACACTGAGAATGTAAAGGATAAAGTGGTTGGGATTAGCCTGAGACGTCGTGATCAGCTGAAGCCTGATGTGGTCTGGGATGTGCTCGGGAAGGTTATTCAGAGCAACGCCAGGTTTGGTCTGACTGACCGTCTTGAGGTTCGCCTGGATCATGTTAGGATGCCAGCTGGTAACGGTAGAGAAAAGACGAAGGGGCGGTCTTTAGATGTTTTGAGTGCTGTGAAAAGGAGTATTGTCGTTGTTAAGGCAGCGTTCCTGTGTTTAGCACATGCCCTTATTATTGCTATGGCTAGAGTGAATGGTGACCCGAAATACAAATCATATAGGAATGGTAAATGCTTGGAAAAACCTGTTGAAGAACTCCTGAAGGCTTCCGGGGTTGATCTTTCTGATGGCGGAGGTCTTGAGGAACCTGAACAGTTTCAGGATCATTTTTCGGACTATAAAATTATTGTTTATGACGGATTGAGTCCCGATAGACTCATTTTTAGTGGAAATTCCCTTTCGGATAAGAAATTGTATTTACTATATGATGCGGACTCGGGTCATTATAATGTCATTACCAACATTAAGGCCGCAATGACTAAAAAGTATATATGTAACGCGTGTGACGCATTATACGATAAAACACACACGTGTAACAAGGCTTGCTCCCTATGTACCGCAACACCGCCATGCACCAAAGGTCATTCTAAGCATTGTGATACATGCGACTGGTCTTTTCTTAGTGAAAAGTGTTTTCAAAATCATCTAACCCTGAAGGTGAAAGGAAAGCTAGTGTGCCAGTGGAGACAAGTATGCAGAAATTGTAACTTTTAGTAACTCTATACTCTAAGCAAGAAACCTTTTAAGAAATTTTGTACTTATTGCAACAAAGAGCAGCCCTCCTGCCATCTTTGCTACATGGCTCTACTCAAACCTAGTAAGCTTTCAGACAGATTCATGTACGTTTTCTTCGACACGGAGTGTACGCAAGGTCTGGAGAGACATGAAGGATCTTTCGAACATGTACCGAAACTTATTCGTGCTCAGCAAATGTGTTCAGAGTGTGAAACTATTACGGATATGAATGTCGATTGTGAACAGTGCGGCAAGCGTGTCCACGTGTTTTGGCAGGGCCCCGTAGGCAAATTTATTATCTCCGGCAGTCCAGACCATTCGCGGATAAGATATTTGTTATTTCGCATATTTCTCGCGGCTATGATGCACAGTTTCTTTTGAGAAGGTTTCTGGAACTGAGATGGGTGCCGAAATTAATAATGGATGGTACCAAAATTCTTAGTATGTGTGTGGAACATATACATTTTCTGGATTCACTCAATTTCTTGCCTATGTGTCTGAAAAGCATGCCCAAATCATTTGAACTCACCTGCAAGAAGGGATAATATCCCCACATTTTTAACACGGCTGACAATTTGGATTATGTGGGCCCTTATCCCGAACCCAAGTATTATGGGGCGAACTTTATGTCAGGTGATGAGCGAGCCCAATTTTTGGAATGGTATGAGGAGCAAAAAAAAATTTCCGTAATAAGGAAGAACTGTTGGCCTACTGTATGGATGATGTCAATGTATTGAGGCAGGCATGCTGTGCTTTTCGGAATTTATTTTTGAAATTGATCAAGATGGACCCTTTTCGGCAGGCTATTACTATATCTTCCATTTGTAATAAGGTGTTCCGGACAATGTTTCTGAAACCTGACACTGTGGGTCTTATCTCGAGAGGGGGGTACCGAATGGGAGATCGCCAGTCTTTTGAAGCTCTTCAATGGCTGGCGTATATCGGTCGGACGAGGAACAACGTGACTCATGCCGGAGAATGGGCGGGAGGTTCGTTTGGGTAGGGTACCAAATTTGAAAGTTGATGGGTATTGTGCAGAGACTGGGGAAGTCTTTGAATACCTAGGGTGTTTTGGCATGGGTGTCCATGCATGCCCAATCGACATGAATCCATTAGTAACACCGACGAGACATTGCTGAGCAGATATGAGGAGACAATGGCTCGGCTGCAAAAGGTTAGGGATGCTGGTTACAAAGTTATTTCGATCTGGGGTTGTGAGTTTAGGAAATTACTGCGCGAAAATCCTGGCCTAGAAAATGAACTCAGCTCACACCCCTATGTGAAGAACTCTCCCATTAATATTAGGGATGCCTTGTACAGCGGTAGAACCGAAACGTCTAAGACGTGGTACAGAACCAAGCAGGGTGAAGAGATCCACTATGTGAACGTAATCAGTCTGTACCCATACATCTGTAAATATGGAAAGTTTCCAGTGGGCCATCCGAAGATGTATGTAGGTGCAGACTGTCCCGCCGACTGCTTGGATAGGGAGGGGATAATTAAATGTAAGGTTCTAGCGCCCAGGAAGCTCTACCATCCCGTGCTCCCGTATAAGAGCAATTCTCGGCTGATGGTCCCTTTGTGTTGTAAATGCGCCGACAGTATGAACCAAGGCGACTGTACACACTCTGATGAGGAGCGGTGTATAGTCGGTACATGGGTGGCGGATGAGCTCCGCAAAGCCGTAGATATGGGTTACGGCTTGGTGGAGACGTTTGAATTTTGGGAGTACAATGTGACGCGCTTTGATAAAGCCACCAATTCAGGGGGTCTTTTTGCACAGTACGTCAACATATTCCTAAAATTAAAACAGGAATCATCTGGCTATCCATCCTGGGTTCGTACTGAGGAAGACCAGGACAAATACATTGCGGACTACCGGCGTGCAGAGGGAATTTCTCTAGACAAGGCATCTATTTCTAAAAAGGCGGGGCAACGTACTTTGGCAAAGTTGAAATTAAACTCTATGTGGGGAAAATGGGCTCAGAACCAAAACAAGACCCAGACAACGCTTGTTTCCTCAGAGAAAGAGTTTTACGAGCTCTTAACAAGTCCGGGTATTGAGGTCACAAACCTCATATTCCCGAACGATGACGTGGTGTGGGTTTCTTGGAAGTATTCTGACGAAAACCTGCCCACAGGGAAGAATGTCAACGTTGCTGTCGCAGCATACGTGACAACCCAAGCTCGGCTGAAACTGTACGAGTATCTGAGTGAGTTGGGTGAATCTGTATTATACTGTGATACAGATTCGGTCATCTACGTGCATAAAGTAGGTATGACCCAAAAAGTCAAGACAGGCAATTATCTTGGGGACCTCACAGATGAGCTGGAAGAATTTGGCGCAGGCTCGTGTATCGAAGAGTTTGTCTCGGGTGGCCCGAAAAACTACGCATTTTCTGTCTTTTGTCCCTCGAACGGAAAGCGTACAACAAAATGTAAAGTGAAGGGCATAAACTTGAACTGTGAAAATTCAAAGGTTGTGAACTTCACTTCCTTAAGGAGGATGATTTTAGAAGACGACACACCTGTTCATGTGTACAATCCGAAAAAGATCAAACGGAAGCATGGTAGTGTCGTAGTTTCGGAATCCGAAACCAAGGAATACAAGGTTGTCTTTAAGAAACGCCGGCTTATGGCCAAATTTGATTCCTTTCCTTACGGGTATTTTTAATTTGTTTTCATTCCTGGTGTTTTTTGTCCCGGTGATAGCTGTAGTATAAATAGAGATGCCAATATATTTCATACTTCATTTTAGATTATGACGCTCAAGTTACAACATCCATTTACGCTGATAGTTGCAGGACCAAGCGCGTGCGGCAAGTCAACATTTGTGATTAAACTGATAGAGTTTAGGGAGCAGCTTTGTGACACGGTGTATAAGAATATCGTCTGGTGTCACAGTGAAAACAGCGCGCCACACCATGTGAAACACGTTTCATTCGTTAAAGGTGTTCCTGATTTTGATAATCCAGAACATGTGCCTACATTAATAGTGTTGGATGATCTTATGGACTCTGCTTATTCGACAAAAGTCAGCGAATTATTTACAAAAGGATCACACCACTGTAACATTAGTTTGGTTTTAATTACTCAAAACCTTTTCCATCAAGGACCCTCGGCGCGTGACATTTCTTTAAATAGCAAGTATATAGTTGTGTTTAAAAATCCTAGAGACAAGACACAAAGAGTGCACTTGGCTCGACAAGTGTACCCTGAAAACATTTCTAGTTTTCACAAGATTTACTTGGACGTTTTTAGAGACCCGCATACTTATTTGTTTTTGGATCTAACACAGTCAGTCAATGATCTACTGAGGTTTAGAACAAAGATATTTCCAGACGAGGTTACCGAGGTGTTTGCACCTCTAAAAGGTAATGAACCGATTGAAATCACAACTACACTATCTCCACGTTCTTAAAGACGCTAAACCACAAGCCAGACGCGCATTACTCACATCAGCAAGTGACGAGTTAATGAAAGTTATTGTTGAATGCGCTATTAATACATTAAACGGGAATCTTAAATTATCTACAGAAGAAAAGAATAAACTCAGTAAATATAAGCGCGAGTTACGTGCGCTGGTTAACCCGAAAATCAGTTCTAAAAGTAAGCGTAAACTTTTAATTCAAAGAGGTGGATTTATTGTTCCTTTGCTGACTAGTATATTATCAGGTGTAATAGGTGCTTTAATGAATAATAATAATTAAAAATGGCTTTGCAACCTATGATTTTAGTTCCGCCAGAACTGTGGGAAAAACGCTCTCAAACAACACCACCACCGCCTGTTAAAAAGAATACTAGACAGTAATGATCACAGCTATAATAAATGGACGCAAGTTCGATTGCATCAGGACCCGTACTTGAAAACTGAGAAACGAAAGCGTGACCCCATACCTATCCCCATAGTAGAAACAGGTGGTACCCCAGATAGTAAACCTAGTTTTAAACCAAAAGCAAAACGTAAACGCATTATAGGTTCAGCACCAGTGTTTAAAACTGAAAGTACAGAATCAGAAACCGATACTGAAAGCAGTGTTTCACCGGTGCATTCAAAGTACATTCAGGGTATGTTAAGGCGTAAAGTATCCCACGACCATACGTTCGGTGTATACCAGGACGATGCTAACGGTTCTTTTAAAATTGGTCGTTCCAAGTTCAAGTTTAGTAACAAACACGTGTTTGTAGACGGTAGGAGGTACAAGGCGACACCTGGTCTGTGGGAATGGCTGACCAAGTCACGACCTGATAAACACACAGTCACTAACCAAGACCGACCGGCATATAAACAAATATTACTTCAGTCAAATGCACATAGAGTTGCTTATAGCCCTACCGGACGTATCAGAGCTAACAAGGGTGTTAAATATACGCGGTTTATTTCGCGACTCTTTAAAGACACACCTAAACAACAAATAGATTGGGAAACTGTGGAATAATGTCACTAGGTAAATTTTATTATGATCCAGAACATCCCGCAGGTTTCGGATCTGTATCAAACCTGGTAAAGGCAAGTAAAAAGAACAGGAAAGATGTGCAAGAGTGGCTGTCTGCACAGGACACCTACACTCTACATAAACCAGTACGCAAAAGATTTCCTCGCAATCCATATACTTTAACTAACATTGACGATGTTTGGGAGATGGATCTCGCAGATTTAACAAGTCTGTCGAAATATAACGATGGAAACAAATTCCTCCTAAATATTATCGACGTGTTTTCACGCTACGCATGGAGTGTTCCATTAAAGGATAAGACTGGGGCTTCGGTTACTACAGCTTTAAAAACTTTATTTAAAAGTAGACAACCACTCACTTTACAATCAGATAAGGTTACCGAGTTTCTAAATAAAACAGTACAGAAGTATCTCAAGACTCAAGGTGTAAGTATTCATACGACTCATAACCCAGATATAAAGGGAGTTATTATTGAAAGGTTTAATAGAACCTTGAAGACCAGAATGTATCGATACTTTACCAAAAATAACACATACCGCTACTTAGATGTCCTAGATAAGCTTGTGCGAGGTTACAACAATTCTATTCATTCCACTACAGGAATGCCACCTGATAAGGTCAACCTCTCCAACATTTACGCTGTGTGGCAGCGAGTGAATAGTCTACGCACAGCTATCCCTCAATGTCAAGTTAAATTTAGAGTAGGGGACCTCGTTCGCATAACAAAGGAAAAGGTAAAATTTGCCAAAGGGTATGAGCAAACGTTTTCCACAGAAATATTTCAGGTAGTGAAAGTTATTCACCGCATGCCGCAACCTGTTTACGAACTGACAGACTGGCAGGGTCGGCCCATAGAGAGCCAGTTTTATAAATACGAACTTGTAAAAGTAATCGTGTCTTCGGAAACAGAATTTCAAATAGATAAAATAGTACGCACTAGTAAGAAGGGTGGCATTAAACAACATCTGGTCAAGCGGAAAGGATACGATGAGACTTTCAACTCGTGGGTAAACTCTTCCGATATTAAAAAAATATAATGGATCAGTTTTACGTGGTGTTACCGTCGGACAGTTCGGCATATTATTTCCCGCGAAACACAATTTCAAATTTCAGAACAAAGTTAGCTACTCCAGTCGAGCTCGAACCCGATAAGTGGGAAGTCGGTCTAGTCGAGATATCTTATCCTAAAGGTTATAAAAAGCAGCCATTACACAATACCCTGAGGCTAGATTCTTTGGAAATCAAGTTTCCTGTGAGACATTACACATCTCTTCACGACATTTTCGTAACTCTTAAGAAGCATTTTAAAACACCTGACGAAAAACAAAAATTTGTTAATACATTTCACGGATACCTAAACAAATATGTACCTAGTGATGGGTACGTTACGGAATTGTTAGGTGTGTGCTACGGAAAAAATTCGCTTCAGATAGATGAGAAGCTAGTGTCCCACTTTCCAGTCCAAGTCTACAACGGGCTCGAAGATTTGGCAAAGACAATTATGACCCCTGCAAATTGCCGTGCTTCCAGAATACCTGAATCAGAAAAAAAACAACTCTAACTTTGCGGCACCTGAACCTGTATTTGTGTACACGGACATTATCAAACCAAATTTGGTAGGAGACTCGTATGTGAGGCTCTTAACTTCTTTGCATTTTCCATCGCCTACAGGGTACCACAGCTTTTACTATCCAATTTACAGACCAGTGGAACAGTCTTTCATAGAGTCGATCGGGATTCGTCTGGTTACAAAGTCTGGTGAAGATGTAGCTTTCGACGGTAGTGACATTCCATGTCTTGTAATATTACACTTTAAAAAGAAGCCCTCAGCATAACACTTCTCAGTTTAGCAGGTACCATGGATCGTTATACACGATACTATATTAATCAAAGCGGTGGTGGTGAAATTGTTCCAGTATACAAGGCCAGTTTTAGAGTGCAGAGGGGGCATGGTATTGGGTCTTTTTTCAAAGGACTCTTCCGTTTTGTTAAACCTCTATTGTATTCCGGGGCAAAGGCTGTAGGTAAAGAGGCCCTACAGACAGGTTCAAACGTCTTGACAGATCTGCTAAATAAGGAACCCGACCAGCAAGTTGGACACATTTTGAAGTCACGTTTTGATGAAGCAAAGGATAAACTCGAACACAAAATTAAGAAAATGACGGGGTCTGGTTTGTGTTTAAAAAGAAAGCGTAAGCCGAAAAAGGCTCATTCTCAAAGTAAACGTAGGAAGGTAAAGGATATTTTCACAACTCGATAATGGAGTGTTTAAAATCGGGTCTTGATATATTTCTCAAGCGCAGCATACAAACGTCTGTAGTAAACAGTCACACCGTTACATATAAACCTATCGCCCCTGCAGATAACCCTGCTCAGTTGGAATTTCATTGCTCTGGCCATAGTGATTTCTACATTGACTTAAATTCAGGGTGTCTAATCTTACGCATTAAGCTTGTGAAAACTGATGGAACTGATCTGACTGGTGCTGAGCCAAATACAGTAGGCTGTGTTAACAACTTGTTACATTCAGTGTTTAGTTCTCTCAATGTCTCATTAAATGGGAAACCAGTCTCTCTCCATGAGACAAACTATCATTACAAAGTGTACCTTGAAAAGCTGTTAAATTACGGTGCAGATGCGTCTGGCACGCACCTAGTTTCGAGCTTCTGGTTCATGTATTCAGGTAGAGAAAATGGGTCACTTACAGCTGACAAAGCCAACAAGGGCTACACTACAAGATTAAATTATCTCAGCGAGAGTCAAACTATAGAACTGTATGGAAGACTTCATGCAGACTTATTTAATTCAGACAGAATGCTCATTAATGGTGTGGATATGAATATTAGACTTACTCGCGCACCAGAAGCTTTCTACCTCCTAGGCACTACAGATGATGTCAAAGTGCGTATTAAAATTTTAGACGCTACTCTTTTTGTGACTCAGACGGAAATAAAACCGCCTCTTCTTCTAGCTCACGCTAATGTCTTGGCTATGAAAAGGAAAGCACATTATCCTATTACACATACTCAGATTAAAACCTTCACAGCGGGTGCTGGGGCCCAGCAGATCTCTATCGATAATGCATTCCTCGGACCGATTCCTGAAATGTTACTTATAGGACTTGTTAAAAACACTGCTTTTGTCGGTTCTGTAAGTACAAATCCATTCCAGTTTCATCACTATGACATGACATATCTTGTTTTGTACGTAAATGGAATTCAGTACCCTTCCGAGTCACTCACAATGGACTGCTCTTCACCTTTCGGAGTTACCAGAGCTTAAGAAACACTCTTCTCCAGTACGGGTATACATCACGATGACCGTGGTCACATGATTACTATGGACATGTTCACTAAAGGATTTTGGGGTTCGATTTAACGGTAGATAAAGAGGCTGACGAAGAACATATAAGTCTACCTCGTCAAGGAAACGTGCGTATTGAAGCACGCTTTAAAAAACCCTTACCAGAACCTGTTACGTGCATTCTGTATGCTGAATTTCCGGGCCACGTTGAAATCGACGGCTCCAGAACAGTTACGGTGGAATGAATACCATTCAGATCAGTAGAGTTTTATCCAAACATGTAAAATATTTTCAAGGAGTTTATCCCATAGACCTACTACCAGCTACAATTGTAAAACCAGCTATACTTGTCATCAACCTTGACAAAAATTACATGCCCGGGTCGCATTGGGTAACTATCTGCTTTTCCGACGACGACTGTGCCTGTTATTTTGATTCGTACGGAATCCCCCCTTTCAAACTTGAGATAACAGCCTTCCTGCAACGCCACTCAATTTCTTGGACATTTAACCGCCACAGACTACAGGGTTTAACTTCGAAAGTCTGCGGACATTACTGTTGCCTCTACGCGCTCCACATAGCCAAGGGACTATCCATGACGTCATTTGTGAACATGTTTTCACCTGCACACTACGACTGTAACGATATAAAGGCAGTGCGTATGTTCCGTGCTCAATTTTGAAAGTGCCCGGCCTGCAGTCAGTTGGAGTAGCAGCAGCAGTCTTGCAAGTCGCAGATATAAATAAAAGGTAAGTACACCTACAAGTATCAGTCTGTAATGGCTCTCTTAGTGATTGATTTTACTTATTTGGAAGGGAGGGATGGGGAGATGGTGGTGAAGGAGTTGGAACTTGCAGATTCTATGAACAACCGAGTGTCATCATATGTCTTTAAGAGGTCATACCCTTGGGAAGAAGTGCCTATGTTAAACGCTAGAATTAATCAAGCTACGGATCATGGATGTAATTGGAATGATGGTGATATATTGTATTCAGAGCTGGAAACTATTCTCCACCGCGAAGCATCATACGCTGTTGCAATATATTGCTTTGGAAACCTGAAAACAGCATTTATTAGTAATCTTATCGAGCGTACAGTTATTAACATCACACAACTAGGATGCCCGCAGCTTGAAGACATATGTTTCCCTACCATCAGCTGTACAATTGCGTGTTATAACAAGTCTAAATATTTTTGTGCGCTACGATCTACACATTCATTAGCACAATGGCTACACTTTCACATTCTTAGTCTCCAGTATGCAGGATGTCCGCTTCAACCTCGTTGTCTTTAATGTTTTCCAGATGTCAACGTTACTTGAACGTGTCTACTTCCTGAACAAGCAAAGGACCAAGTACGTGAGCATCTTTCTCGATGAACACCTAACACCGCAAGTGAAGATTGTGACTTCTTCGCGTAATGTGGTTCTGAATCAAATAGAGTGATTCATTCTGGTGACATTCAAGAATGACATACCAAAAAATGAAGTGCATGAACTTGGTGACTCGCGTCATACCCTATCTGTGTACTGTGGACGGTATATCCGCATCACGTCTGAGGACGTCAGTGTGTTGTTAAATAAATCTGAGTGGTCATATCTGATGCAACTGGCTGGTTCGTGTATAGACAGGCAAATACTCAAACTCTGTAACCTACACGACGAACTCATACAGTGGCGAAACAAGTGTTTCGAATTTAATTATTTCTGTACACCACCTCAAACAAATGCTATTGACTTTGAAACATTGTATGATGAAATAATGTATAAAACATTCCATTAATAATAATAAATGTGAAAAAATATGATAATTGTGAGTATGAAAAGAAAAAATCGTGTTTTTATTTTATTATTACCTTTTTCCCTATCCTTAAAAAAAGGAATGGTCGGGTAGGTAGTATTCGAACCTAGAATCTTTCGATTTTGATTCCATTATCTTACCACCCGGCCACCCATTTCCATAAAAAATGGCGAACTTTAGTAATATTCAAATATTACGCCATATTCAAACAAACCGCCATATTTAAAATACCTCCATCTTGTAATTTCCGACATCTTTAATATTCAAACAAACCGCCATATTTAAAAATACCGCCATATTTAAAATTCAAATAAACCGCTCTATTACAATTCAAATATACGGCGGTAGCCGCCATCTTTAAAATTCAAATATACCTCCATATTTAAACTTTCCGCCATCTTCTAATTTTAAAAGTACCGCCATCTTAAAATTTAAACTTCCCGCATAAACCGCCATGTTGTTCACTTAAACTTCGCGCCGTGTCAGCCATATTTTAAAATATTTTAAACTTCGCGCCGTTTCCGCCATATATGTTTATTTTCAAGTAAAGGTCATTAACCTGGTCACGTGGGTTTGTTTACATTCAGTGCGCATAGCCGCCATATTTGTTTATTTTCAAGTAAAGGTCATTAACCTGGTCACGTGGGTTTGTTTACATTCAGTGCGCATAGTCGCCATGTTTGTTTATATTAAGTGCACATAGCCGCCATGTTTGTTTATTTTCAAGTAAAGGTCATTAACCTGGTCACGTGAGATTGTTATTATAACTAGTTTATGTTTAGGTTAAGTGCGCATAGTCGCCATATTTGTTTATTTTCAAGTAAAGGTCATTGACTTGGTCACGTGGTTTTGTTTACATTCAGTGCGCATAGCCGCCATGTTTGTTTACATTCAGTGCGTATAGCCGCCATATTTCTTTATATTTAATGCGCGTAGCCGCCATATTTGTTTACATTCCTGTAAAAGGTCATTGGCCTGGTCATGTGACTTTGTTTACATTCAACGTGATTAGTTGGCGAGGTCATGTGACTATGACGAGCAACTCTCTGATTGGTTGAAGGGGCGTGGTCACGTGACTGTGACGTCATACAAATACTGCTCTCTGATTCGCTGGGGCTCGAGTGGAACCCTCTCTACTTACAGACAAGTGTTTTGGCGGCGAGGCATCTCTCCCTTGAAATTTGTATCATAGGCACCGCTTTGAGGCGATCAATATGGGTAAAAGCTACATAAAGTTAATGCTAATTCCTTTAACTGATCCTACAAAATCGCGCTCATATCGCAAACAAATTTAACGATGGCAATGAGACAGGAAATGACAGCGCCATACAAACTGATGACATAATACCTACGCTTATCTGACCTTATCAAAATTGTGAATATCAGACAATCACGAACATGCGTTCAGGTTTCTTAACGTAATTAATCCCAGAGTGGGATGCGTGCGCAATTTGCTCCGAGTGTCAGATGTTTGAACCACAGAAGGTGTCGTGTTTTCTCCGACGTGGCAACTTTCCCGGAATGCCTCTAAGCTTCTTCACGCTTGCCCCATTTATGAATTAACGCTCACTCATAAGCATTCAACGCGTTTTAATGAAAACTTTGCGGGTCCGGTTCCTGAACCTCTGATTCGTAGGGTTGCTTTGACTTTGCGTTCAGTTCAGTATTTTCACACTGTTGTCAGTGTGCACATCATGAAGCTACATGGGAGAGGAGGTATAGCTCCACTCCTTCTTAGCACAGCACTAGATGGAGGTGGTTAGCCTCACGTCCCGACTGTTTAAGGCGCTGTCAAGGAGACGTTGATACCCAGTAACTAGGAGGCATGTTGAGCCCCGGCTCCCTTCCTCCTGGTGGCTTGGAGAAGAAGCAATCCGTCTCCCTGAAGGGAATCAAAATACGGTTCCTCAGTAGTGCAGCCAGTGGCCTAATTACTGTACTGACTGGGCTGTCCCGGCTGCTCTACTCATACAGTAGATGTACAAATTTGTTAAAGTTCTGCCATGTGGCATTATAGGCGAACATATAATGGAGTTTTGACTAATGTTCGGACGTGCAAGACTGTTCTGTGTAAGACAGAAGGAGAACAATACAAAGGGTGTTGAGTGGAGGGAAGGCAGTGGTTTGTGTGTTTTATTTTACTCCCTTTTCGCAGCCTTACTTTCGCATTAAGCCCAATTCTTAGTGTATAACCAAGATTGTTATTGGAGATATGAGGTTCTCACAGCGTTAGCATAGAAGAACGCTGTTTTCTAAAAGGTGAAGTGGTATAGTCTTGTAGAAATCAACACAAGACATTAAGGAGGAACATGCTGACTCCTGTGTTCAGAGCAGAAGCAGAATATAAATCTGCCTTGAGAATGCTGAAAAAACTTTCCCTCAGAAACTGTCATTCCGCCACGTTGTGGCACGCCTGAACCTTTTTCTGGAGTTTTTGGTTTCGAACCCGGAGACCGGCTGCTCTAAGTGAGGCGTTTGTTAATTTTACTCTTCTTTGGGAAAGATATCTCGAATTAGGACACGTTTACTTTTTTCCGCTTCTTTCCAATCCTACACTAAGCAGGCTAATACTTGAACATTTATTTTAAATTACATATAGTGTCTTTAATGAACTCGTAAATAATTAAAAATTGTGCATTTTAGCATGTTCATTATCTCATTATTGCACTGTCTCATCACACCCGAAGAAAGTATGAGACAATTAGATGTTCGCAGACGTACGATTGACAGTAACTTGATTAGGGATTCAAGCCAAGCGAAAAGAGTGGGAAACAGAACTGACTTTTCTGCCTTAAATACAAAAGTAATGAAGTAAATTTTTTCCTCATCGCTGATTGGCTGAAGGAAACCCACTGACATGTAAAAAAATGTATTCAATTCCTTGTCCGATTAAACTTGATGGCATTGATGCAAACGTACCGTGCGTAACAGAAGTAGCAAGCAGCAGCAATCCCAAGCCCAAGCAGCAGATGTGAACGTTCTGCAACATTGTGATGGCTATCACCTTTTGTGAACCGACCGCTATGTCAATCTGCAACCTGCACTCTTCTTATCGTCCAGGCAATCAGACAATTTAAATATTCTCACCGCCCAAGCATGTACTCAGTTTATCTTATCAAACTGATTGTGCAGTCTGCTTCGGTATCTACTGAAGGAAACGTTTGCGAAGATTGGCTGCAAGTAAGCTAAGTTTTACAGTCCAGCAGATTTGGAAACGATGGTCGCAACTGCAAAAAGCCTTCTGATGCCCCGTATAGAAATCCCAACGCTTAAAGCTATCAACTTGAATCTTACTCAGTTTCCATGGATAATGACGTTCAGTGTCATAATTAACGAATTAAAATTGAATTATCGATGTAATTTTGTGAATAATGCTAGTAGCATGAAACAGTTTGCAAAATCACAAACTTTAAATATGACAGAAAATATCGTGTCCCAGTTCGGTAGCAATGGAACGATACAACTGAACATTCTTCTTTATATTTTTCGTTCCGTGCGTGATCGTTGTTCAGTTACAATACTTACCCACTCAATGCACTGTTTTAGTACTGCTATATTACAATTTTACGTACAACACCCAGGTATGTTCTATAAATAATACTGAAACCGTCGCTCCACGGCAGTACCCAGCACATACATTTTATCTTGTTGCTGTGTTCTAACTTTTACTTTTAGCAAGCGTATAGACGTGTTACACTCACCGTTACTTTATGGTTCTTAATGTTCTAACGTTTCAGTGTATATACAACGATCCACACACACACATACACACACACAACATCCAACTGTATCATTTATAATATATGCTGAAATAAGCTGCGTGTGTAGCTCTTAACACTAATTTATAACCTTGAAAACTGTAAACCTCTGAAGATGATCTAATAAAGATCGACAGCTGTCGGGCAAAATTGTAACAACGTTGTAAAAGTTGTAATACAGAGATATTAAGCAGAGCATTAGGTGGGCAAATATTATAATTGAAATCTGAACACCTTTCATACCAAAGAGAGCAACTGGTCACAATCTTCAGCCAGACCCACTTACCACCTTTCTTACACATTCTGTTTCTCATAAGACGCATCATAATGTGATCTCACATTTCCTTCTGTCTTCCAAGCGGCCATTTTCCCCGACTTTTACGCACCAAAATTCTGAAAGCATTCTCTGCCTTCCCCTTACTTCTCCAAGCCCTGTGCATCATCTTAAATTTCAATGTATAAGCCCGGAATGACGAATCGTTCAAAGACTGAGTGCCATAAATGCTACAAATTTATAACGAAACCTTCACAGAGCCCACAGTATTTGTGAAAATAGAGGCTTTATAGGTACCATTTTAAAGTCTTAAATAAAGCTGTTCCCACATTTTACCCACCCGAACTATTTTATGATAAGTAACATTCTTCCTTATAAAGAGCACAGTACAAGCGGTAACAGACGGTACACAGTGCAACAATAGTACAAACAAATGCATTTAAGAAGCTAAAACACACCGGATACCAATCTGTAGAAAACTGTCATGAGGAACTCAATATTGGTAAAAGGTAAAGGTACAGCTACACTTTACAAGCGACGATAGGCCCCAGGGCTCCAGGAGGTTGAGGGTCTCTGAATTTCTAGAAAATTCCTCAGCCAACAGATTTACCCTTCTGCTGTGTTGAGTTTCCGTCTGACTGGGTACCGTAGCTCACTTACTGAATGTGAAAAGTAAAGGCCTGGACAGGCCCTGAGGTTTCCAGGAGGTTGAGGCTCCCAGATTTCAAGACAATCAGCATATGAAGGTGATAAAGTTGTGAGGCCTACGCACCTGCTGCCTCCCCCGCCCCTCGCCCCCCGCCCCCCGCCGCGAGGAAGTGTTCCTGCTATTCATTTCTATTAGCGGCTGAGTCGACCGCAGGGCCATAGTCATGGAAAATTCCAATGACACCATCGGGAAACGAATCCGAGATCTTACGGATTGTAGCGCACTGTGTTAACCAACTGCGCCACAGCGTCCGCCCAGTCAATGTGAAACCGAACTCTTTTCTTGGTCTGATACTTATTACATAAATTTTGGATTACGAAAACTGCCCAAACGTCGGAACAAGCGTTACAGAACAACAAATGGCAACAAGTGGCGGGAAGTTAGAGTGAGGTCAGGCGTACCTCAAGGGAGCGTTTTAGGCCCACTTTTGTTCCTAGCTTAACGTAAACGATATTTGGAGGAACATCGAATCGAAAATTATACTTTTAGCGTACGACTGTATAATATATAGGAAAGTCTTAAACGTTCAGGATGTAGAAAAATTACAGGCAGATCTGGATAGATTAGGGGATTGGGCGGTAGAAAATGAAATGAAAATAAATCCGAATAAAGTAAGGCACTAAGCTTCACGACAGCCCGGGTGAGGGATCCGCTAAATTATTCCCTTAGGGACCAAAATATTCCTGAAGCTAGCTGTTGCAAGTATTTGGGAATTATCATACGAAGTGACTTAACCTGGGCTGATCAGGTAAATTACACGGTGCAAAAAGCCTGGAAGGCACTACATTTCAAAATACCTATTCTGAAAAACGGAAATAAGAATACGAAAAGTTTAGCCTACACGTCACTAGTACGCCCGATTCTCGAATATGGAGCGGCGTGCTGGGATCCATACAGGGAATGTCAGATAAATGCTTTAGTCCGCGTACAAAAGAAAGCGGCTAAATTTGCGCAACATACCGGAGGCACAGTCTGGGAATCTTTGGCGCAGCGTAGGAAGATAGCACGCATGTGTGCGCCCTTCAAAGCGTATACTGGTGAACTGGCGTAGAAAGCTATAGGGGATAGGCTACAGGCACCCAGCTACCCGAGCAGGCTCGACCATTATTGGAAAATTATAGTCAGGAAACAAGAAACAGACGTCGGGAAATATTCCTTTGTAAATAGGACCATTACTGACTGGAACCAGCTACCTGAGGAGGCACTAGTTACTTCCCTGGGTAAACCTCAAATCCTCAGAAGGAGGGTTAGGAAGGTGATGACCTGTGAGGTGAAGTGAAGGCAAAAAAAGTGAAGTGAAGTGAAGTGAAGTGAATGGGAAGTGAAGTCTAGAAAAGAAGGGGTAAGTAGTTAGGGTGGAGAAGTGAGGTGTGGATAAGAGAAGCAAAGTGAAGTGAAGTGAAGTGAAGTGAAGTGGAGTGTAGATAGGACAAGTGATGTGCTGATGTGTTGACTCACTGCGGTTTAATGATGTAGACTTGTTAGCAGTCTTAATTAAATCACAGCCACTTGGCTATACACTGCGCCAGGTTTTAAATTGCATTTGTATTTGTACTTGTTTTGTAAGTGTATTTTATTTGTAAATGTGTTTTTATTGTAATTGTGTTTGTATGTGTATTGTCTTTGCAATTGTATTTGACTTGTATTGTATTGTATTGTAATTGAGTTTGTATGCGTATGGTTTTGGGGATTGTATTTGTGTTTTAAAGAGGATTAGGAAAGTAATTATTAGTGACGTAAAGTGGGGGGAATCGAACTATGGTGATGAAACGTTTAAAAGTGGTATGAAGTGGAGTGGGGTGTGAAGTGAAGTGAAGTGAAGAGAAGTGACGTGGCGTGAAGTGAAGGTCTTCTGTGGAATGCCTGTATTATCACTGATTTCAGTTATGCAATTCTTATGTGGGTTACTGTACTGTACGTTGTCTCATTGTTTTGTATACCTGTCTCACTGTTTCCTGTGTACTCGTTTTAGGTTCTGTTATTCGTTTTATGATTGTTTGTTCTTTGTACCTTTTGCTTCTACTTTGTGTGTTCTGTATTTTACCTTGTCTTGTACATTGTTGCTCCTCAGGCATATTTGTTCCTTTCTATTTGTGTATAGTTTACGGACCACTGTCGCCGGGCGAAATCCCAATTGCAGTTAATAAATATCATTCATTCATTCATTCATTCATTCATTCATTCATTCAACATGAATACTAGCTTAGGTGCAAGTGTCATCGGGTACGTGATAGGATACCGTTACGACCGTCTGTAAACCAGTTTCATGACGAGAGGAAAGGTGGCGTGAGACGGTGATTATACTGGTCTCAGTTGCGCGTATCTTTCGAAGGAAAGCGATTAAAAGATACACTTGAAGGAGTGACGTTTCTCACATAGTCACTGTTCAATCAAGGGGGTCGTTGCCATTTTTCAATCGCAAATATTATATCACTGGAAGTGACGTGTTACTTGCGCCTAGCGCGATTTTTTGAGGAGGGGACTAATTCTGCTCCATATTATGAAGGTCCTTGATTCGAAACCCAGATTGGACTGAGATTATCCGAAGTTCTTTCCAGTCCCTTAACAACTGGCCAAAAGTAAGCCTGTTACTTATAACAGAAAAGTACATTTCTAGATATCCTGTAGTGTATTGTCAGTGTATCCACGCAAAATTTATTTTTTTTAATTTTATAGTTGAGTATTAATGTTACATTTTGAATTTAGTTTTGGAAAGAAGATAGGTTGAGGGAGCTGCACGTGCTCACAACAGGAAGGTTGTGTCATGTTATATGTCCTTAGTAACCGCAACTATTTGTTGAATTTTCGTTATGCTGTTGATAAGACGGCAGTAAAGCGCTGATCTAGTAAGTCTGTGAGCGCGTATGCGCTGTTCGCACCGACACGCAGGGTAGAGATGGGCAAAACGGATCCTTACTGTGATGCGGTTCATTTAGTACGGGTCCGGGTGGTGATCCGTTCAATTAACCCTTTCACTTCTTTCACTTTGTGAAACTAGTATATAATAACATGCTGGGCCCGAATGTATAGGTTATGTTGTTTGATGTACTAATAATGAAACTGATGTATTGTCATGTTAATGTACGTTGCTAGGAAGGCATTAAATACACACGCACAGACACACATTCCATGGATTCATAAGTTTGTCAAAATGACAGTACCTACATCCATACATACACACACACACACACACACACACACACACACACACACACATACAGACATACTATAATCTTATTCCAAATTGGCGTTGAGAAAGAAGAGCGTCGATAATTTTGAAGATTTCATTCTGCTTCTCTTTTCACTCAGAATCTGCCCTGTTTTTGAAAATATTCTTTCACACGCAACTGAGGTGGCAACAACACAAAACCCTTTCTTCACTACAGTGTAATGTCTAGGAAATAAGGCCTTCCTATCATTCCACCAGTGCAGGGGATCACCGGTTCTCGGAAGAATGGGCCCTGCTATGTATTTAGCTTTTTCAATAGTAGTAGCAGCAGTTGGATTGCGCTCAGCAGTTAGTTCCTTGGTTTTCTTATCAAACCGCTCAAAAATTTTGGAATTACTTGTGGTAACTGTCTTGTCTGAATCCACAGTAGTGGAAGCACTCCTAATATTGATGCCGCGGATATTTCGCAGTAAACTTTCATATGATACTTTAAATTTCTGATCATCAGAAAACCCCTGTCTTTTGAAACGGGGATCCAACAATGTGGTCTGGGAAATACGTTCATTATTCTCCCAACACTGAAAAAGTTGCCGTAAGTTTCTTATCAGTTCTGTACCCAAAGCATGAACCTCTGCAGACAAGTCTGGGGCTTCCAAATATTTCTGTACTTCCTTTATCATGATTCTTGATAAAATGCCTGTTTTGGACAGCAGTACATTTTTTTCTGAACTGATTTATTTTGTGACTTCATTAAATACTGCCAACATTTTGGTAGCATTCTCTATTATTTCCCACTCACGCGCAGAAACTCTGAATTCATCCTGCAATTGTAAAACTGCAAGAGTTGACAGAATGGGCTCTTTGTTATGAAGAAACCTCAACAGCATATCTAGAGTCGAGTTCCATCGAGTGCCAACATCCTGCTTTAGCTTCAGTTCAGGTAACTGCATCTGTTTTGATCAGAATGTAGCTTTGCCAGGGCATGGGCACCATGTTTGAAATATTGCAGTATACTTTTCACCTTTTCTATTTCACTTTTTATAACTATAATTCTTGTCTGAACAATTAGATTAAGAGTGTAGCATAGCAAGGTATACGGCGCCATTTATAGAGAAGGACAGCAGAAACAATATTTGCAGCATTGTCTATAAAAATTCCAACAAATTTATAATCAATCTTCCATTCTCTTGCTGTCTCATGTAACTTACCTGCTAAGTTGGCAGCAGTATGCTTTTCATTAAATTCAACACATCCCAATAATTTGGAACACAAATTTGCTTCTTGATCAAGAAAGTGGGCTGTTATTGCCAAAAAGCTATTGTTATTTACAGATGTCCATCCATCTGCTGTTAAACGGACGGCAGTAGCAACATCCAATGTAGCCTTGACTTTCATTACAGTCGTCTGGTGAAGAATGGGAATTAAATTGCTAGTCAGTGTTTTCTTGCTGGGGATCTGGTATCCAGGGCACAACATTTGAACAGATTTTCTAAATTCTGCATCCTCCACCAAACTAAATGGGTGATATTCTCTGGCAATCAAACGGACCAACTGATTATCCAGTTGTTATTTTTTCAATAGAAACTGGCTTAATTATGTTGACATATGATGACATATGAGACGTCTTGCCTGAATGGATCTTGAAGTGCAAGCAGATGAGATGTCCTCATGCACAGTGCAGCAGCAACTTCCTTTGTTGCAGGATCCTGCTGGGGCCCCTCATCTTGGGGGGATCTTGAATCACTCGTTTCAGCTGGTGTCCGATGTAGAGGTATAGTTGGATTATTTTGATGTTTGGCATCTCCGTTCGCCTATACAACACTTGAATGAGTACAGTCCGTCTTATAGCCAACAAATTCTTTATTAAAATAAAATAAAGGTTAAAAAAGTTAAAAGTCGTATACGCTACCGGTTTCGGCACTAATGTGCCATCATCGGGCTTTTTTCAAGTAACACAATTACACGAGTTACATTGGTTGTTGTATATGCAAGCTAATCTCTTTTTCCAGAGAAGGTCTTCTCTATACGTTAAAATTTCATAAGCTTTATTAATGTATTGTATTTAGTTATTAAATTGTGGGGGGTTTTTTGGGTCTTCGGATGTTATTGTGGAAGTTATGGTGGTCTTACTTCTGTGGTGTCCTGTAGATTTCCATGGATGTGGGCTGTTTATATTGACTGGGTTTTCTCCGTCTTCATGGTTGGATTCCTTTTTGCTAGATTTCCGTGGATGTGGACTATTTATGTTGAATGGTTGTTTTCCTCTCTCGTCTTCTTGGATGGAATCCTTTTTGTTACGATGGATACTTGGTTTCTTCTTATATTTTGTTTCTTCTTATATTTGTGGCGAATGTTGTAATTATGATTTTGATGCTCTTGTTTCTTCGTGGGTGTGGTGTGTTTATGTTGGCTGGTTCTCTGTCGTCTTGGCTGGAATATATTTGTTATGATGATTACTGCAGTGATGTCTTGTAGCTATTTCTTGAAGGCTGGCCGATCTTGTGGGTTGGTTGTGTTTTTAGAATGCTCTCCTGTAGATTTTGTCTTCAAGTAGTAGGGTTGCATTGTTTATGTGGTGCTTAATTTCTTCATTTTTGTTTCTTTACTTCTTATAGATGTATCCTGATGAGGGGTGTAGATGTGCTGTTATTGTCGCATTCTGTAAACAGTAAAGTGCATCTACAAAGACAACAAATAAAAAGGTCTTCAATAACAACTAATCGCCATATCCCATATCGGCTCAGAATACGACAATAGGACAGAGTATCGGAGAACCGACGAAGGACTGACGAAGCGGGGAACGGTGAACGACACAGGTGCGTGGACCCGTGAACGAAAGGAAATGCGGACTGGTGAGAGAGGCAGGTCCGTGGACCCGTGAACGATAGGAGGACCGGCGAACGACGTAGGTTCAGTGACTGGGGAACGACAGAGGAACTGGGAACCAGACAGGTGAGCGAGGCAAGTCCGTGGACCCGTGAACGAAACGAAATGCGCACTGGTGAATGACAGAGGCGAGTGAACGAAGACCTGCAAAAACACGTGGACATAGACGTGGATGAGATGGGTTCAGATAACATAAAACGACGAATCGGCAGTGCCGACACGTAATATGCCCTTAAAGCTTACATTTATTGTGTACATCTTGGTTGTTATTACAAACTCTGGTTCTAAATACAACCTGTATGTTTGAAAAACGATATTTATTTAGCAGTGCTTGTGAAAGACGTTGTAAACAGTACATGCAAACAAAACGACTGACTCCGTTTTTTATATCAGCGAAATTGATACGATTTGTTCTGGTGATGGCAGCCCTTTGGATTTCTATACGGTATAATATCGGCGGTTTTTTCCGACGTTTCAGAAGAACAAACCACATATACTACGTGGGGTAAAAACCTGAAAACACGGCCATCAATAGAACAACACTCGCCGTAAAATATTGCAAACTCATAACGATTGTTCTGGTGTTGTTTTCTGGCGGTTTCCAACAAGCATGTAAAATATTACAGTAAAATCGCATAACTACGGAGTGCATAATGTGTGTAGTGGAAAGAATTCGGAATGTGCTGCAATTAAACGCATATAAAATTGAACGAAAGGGAACCTTTATGTAATTAATAGGCCCACTGCCACTGAACATTATTAACCTTTTTCATCCTAAGAGACTACACGCCGGTGACTAAAATGTACACGTCAGTATTCCCTTTTGATAACGGCTGACATGTGAAAGAGATAGTATGTGAGCGGTGAAAGTTAGCGAATGAAGACTAGTTGAAAGATACAAAACCGTCCGGATCCAAGTGAACGACAGGTTCGCAAGACCGAGACCCGGATCTTATCAGTCCTCTCGCGGATCCGTTCTTTCGGACCCGTTCATTCAGGAACGACACATCTCTAACGCAGGGGTCTTTGGTCATCCAACTTCCATCGAGGATAGACGCAGAAAATCAACGCTTGAAGGAAGTCCAAAATGAGTTTGATAGCTTTCACTTTCCTGTTCATATCAGCTGTGTGTGTGTGATGCATCCATTTCCTTGCAATTTGTGGTAGAAAATTTGAGTTACATTTCATTCTTTTTTCCAAATTCGGGATTAGAATTCTAAAATGTGTTAAGGAATGCATAAAGATGATCCAGTATATTGTAATAAAAAAGCCCCCCTAACTAGGCAAAGTTAGTAAAAATGCTAATTTGTGTTCGCTTTCTGTATTTGTATAGTAGTTTAGGAGAACTTATGTTACACATATTTTATGTAGAAAACGTAACGTCTGTGGTCCGCTGGGACGTAAGCGTGAGAAAAGTGAAGATATATCCTGACCCAAGTACCTCCATGAACAGACTGTTGAATATTTGTGAGAATATGTAGACTGTTGTTACAACGACGCAAAATTTATTCATATATTTTTAATTTTTCGTGGTTACCCCAACAATACACCACAATCCGTTTACCAGCTTCATATTATTAGAACCATGTATTTTCGTCATGGATTGACACATAAAAATTCATGCACTATTGGAAGGTATATATTAACCTTTATATGTATATAAGCCCCTACACATGTTTCGACGAGCGAGCCGTCATTTCAGGGGGTCACTGATGTAAGTTCCACATAAGCATCCGTATGTTAAAACAATAAACTTGATAGATTGGAAGACTCAACATTCACATATCCTGCACCACCACAGGATAATATCTTCAACCTGGCAATAAACGTACCTAACATACACACCGAAAGTTCCAGTTCTACATACAACTGCGACCGACAACACGGAGTACATCCAAAGGAGATTACAAAATGAATTAGGCACACGGAGATTGGCCAGATAAATGGAGTGACATCGCTAAGTTTTAGTTGTGTATCTGTTTTAATCATTTATTTTAAAGACGTACACAGAGTGTTTCCAAAACCCAGTGACTTTAACTCTTTGCATTTTAACATATTTTGTTCATCATGCGAAATTTTCGTGTGAACACGGGCTACAAGATCTAGTGAGTGCAACTAGTTTTGTGCTTTAACATATGGATGCTTATGTGGACCTTACATCACTGACCCCCTGAAGATGACAGCTCGCTCGTCGAAACATATGTAGGGGCTTATATGTAAAGGCTAATACTTGTATGTACCTTCCAATAGTGCATTGTTTGGTATGTGTCAGTCCATCCCTTTACCAATACAGTATTCAGGCCATCTAATTTTCTAAAAGAAGCAGTGGGACTTTCGCCCTTATAATGGCAGTGAGTATGCATATTGCTATTGTCTGTGATATGACGTCACGTGGTCTGGCAGAAAATACCGACGCTTCGCAAGAACATGCTGTCTCCATATTTGGGCTTGAAGGTTCTTCAGGTCAGAAATGTTTTCAAAATCGAAGAAAAAAGTAGCATACTCCTTCGAAATTTTAATAAATTTATACAGGGAAACACGGCGTCATATCCCGAAAGACTGTAATATTCACCGTAAGCGGGATTCACAGCTTCGAGCAGAGTGCATTCTCTTAAGGGCTTTTACTCTAGTGAAGCATCCCTATCATAATTACATAAGTAGCGGTTATCGAAAATTTCCGCGGATATAGTAACTTTTTGAATGAAAAAAGAGTGTGGAAGTGTGTACATTCAGCATGGACGGCAGGATAAGGTGTTGCTTACCAACAACATGCATATTCAGTTTTTTTTTTTTTTTCTGAGGGATCCTTTGCTTTCGGCAATGGTGTCCGTCTTCAACACAGCTCGAATACAGAGTGAATATGGTGCAGTGCAAAACTTTATTTGCTGCGTGAGCTGGGCTGTGCGTTTGTGCCTTCTCCTCATTGAATTTCAGCGAACGGGATCGAAAGTGTACGGCAATCTTACGCGGTACTTTTATACATATTACTTTAAAAATAATCTCTTAAATAAAGCCTAAAGTTCCGGATAAAAATGCCTTGGAACACGCGCCAAAGCATAAATTATTGGCAAAAGTTGTGAGGGATTCGCAGCTGTCGAGAACGCAAATGGTTGCAACGCTATTGCCGTAACAGTAACTGTCTACTGTACGTTTCGAAAGGTCATTTGGACTGATACTCCAGCCATAACACTTAGCTGGTATGTGCTCAGTAAGAAGAAGGCGTCCAAAGTATTGTATCCAGAAACTGGACAGATTTATTACGACATTCTTCTTTCACAGTAAATTCTCCCAGCATTTAAATTAAGCAGTTTTATGATTATAGTCCTCATGCATAAACCATAAAATTACCGGCAACATAAATTAACTGACAGAGACCTTCAATTGCCTCCTTTTTACTGTGCAAGCGAAATGGCGCCGTAGGATTCAACACGTTCAGCCCTCGCCCATTTTGTACCTCTCCCCATTCACTCCCAACTCCGACCTGTGTTGCATTAAAACAGTAATCTGAACTAAACCTTATCCGTCCGATCGCAGATCTTCGACAGTAGAACAACAAATTCATAAGTACGTGAAAACTACAGGTTTCCATGAAAATGGCGTGACAGTGACGTAACGTGCATATATTAGGTCAATGGAAACCTCTACTATATAGGAATATTATTTTATGTGGCACCTGACGCTAGTCGCTTTCCTTCTGCTCGCTTAGTTTGTAAAACACCAACGTAACTAAACAGCGTGTTTCAAAGGTGTAACTTGCGTTTGGGAGCCGAAGGAAAACATCTCCGACTCGTTTAAACATGGCAGGAAAATCCTAATATTAACTGCAAAACATTGAACTTAAAGGAAATTACTCCCTCTCGAGGCAATTCGTAACACAGGAGAGAGTTCCGTAGCCAGGCAACACGAAAACAGTATGAGTAAAATACTGATGTTATTTGTCAGATAAAATGATGTCCTTGTCTACTAAAGTGGAAGCATAGTGAAGATTACGGAAATTAGGAGACATTGTGTTTATTACTAAAGATTTGTGTATAGTACAAATCTAACTCCTAGCTATTTCCGAATTTTTAGCCATCTGAATCAGTCGCTAATCCGTGGAGATGATCCCAAAATTTAATAGATGTAAGCCGTAAAGTCAGGTTAACTGGGACTGTTCTATGTGTGCAAGTAGGCCTAAGCATGTAAGGAACTCTGCTACCAATTTCGTACAGGGGCTAACTGAAACTACGAAGCCAGCAAATCTGGTCGCCCTGCAGATTAAACCGAGGCCTTGCAGGCATGAAGAAGGCTTGCAAAAGGCTCAGCGTAGACGTTTGATGTGAACCTGGTTATTTTTTACCTTGTTTTTTTAATATAAAAATGAAATAATACTGCAATGTTGTAGAAATTTGTAAACGTGGGACTAAGTATTGTAAGTTTCTGCGCTACTATTGATGCCCTCAAAAGGTCTTGTCAGAGATCAACATGCCCCATCTCCGATAAGACGCTCAGAGAATAACGACAGAAGATATAAAACACGAAGTTAATTCTGCTAAATATGTTATTTATACCATGTTACTTAGAACCTCATTCTGAGATTAGGAATATTAAGAGAGAGAGAGAGATAGAAGTGTTTTATTTACAGGTGGTCTCAGTTGCTAAGGTTGTATAGCGCCTATGGTAAATGAATGAAATATGAGGGGCAAACTGATGGAATGGTTCTGAGAGTAGGAAGCAAGTACCCGATGAGAAACCAGACCCAGAGCCACTTCGTCCACCAAAAATCCCACATGGACTGGCGTGCAATCAATATCGGGACTCCCTGAGAACACGCCGGCGTCTAACTGCCTGAGGCATGGCACTGCTTTCTGAGTTGTGGGGGTGGCGTACAGATTGTGAGGGTACAAGCAGTGATGGTCAGTGGACAACGGGTGATGCACCAACTGGGTGGCTAGTAGGGTAGCTGATATCTACACGTTATGAAATGCTACAGAAGGCCTTGTGTTTGAAAGCTGGTAGTTGTCTTGTGAACATGGTAATGTACTGTCTGCTCGAACAAAATACGGTGAATTTCTTGATGATTTAAGCCAATGTTAACTTCCCTTGAGCGACATGTTCTTCCGAGAATCACTTCCGGCATAAAACTGTATAGAGTTAAAATGTGAGAACGATTATCGGAGCTGGCGGGTTATATCACGCACTAATGCTGTATTTACACAAGATTAACCCTGCAATATGCGTTATTAGCTTAGAGTAACATTCATACGATAAATAAGTGACGTGCCAGCGATAAAACTTAAATTCCATTGGATAATTTAAGATAAAAATAAGTTCGTACGCTGATTTACTGGGTGTGTTTCATTGAAATCTGTCTTGGAATCTGACTTGGATTCTTCTTTTCCTGTAGCGCAACAGCCCAACTCTGGTCCAGGCCACCTCAGTGTTAGACAGACACACCCGGTAGGACTCTTCTGAACCGGTCACTTCTTCGCAGAGGCCAGTGTGACTAACATAAAACAAACACGAGAGACGAACGTCCATGCTCTCAAAGGGATTCGAACCCGCGATCCCAGCAATCAGATAGCCACAGACCTACGCCATAGACAGCACAGCCACCGGGATCGGCTTTGACATGGATTATTGCAGATACTAATAGCTACTATAAAACTACGATCTTTCCTTCCCATCATATCCGGACCTTTTGGCAGAAGAATTTAAGGACTTTGAAGTGTTTATAAATTTGTTACTCAAAATTGGTCCTGTTATTTTGTCCCTCAAATTATTTGTGCACTTTTGAAATTCTGGTAAGTTGCACAGTATTTGGACTACATGTTGTTTCCAGAATATTAGAGCGTCACCAGACAGGAAACTTTCCCTAAACACTGTCCTAATTTCTTCTTCTTACTCTTTCAGCCATCTACAGATTCCGAATTACTGCTGTTAGTTCTGTAATGCCCTTACGCACCCGTTTATGTGTCACGTGGGGTACTGCCCGGGATTTTATAATTTCATAATTATTTGGGGTTTTCTTTAAAGCCTACGGTAACATCACACCGTTAATATTGAAATTGCGGTATTGAGTAGGCCGCACCAGCATTCCAAATCTTTTACTGTCTGTCGTAACGCCCAATAACAAATCACACTCGAGTCAGTCTTTTACGAAATAGCCACTAAATATTCGAACTTCGGATGTAGAGATGTCTTCTATTGTGAGCTGCGATCCTTCTCAGCTGTTCCTGGAAGTGTATGTGCTGCAGACTGACGCTACTACATAAGGGGCGTTATGCCCTGTTATTCACGACAGGCGTCAGTATTTAGGATACAAAGGAAAATAAAACGGAATATTCACCAATCCTTTAACACCTGAAGTGCCGCTCAGAAAGGGTAATGCTCTAAGAATTCTAATGACAAAGATGGCAAAAAAGACAGAGTATGGGATGATACCTCTGCTACGTTCCGTAAAAGTAATCGCCAGATATCCAATAAATTGTTGATGTTTCCCAGTTATTATTATGTTGAAAATAAAGATAATTTACCTTGTTGTATTTCTAAGTAATCACGTGCCTTTGAATTATCAATCTTCACAAAGTCCGCATTTTTATTGTAATCATTATTATCGCTTTGGTGTGAAGAAAGAATTTGTGACCGGTATTTATCTGTGAGATAAGGCACCGCTCGTTTTAATCATTCCTCTTAAACTGAAATTTTAATTAGCGTAGGATTAGCAAAGTGAAGGGTACAATTTTAAAGTTTCAGGCAAGTAAAAGTGTTTCACACAGGATAAACACTTGACGTAATATTCATATATACAGCTTGCCTCACCTAGGAATGTCATTGTGTGTATTTTAAGTGGCTTTTAAATTACTTAGTATATCAGCTCCCTCTATATATTGCTATAGCATCGAAACCTGTCGGAGGATTAGTAAACTATGCGTTTGTGTATGTTGTGTGTGAATTTGTTGATGTAATAAAAAAGTATAAGGTGGATGAAAATACAGAACAAAGAATTTTCCACGTTTTCTGATTTTGTACTACTGACATTTAAGACTTCGAGCCCCGAGCATAGCAAGCTCAAACCTTGACCGTAATACCAGCTAAACACGTTTATCTTGCGTTCTTATGCCTTTCGTTCATAAGCCACCTTGCATCAAATCATGTACATTTCTTGTGTTTAATCTCTATACTAAAATCTTCAGTTTTATGAATAAAGATTTCAGAAGTTTCGTATGCATCGGACGAGCACTGTAGCGAGTATCCTTCTGGTGCATACTCAACGTTGTTGTGTACAGAACTTTCAACCAACTGAGAAGATGCTTGGGCGCAAAACATGTTACTCGTGGTGTCCAGTTATCTTATACACCATCGTCTCTTTCATACAAACTCATTATGATTAACTTTAAAATGAATATTTTACCTTAATCTTCGATAATATTATATGTTTTAACTAAATATTACCTTTTTGTGTGCTTACTGAAGATGGCTACATATGTTAGACGAAACATGTTGGAGTAACTTGTGTATTGTACAAACTGTGCAGTAAGCTACAATAAATATTATTTGTGTATCACTATCTTCATACTCATCTGTAGCCCTAATTACAAACAATAAAAGAATTCTTATAGCAGTAGGATAAAATCACATGACCATCTGCATACAGTCCGGCACTCTAACCCAGGCCATATTTTATTATGAATGCACGTTACTTGTACAAAGCCTTAAGAGTACATTTCTGTCACTGAAACGTGTGAAAGTGGGAACAGTCTTCTTGAGTTCTGCCAGGAGTTTCTTTGTGCACAAATACAAAGATGTGAAGTCTGGCCAACTGGGCCGTCAGGAAAACAGCTGGACTTGTTCTGTTGACTGACCGGGGAACTGGTGCTTTATACAAGAAAGTCACTATCATGTTGGGTGCATCTCTGCTTTATCTCGTAATTAGGTGCACGGCGTCAGTTCCAAGAAGAGAGTAATATTCATAGTAACTCTCGTGACGATCTCAAATGTCAGACAGCTGACAAATTGCATCACAAGAAAGTATTGTTACTTTACTGATGCGCTTTGTTGTCCTCCACTACTTTGCTGATTTTTCACATCGCGTGGAATTTAATTTTCCAGTGAAGAGTTGGAAGGATTGGAATTGCTTATTATTTTATATTCAGTGGCATTTTTCAAGTAGTAATTTGTATAACTTCGAATGTCATATTAGCTGTGAGTGAGTGAGTTAGAAACAAAGAAGCTTACGTACGTACAGAGCAGCAATGGGGCACTTTCGTGTGTCTTCATCCTGTATTCTTCTCAGATGATCATAACACTACATTTACTGGGGTCTCACTTTATACTGTGTAATTCACAATTGTGCAGGTATTGTAGAAAGTATACTATTACTATGAGTACGGTATGTTGTTATATTTCTTTTAAGATCGTATACTTTTGTGTATTTCTTTGTTCTATGTTTTTAAATTTATCTATCATACTTAACCCCAAAATTTTACCTTGTCCAAGCATTTTGTAATTTTTGACTTAAAAACAATATTTCATATATTTTTCTAAGCACATCTGCCATCTCTCTGCGTACCACATATTATTTTCGTAGACATCAGCAATGATTACACGTTCTTTGCTTAATTATGCATTATGTAAATTGTAATAAAGTTCAGTAACTGCACAGAACTGTGACTTTAACACACCAAGTCTTTGTCGCTGATTATTACGTTACACCAAAACAAATCTAAGTCTACGGCATGTGACACTTGTTACTACGTAAGTATAATCAAGTGTTGAGTAATAACCACTAAATATTGTGAAGGTATATATTTAGCCTTAATTATGGGTCAAGCGCTATGCATAGTAACCTCACGAATTCTTTCAAATGAAAGTAGTAAATATAGAATCATATTCTCCTATGTAAAAAATTTTGTCTTAAATACCCGGCAATCCAATCGAATATTTTTACGCCATATTAGGTTCCAATGTCTATGTCTGCCTGATTCTACCGTATTTTCGTAATTATCTCGTTAAAGAATATTTCCTTGAAAAGTGCATTTGAGAAACATATGTTTCGATTTTGTCTACAAATTTTATCTGAACCTTTCTCCTTCCAGCAAGAAAGAGGTATGCTGTTATCATAAATGTGCCTGGGTGCTCATACAAAGTTCCTGATTTTTGTGTCCCATTTTTACCAAACTTGAATTATGTAGAAATATTTGAAAGGAGTACGCAAAGTAAAATTTCACAAAAATCCCTTCTGTGGAAGCCCAGTTGTTTCATGCAAACTTACTCACGGCGGAAGGACGGACAGACGGACAGATATGGCAAAGCAAGTAGTCGCTTTAAGATTTTTCAAATGCGCCTAAAATAAGAAAAAGACCTTGGAATGTTATTATTGTAGACATTAAGCCTTGTGGCCTGGCTATGTCCTAGTGATATGGCACATATTTTAAAAGTTGTAAAGCTTCATTGTATCTCTTTTATAGAACTGGTAATCTTGTCAGTCGTGTTTGCTGAATACAGAAACTGACGTCACGATGAAAAGCAGTTTATTTTCCATCTTGAAAACTTCTTCGTCAATCATTGCCTTATCTTACAAAGCATGTAGAGCTGACAGTATCTAACTTGTAGACCTCCGCCGTTCCTGTTGCTGCTTCTCTTTAACGCCGTACCAGTACATCCCAGCCCACCTGCACTATTAGTGAACATACATATGGGCCTACATAGCACCTTGCTTGTTAATTCTTGCTTTTCTTATTAAACTTCGTTCGTAGTAATATTTTGGTACAAAAATACACAACACTAAAAGAGCAAATTTACATTTCCAAAGTTTGATTATGCAGGAGCCGAATCCAAATGACTGAGGTAATATAAAATTATAAAAATCGATTATATCGAATCTGTATTTATAACGTGGATAGTTTTCATTTTATTAAGTCTTATAGGGAACTTAATACGGGAATTCACACAAAACGTTTCCACAGTTATTCATAAGTGTTGTCCTTACTGCCTACATTTTGTTTAGGACAAGCTGTATTTTCTGTCGAAGGTTTCTTTTTCTGCCAGCCACGACTGTGCATGTAACGTCTTAATCGTAGTGTTTCAAATTCTCAGGGAGACTTGACAGTGTCTTACTTCTGGCATTCTTCCTCATCTCCCCCCCCCCCCCGACGCGTGTTTTTCTATGTTAGAGTACAGTCTATTTTAGTGTAGCGGCACTAACATTCTAGACACTAATATTGTTATTAACTTTTGATGAAAAACATGCTTTCACAATTTACCCACAGAACTGGGGTCGGCTTAAGACTGCCGCAGTCTCAGCGGCTGCACGCGGCGCCAAGTTCGGGGCGGACCGCACAACAGTTGCTTGTAGTTCAGATTTTGTGTCAGTGCCATTTCGTATTTAAATGCCTGCTTTACTCTATCTGCATTGTCGTACAGTACTGTGCGTAGGTACGGCCACGCCCCCCCCCCCCCAAATTTATTTTTCCTTAGGGCCAGGAACGCATTAAACCGGCCCTGCCCGACACTTTTTACACCGTTGAAGACTTAGAGACCGCATACCGCTATTGTTACCGAATTTATTTTGAAAGGTAAGAACGACAGCTTTCATGGGGGGTTTCGTGGCAGGTTACAACATAAAGCAGCCCTGCTAATCCTGTTACGTAGTGTGGGCAAATTTGGCAAAACGTAGTCTGCATGCGGCAACATGAAATTCAGTATCCAGTATGAAGAACGAAAAAGTGTAGGGTCTACATATAAGTGTATATATAATTAAACCTGTGTATTTTTCTAGATATTATGTGCAATACAGATATATCTGGACAATAATGTAAAATTTTATTTAAAAGTGCAATTAACAGCCCAGGGTAGTGTCTGGCTATTTTGGTACATTTTCACAAAGTGAATCAATAATGTAATATATGACTCTACAAACAAACAAAAACAAATCATAAGTTTTAAGATCTGTTTCGGCTTTCTACTTTGGCCTTACCAGGGAAAGGTTTAAAAGACACGTGACTTCGTATGTCTCCAAGGGTAACACAGCTTTGTGTCGCGGGTAACATGTTGCCGGCGTGCTACAGGTTGAGCAAGCCTGGTGTACAGAGCGGCTACAAATATGGAAAAGAGTTAACGGGCAGGATTTTGTGCTGCGAGGTGTAAAATTTGTAGCTGCCGGGGACGGGGCAATTGGTGCAGTTGGCCCGGGAAGCCGGGTCCAAGGGACGGCAACAAGGAGAGAAAATTAATATTTTAAATGTGGAAAAAAGGAACTGAATTTCAGCGTTTATCAGCTTGTAAGTTGTGGAACCAACCAAAAGGAAATTAAATAGGTAATCGTGATTTTAACTTTAACCATATATCAACGGCAAACGCTGTGCTTACTCGCCCCGGAAGCCAAAAAGCGTAGCTACGTCACTGCATACAAACAGTGCCACCACGAAAGGGCTGAAGAGGGAGGGAGGGGAAGTCGCTACAAATTACCGGAGCACGGCAGTCCGGAAGAAAAATTCGAGCCCGACTATACTGCATATAGTTTTGTGTTTCTGGGTAGTGTCCTTATCTGCCGATTGTACAAATTAATGTCTTCAGAGCAAGCCCAAGTCCGTCTGCAGCTGTCAGTCAGTCTTTCCGATTAAGCGTAAATACTTTCAGCCGGTTTACTCTTGCTGGGGGCATAATTTTTTTCACTGGGGCCCGAAACCGCTGTCAGCGTCCATGCATACAGACAACCCTTAAGCAGAATCCCAAAATTTCTGAGCTAGTGGCGTGATCATCGGACGAATAATACCATAACTACGGCAGTGAAAACACAAGCATTCTCCGTTACAAATACATCTCCATATCAAATTTTTTACCCGTGATCTCAAGTGCTCAGTGTGGTCTCCTTTATCAAACATTGTAACCGACCGCTTGGTGATTGATTCAGGCCGACTTCTGGTGCAAGGCGAGGTAGCACGTCGGAGAGCACTATCTCAGTGACGTACGGGGAAGTGCACAGCCATATGTGACACCGTGAATGAATCACACACACACACCGCCTTTCGAACATTTTACACACTTATTTCTTAGTTCCACTCCGGACTCCACCACATGCAGACAGCAGCTGCCGGTTTCTCCCCCACATGCAGCGACCAGTCACACCCAAGCAAAACAACGGTACGTGCCATTTTGTTCTCAGCGGACCACCTGACCCTCGATTTATAGGCTACACAACACACATTTAAGTTACAACTTACTTCCGGAAGCACGACCCGAAGTCTTACCCACGGCTTGTGCGGCTACAACACGTCCCAACTTGAGGCCATTTCATCCCGCTCTACTAACAACTCATGGTCCACAGCCATTACAGCTTTAAGGTCCCCAGTGGACTAGCCGAAACACTATGAATTTGCACTCATACAGAAAAACTGAAATATTGGGAGACCGCTTTCTGTTACAGCACTTAGAGAGGAATATAGCCGCCAGTGAGGGCAATACGGCCAAACGGACTTTGCGAACTGGTGTGATAAGTGTGACGACAGATGGCGTATGTTGCGCCTGGGAAGTATGCACAGTGTGCGGCTGTGATTAGAAACGCCATCTGAAGGTGTCCCGGCAAACCACATCGTCACCACAAGGAAATTTGTCGTCTGTGGAAGCGGCTGATGTAATATCCGCCTCGTAACCTTAAGTTTTTATAGTGATGTCAAACAGGCGTCTTTTACATTGCATGCACACCACTAAAATCCACATTTCTTTTAGTTTATGTTGCTGTAACAGAAACTATTGTAAATGATTGTTTGTTCAATTGAGTATTCGTTCAAAAACAAACATAGAGTGTGAGGGTCATACAGCCATACCTTGGCCATATTGCCCTTACCGCACGTGTGATCATTACTCTTGCAAGTTTCACGCACTTTTGACAGAAATTACATTCTTTATTTGTTTCAGACGATGGGGAAACACATAAAGAAAGAATTACTCCTTAACTGGCAGGAGGAGGAATTGGTGAACGCAATGAGGGCCGTGAGAACAAGCGAACTATCAACTAACGCTGCTACCATACAATATAAAATCCCGAGAAGAGCATATTTGGCTCAAAATAAGCACAGTAGATGTGAGGTGGGAAGGATAACTGTACTTACAACAGAACAGGAACAGGAGCTGTGCAAGAGGATTATTAGACCAGCTCAAACTGGGTACCACATAACTGTAAAGATGTACAGAGTGTGTGTTTCCACGTAAAGTGAAAGAAATCAATACTTCAAATCCATTTGTGAAGGAGAAGGGAATGGCTGATCGTGCTTGGGGAGGGCATGTGTGTCGTTATCTGATGACTGCATCCCGCAAAACGCAAAATTTCAATTCAGGAAGAGCCCAGAAATTAAACCGCTTCTTTGTTAATGGCTTCTTCTCAAAACTTATGAAACAATGGAAGAACTAAAAGTAATGAACAAACGAGAGTGCATTTACAATGTCCTTGAAAAAAGAAAGGGTAAAAAGGAAAAAAAGTTGCAGGTCCGTGCTTATTGGGCTTTGACGGGGCTTACAACTTAGTGGAAGCTGCAGACCGCCATGATGTTACATTGTCCTGCCCTGCCCTCCACGTCAGACGTCCCACGAACGACAACCTATGTACAAGTCTGTTTTTGGACCATTTGAACATTATTGGGATGAACAGGTTCTGCCCTTTTATAACCATTGCACAGATCACACCCTCACCTAGCAGAGTTTTGGCAATATTTTCCCTGAAGCATGGGATAAATCAGCCACACTTCCGAAAATTAAGGCAGGATTCCGTGCCACTGGCATCTAACCCTTCAACCCCTCGATTATTCCCGACGCATTATTTGCTCCCAGTCTTGTGACACACAGTGAAGACGCTCAATTCTCCAACGTTGTGATATTAACAGAGACGCCAGCTCCTGCCGCCGTGTCACAGGAGAAGACTAAGTCGTGGAAGGCTTCTCCTGTGCCTGGTACATCTGGCACAGTTGCGCGAACCAAAAGGAATCCTGGTATGCTGCCTTCCGGTAAAGAAGATGGCGCTGACACGGAGAGGAACGCTTCCATTGCACCTTCACAAGAAGCACCACAACATTCACAGGACTTAACACCAAACTCATTTCAAAGCTTCCTGTCAACTCTACGGAAATTGCTGACGAAAGCACAAAAAAGAATGTCATTAAATAACCAAGCGAAGGTACGGAAAACAAATATTTTTAACGAAAATAGCCACCAACACGGGACAATAAGAAAAGCGTCACTCGTTCTTCTGAGAGAAAGAAAGGAACGAACCGCTCTCCAAATAAGTCTGAAGAAAGGTGGTTCTGTTTGGTCTGTCAACGGGATAAAGTGCAGGCTTGTCAATTGTGCAAAACCTATTTCCAAATCTGCATCAGATTGGCAGTTGCAGATGATGAAGAATTCTTTTGTCCTTTTCGTTAAAAGTAATTTGGTTTGTTTTGTGGCTTCTTTTCTTCGGTCTGCATTTTACGCTTTTGGTTTAATTTTAAATTTCCCTTTTTTTAAATAATACAGCCATATCAGGATTTGGACTTTGTTTTGTTACAGTGCAATAAATCTCCTCACTGAAAGGTCACTCGCCCACACACCATCAGAAAACAAAGCATCATTCTGCGTACAAAAATTTCGCTCCGGTTGATATTAGCTTTTGATAAGATAAAGCCAACGTTCTGACTCTGATCATCTGGAAAGGAACAACATTACTCGTACTGGCGTCTTATTGTTGAGCTCTCTTACTTATCTTCTGCTTCGTATTTCCTTTCATTACGCACATAAACATGCGATGTCGGCATTTAATCTTAGCGTCACAAAATCTTTAGTTACTTCTTACAGAAAGAACACGTGTGACCTCCCCCGGATTCTGACTTTTTGCGCGTTGTGTGCGGCGGTTACTTAATTCCCCTTCTTACCATCACCTTGTAACTTTTTCGCAAAAGTGATCTTATTCTTTGCCCTGTAAGCAAAAGAATAATTTCTGAAAATATGATTAAATTTCTGCAGTGGTATATACTTTGTTCTAAGTGTTAACCTGGTCTTCTTTTCACAGGAATCCCATAGGTCGCAGGTGGCAATTCTGACGAAGCTACAGGTGAAATTGATTGTAACTTCTAGCGGTACCTGCAGTCTGCTATGTTCGAAGTTTTGTAGAATGCTCTAGAATCTCGTACTTCCTGTTGTCTGGATGCAAAAGGAGAGATCATGCAGTTTCCACACTCGGGCACACTACTGAATGACGTAGGCTGCTGTAGCCTCTGCTGCGGTCATTGAAACTGTTACTTCTCAGGGGCTTAGGCATCACAGTTGCCGACTTTACGGGCCTAATTCACTATAATAGCAACATCCCTTTACAGTTATAAGAATACATGACGGTGCGCTGCAAGCTGATGATTAAAGATGCTCATCACTAGACCATGTTTGTAGTTGCAACACTGAAATGAGTGACGTCACTTAAAAATGGAGCAACAGTCGGAACAGGTTAGCAAAATGTTTCACGAAACACTGCACACGTCGGCATCACAAGAAATAAATTTGATTGTACTAATGCAGGAACAATTAAGCACAATAGATAATGATTTTTGAAAATTTCAAGGAAAATGTTTGGAAAACATTTATACCTTGGTTTAATGCTAAACTTTACACTCCTTTCTGTGTTGCAGGCTTGTTTAACGTTAGGTTTCATTACTTTGATCACACAAAATATACAAATCTTATAATCTGTTCAGCTATAAGCCATGTTAAAGTACTGTTCATATTGCTCTGAGCGTGTTATAATGAATTCTGTCCTAGGAACTTTATTAATAGCCTGTCTAATGGCCTGACACACATCCCGTACAGTGTTTCGAAGCTTACAAGGCTACTAAATTTTTTCTGAGGGGCAACTGTCAGGCAGTGATGATGGCTTACTTATCCCTATGAAGGAATTTTTAGGCAAACATATGTCATATTTGGAGCACGCTGCACAAGGAAAGAAATTCAAACAAGTGGTGTTAGAACCGTAAGTTTAATTACGGTTGTTTTTAACCAGCAGCATGCAGTTTCAATGCCATTAAGGGTGTCAGCGTAGCTACTTTCAATTAACCCTTTAAAGACGAAGCGTATCTGTTTTATATAAGGACTCAGTGCGTACCGCGCTGTAAACGCTCTCCACTTCGGTTATAAAAACCAGTCTCTTAATGTTTTATAAGGCAAAAGTTGCTGTTTGTTCTGAGATCCGTACAAAACACATAAACGCAATGTGGGCACCACGTAGAATTTTTTAATATTAAATCTGGTGGTATGTAAAGTTACCGCTAGGATTTAAAATGTTAACTGAATTGTGGAATGTCAGAGGTCTCACATGGGCAATAATTCTAGAATGACATTCAAGGATCCAAGAACAGTGTGGACTGATATCACGATGTTTTGGGATGTGACACCGTGCAGCTTGGTATATAAGTACTGATGTTTTGAGGAACCAGCTTACTTCATATTCTAGCCTAATGCAGAGCCAGCAGCTTCCTTCAATACACGGTAACTGCAGCAAATTCTATGGTATCATATCCCAGAAATCGGTTTGCAGAATTCAACAGCAATCTATAGCTTTATTGGTGAGTCTCGAGGCTCTGGATACAATAAATAGCTAAAAGCAATTTCCTTGATATTTCCAGGAAATTAGCAGAAAGTCTTTGCTTGTGATGTTCAAAAGGACTGTAACACTTGGCCCATAACGGATTTTTTTTCTGTCTACGCCTTTATTATTATTTTGTTGTCGATGGATGAAGGGAGTACCTCAGATCACATCCAATAAAATTTACCAAAAAGATGCACACCATAAGGTTCCAAACGCATTGTTTTTCCCAGAATGATATATTGGTGCTTGTACTCCTTTGCATTTGAGACCCCTTGAGGGTGGTGCCTGGGCGTCAAAATATGTAGGAGTTATTTAAAACTTATGTACACTTTGTAACCCTATTGCGTTCATTCGTCTGTGAATGCGATTGATTGTAAGGATAATGGCCGGAATAAGAAATATCAGACTCTCAGACGACATATTCATGGAAAATATTTCTGTTTATTTCATCAGCGTGTGGAGTTTAATTATCTTGGCTTCTCAGCTACAAAAATTTCAAGACTAAAGCGGTCTTGTTAGTTTTTAAATTCAAATTTAAAGTTTTATTACTTCTGTAATGGGAATCGCTGCAGGTTGTGGAGTGCAGCACTGAAATGTGGAAAGATTTTACTGTACTGGCAATATAATAATGCCTGCCAAGAGCACAGCAGAGTTGACAGGAGAAGAAAAATGAAAAGTACTTAATTTCAGTATGGAGAAAAATATCCTCGCAGCTCAAAAAATCGTGAAATGAGTAGTACAAGTTTAAATGAGCTGCTGGAAGAGCACAGGCCGTATAGTGACTAGACCAAAAATTGAGCAACAGAGCATTTATGGTTTGATTCCCAGCAGCAGCAAGGTTTTTCTGCTTTAAGGTACCGAGACTGGATCTGGGTCCTACCCAGCCTCCTATTCAATGTCTACTGGGTGTAACTACCCCCACCTTACAGCACTCAGTGCGTGACACTAAACACTTACAGCCATTCGTGTAGTGTTGAGGTTAAGAATGAGTGGTGCTACACTTAGACATATGCCTCAATTGTATGCACAGAAAAAAACCTTGAATTTTCCTTTATATTTACTGTGAACTGAGGTAGGCACACAGAGTTACAATATGTGTTAAAGTAATAATGACACGGTTGGAGGTGAGAGTGATTGTGAATATCTTCTTTTTATCTGAGCAGCATTAAGGGTGGCGCAGTGAAACATAACCATGACTTCTGGTGACTTAAAGTAACTGCTTCAGATTTACGTATTTTATAGTAGCAAAGGCCCATTCAAAAGTTGGGGGCTGCCGGGCTGCACCTCCACCCCAAACGACCCAAAATTGAAAATTAAAAAAAATACAGATTTTTTAGATACTATGGTATCAAAATTTTGCATTATCTTCCCTTCAGCCAAAATCAGCCACTGAAATTGGCTGATGACTGGTAAATTAGAGTTTTGAAAAATAAATTTAAAAATTTAAAAGTACAATAAGGTACGACACTGTGATTGAGTCATGGAACATGTAGTTATATTCATACGTATATAAATGCAGTTTCAGACAGTGTTATGTTTTACTTACTACATGATTTATATAACAAATGTTTTAAAATCAAATATAAATTATATAGAGACTTAGGGTCAGGCCCCCCTCCCAAAAAAAATTCTGGGTGCTCGCCTGTGCAGAAGTGTACGTGTTGTGCGTACATTAAAAGGTTTTCGTTTGTGCCCACGCAAGTGTTGGCTCAGAGAGATGAGTCTCCGGTCCGCAACATCAAGTGTGTGATACTGTGCTGTCAGAGTCGATTGATGATTGGACGGATAAAACTGGATTAACTTGGATAAAATCTATTGTAATGCCACTTCATCTACCACGAACCTCGCATGGAGTCAACTGGGATTGAATGAAAGGCTCCTCGGTGAGATGACAGCAGGCAGCCACTTAACCAATGACGTTGTCTCTACATGCTCTGTCGCTGGCCATGGGCCCTGTTGACACTCTGACATTACAGCTTCTTCTTGGTTATATTTTCAGAGATTTATCATAAAGATGGCTAAACATGATTTGGGATGGTAAACTTGCAGCCCGTGTTTACACGAGGATTGCAGAAGTGAAGCTAGGGAGACAAAGACTGGTCTGCTGATAAGTGAATAATCACAGTCAGATTACAAGGCATATTTGGAACGGAACACGGAAGATTTCACTGCATGGACACTTTTACACTGCGGGTAATTTTCTTCGAAATTTCGTATCCACTTACAGCGATGGCTGCAGATAAGTTTAGTTATGTGTACTTTGTATGTACACATTATAAATAATAATTAATAAATAATTTGTCAAAGATACAGATTTGTTAAAGCAGTGAAAGAGAAGCGGGCCGTACTTTATTTGGCCGCAATATTCATACACGAAGATCATAAATATTTCAGTAGTGTTGTTTCTTGTTATGTTGCCTTTCTACAGCGAGCAATTAAGTAGGCAGTTCCTCCAATCACCAAAAGAAGGGCTACAGCTCCAAGCACAATACCAATGATGGCTCCCGTAGACAAACCATCTGAAAGAAAAAACAATATGATTGTGTAACTTTATTAGCAGAAATTTCTTTGTTGAGAAAATGAAGGCATTACAGGGTCACGTGTGTGTGTGTGTGTGTGTGTCAGTTCAAATTCCGCTATTATTTAAATTCGGCACAAAACCTAACCCACTGGAATCTACTGAAATGTCGAGACATTCAGTGGCATTCAGTGACCTTCAGTTGACTACAACAGTTAGTACTAATATCGCTTTCACACAGAACGGAATGGTGGGTGCAACACAAATGCTACTTTACGGCCCTGGAATTGTGTTCTTCTGAAATATGCAACTTCTTTAAATGCAATATTAATTAAGACAAACAATAATTTTTGCTGGCACGTCCCATTACGCAGTATACAAATAAAATAGAAGATAAGTGTAATTCAACAGACAAAACAATTCTATGCTTATTATAAAATTATAAATGCTACATATTTCGGCTTAATTACTAGTAACACCTAGCCTACAGTTAGTCGCCCCAGCCTTCAACTGTAGGTACAATAATGACACCATCTGTGAAATTCTTCTCGCCTCACCAATACAATATCTTTAACTGAAGCTAAAGTTGTCCGTCTCAAGGCCGTGAAGTCTTGTAAGTGAGTAAGCGTATAGCTCCACTCATTCTTAATGGATTTGGGTGGTCAAATTCACACCCCGGCCACTTCTCTTCCGGGGGGAAAGAACCCGGTACCCATTGAGTAGGAGACTGGATGGACCCCAGAGCCTGTCTGAACGTTCTCAAGAATACAAAAATTTCTCTCCCTTACCGAAATTCGAATTCCATGTCTTTCATGCGGTAACCAAATCAGCTTTTGAAAAAAAACTCTTTATTTTTTAAAAAACAGACAGGTTACGGCATAAAAGAGCATCGAATCCACAGTCTCCTTTTCGTAGTACAAATGTGGCAGCACAAGGGTTCGTGTATGTGAGTTTGTGCACTTTTAAAATATTACACGGAATCCATATTTTTATGATTGACTGAAAAATGCCGGTTATGATCGTGCAGATACGTCATATTACTTAGTAGCGACAGGAAATATTTGAAATTTCGAAGGCAGTACAGACGCCTAAAGGACGCGCCGTAGTAAAATTAGTATTATCGTAGTAGTGTATTGATTTTTGATTCCTCTGTTTTGTATGATTTGATTAATTAACGTATAAAAATATTAATAATTTATAACTATTTTACAAATTAAAATTTGTTGCATATGAAACAGAATGGGGAAAGTGACAGATAGGTCCAAAATATTTAATGATATAAAGAAACTCTAGTGTAATTTACATCTTTACCTACGTCAGAAATTTAGAACATACGGAACATTCACTTATGTGCTATTTATTATCAAGGTTTTCCTATGACTAAATATCTCTGTGTGTACTGTATCAGGTCAAATTTTATATTAACCCTTTAAAGACGAAGCGTATCTGTTTTGTATGAGGACTCAGTGCGTACCACGCTGTAAACACTTTCCACTTCGGTTATAAAAACCAATCTGTAAATGTTTTATAAAGCAAAAGTTTCTGATGTTCTGAGATCCGTACAAAACACATAAACGCAATGTGGGCACCACGTAGAATTTTTTAATGTTAAACCTGGTCGTACGTAAAGTTACCGCTAGGCTTTAAACGGTTGAATACTGACCTGAGACACGTAGACCATAGGATTCTATTTTGTTTCTCATAAAGGCGTTTTACAAGCTGAATTGTTTTCCTTATTTGGTGTGAAGAAAAACATGGCGACTTCATTAATTGTATTTTTAATTGCCTGTATGACAATTAATGAAATATTGGAAATGGAATTTAAAATTTAGAATTCCGACAAATCGTGAGGGCATGGGCAATGGAAAGCAGGAAAACAAGAAAATACATTGCATTGCTTTATAAATCCGTCTACATTTTTCGGCTTCAATTTAAGGCATACGACGACAGTAAAAACATATGTAAAGGAATTCATATTATTAACCTTAAAATATATTATCCTTTTACAGACGAAGCGTATCTGTTTTATATAAGGACTCAGTCCGTACCGCGCTGTAAACACTCTCCACTTCGGTTATAAAAGCCAGTCTCTTAATATTTTATAAGGCAAAAGTTGCTGTTTGTTCTGAAATCCGTACAAAACACATAAACGCAATGTGGGCACCACGTAGAATTTTTTAATGTTAAACCTGGTCGTACGTAAAGTTACCGCTAGGCTTTAAAAGGTTAAAACAGTTTGGTATCTTGACATTTAATTGGCGTTGTTTACAACGTTTCATTCTTGAACAACTGTAATAATTACCTATTTTTGAACAAGACATTTCTTGCTGTATATAATGGGCTTTTATGTTAATAGTTTTTTATGTACGAATTCAGGAATCCAAATTACTCTTGTTATGGCGATAATGTTAATATTAGAATTCGTGTATTTTCTGTAGTATTTTTTGCTGACAAATGTAGAGGAAGGGTTTCTCATGGTGGAATCCTGCCACTTTGCAATTTGTAATATTATAAAGTCTAAATTGTAGCTAAGTTTATATACACATATATGCATATATATAAGAAGCTTTGTTTTGTAATAATAGTTATGTTTAACTGCTTTCCGTTTTCTATACCCTTGTATTAAATTGGAGGGAGGTAATCTGCATTAAAGTAAATCATAAATTAAGCATGAAATGTTACTCTTCTTCCTACACTAATAATTTTAAATATGGCGATGGTAAAATCTCCAATTTTAGGTAGGAAAGTATGAATACATTCAGTTTTCGACTTCCGGGTATTTTATCTCTCGTGATCACCCTAAAACAGGCCATGAAGTCCCAGAAGGAGTGTAGAGGCGCAGCTTTCCTCTTTCGTGAACATCGGCGCTGGATGGGTTCGATGATCAAGGCCAACCTGCGGAAGCTTTACCCGGGGAAAGGCACCCGGTGCCCATAGCACAGGAGGCTGGGTGGGCCTCAGGGCCTCTTCGGACTTAGGGAGGAAATCGCGTCCCCACCGAGATTCGATCCCCGGACCGTCCAGCCCTTAGCGAGAAGCTATACCGACTACGCTATCCCGATCCCACTACCTTTCGTGATCACTAATTTTGGAGCCAAATTTTCAAACTGTCGAAGTTGCTTCCAAAACATCGGTTAAAACCACGTGGCTGGCGGATCCGCTGCCCCCAGGCACATGCTAATGGGAGGATCACTCTCAGTCAGCCGGGCTCTGCGTTTCATTAAGTGGAGAAGATTACTTTCGTGCTGTATGGAACGGGAGCATCTGCCAACCGTTTAACGTGCTTTGTGTTTCGAAAAACTTTTGCGTTTTGTTAAAAATACGCCTTCATTAAATGTGTACTTTTGAGAGTATTTTGTATTCTTATTCTTGGTATTTCATAAAATCTTTAAACCAAATGTCTCTTAAATTTTGAATGGATTCTGATGTTCATGAGAGTTCCTTCCGTTTCAGTTACGAAAGTTGAGAATCTTATATGTGCAGAAGAAATGGGATAATTTTGCCTTGTATGTAATTTAAAAAGTGAAAATAAAAAATGAATTACTTTGCAAAAACAATTTTTCAAATATCACCGTGGCTTGACCTTTTCACTACGCACCAGTACAGCCCTTGCATAACTGGTCTACGCATTTGATATTTGAAAATGTCGGCATAACGACATTTTAATTCAAGCTGCATACAATATATAATTCAAGCTGCTTCTACTTGAAACTTTCTGTTTTATTGTTGATTGTTTATTTGGTTGCTTGGTGACCTGGTGGCTGATTGGCTGTTAACGTACCATCTGCCTTTAAGGTAATAAAGTCGTGTCCTTCCTTCCTCCTTCGCTGCAGTCTGGCCAGGCAAGTCCAAGTCCCCACGTCTTCATCCTCGTTTATCTCTGATACTATTCGCAGTCCACATTCGCCTTTTGCCAGGCCTTCTGCTTCATATCGGTACCGACCCAGTACAGTATTACTGTTGGACACAGCAATGAATAGGGGTTGTTACAGCGAAATCTCCTTTTTTACAAACAAGTTTTTTTTTTGGAATTAGTACTTATAACACTGAAATTTCATGATTTTTGTTGTAATGTAGATGAAAATATATTCAAAATGCGTGGTTATGGAAATCATTTAAAAATTACCGTGGTGTCACTATTAAAACCATTTTATTGCTTGTTTTGTGTGGTTGTGACACACTGTCTTATGCTGAGGAAATAAATTGCAAACATCTCAACATAAACCGCTCAATAAAGTGTTACATGTAGGTCTAGTGTAGGTGAGGAATTGTGGGACGGGTGAAAGAACAAGATGTGTAGAGAGAGGAGCGGATGAAAAAATTAAAGGCATGAGAAATAAAAAATCCAGTAGTAAGGTATGTGTGTTTGCCTTTCATCGCAGGCATGTATTATATGCCACTAATTAATTAGTATTTCGTAGGCCTGAGTACTTTGCTGGTAGCTTGCGAGTGTATGTAAACATTATTTTATCCGACAAATAGTGTCACTAACTTCACACAGTTTTGCGTGCTGGCAGACTCTCCAGTTTAGTGTATGTTACTGTTTTTGTCCTCTATATTAATAGCTGAAGTTAATATTAGGATTTACTCGCCTTAATTATGAATTCACACTAGAAATGCTTTCCTTTGGCTCGCAGAGAGTCGTCACATCTAACAAAACTACTTACTGTTAATTGCACATCCATATTTTGTAAGTTACACGAGCCAATGGGAATTGACTGGCGAAATTTGTGAGGTACAATCATGTTTGTACCGAAACTTGTCTCTTAGTATGTCTGTATTCTCATAATTCTGCGTTCAGAAATACTGATACAAGCAGCTGCTGTATTTGAGTTCAGTGACAGTGCTATTGAACGTAATGACTTAAAAGTCCCGTGCAGATTTTGCTTCTTTTAATAGAGCCTATGGCCCAAGTGCAGATGAAATTTTCTGACTGTTGTAAAAAGTGAGCTGACGGCACTGCAAAACTTTTTGAAGTAATCAAGGCACATGCTACACAAATTCTCAAATTTTGCATTTTAAATCTCTATATTCACTGCTACGTAAACGTAAAACATATGATCCCCACGAAATCCTCTATGCCTTCGGCAAATAATTCCCTGTCTCCTTGAGCCACTTACTTGTTTGGAACAACATTGAATCCTTTGCCATCTGGACGAATGAAGCGGCAGTACTCTAGTGGTATTCCCAGAGGAACTGAATAGCATTTCAATACTGCAGGTCCTTCAGAAACAGTCAGTTCCTTTTCCATACTGATCACATCACTTTCTGTAAACGTGAGAAAAGAATTCTGAATCAAACTGTTGCAATATATGTTCCATAGATTTCTTTTTGAAACATTTGGTATTCCATCTACAGTATATAGTTGCTGCAGAAAATTTATATTTTAGATTTTTTAACAGTGATAGTATCTTACATCATGTGTATTATATATGTGAACACAAACAGTTCTGAACAACAAGAAAGAGCTCAAATCCGTTGACTAAATATTTCGGAAAAGTGAGAAGAACCTACAACGTAAAGATCTAAAGGTGCATCAAAGTTACTTCATAAATATATTTTCTATCTTGTTTCAAATTCCTGCAGCTCAAATTTCGTTCAAATTATCCATATAGAAGCAACAGCTGCTATTGTTATTAGAGTTGAGAATGGCTTCATTAAGCTGCAACACGTAGTCAGTTATATACGTTTAAAGATCGTGTGTATTTTTTGGAAAAGTTTTCAAATAATGATATTCTTTCGTGTTTCTCAGAGTGTGTGCTGATGCAAAGGCCAGGAACATATCTGCAAGAAATTAATTTTTCTATCTACAAAACCCAGTAGGCAGTGTTAGCAGTGTAGGTCTGCATTTTGAATAGGATTTTCGTCTCACATATTTTCTAACTTGGCAGTTTGTTCATGTTGCATCAAGTGACGTTTCTTTTGTTCGAAATCTGAAATTAAATAATAACTTCGTTAGTACTGTCGTACTTTTAATTAGATACGTGTTAGATACCTGCTCGCTATATAGCAGTGGAGTGTATATAAGTTAGTATTTTATTCTGAAAACTACATTTCTTTACTGAGGTGTACCGAGCGCGGTGAAATTTATTTAGAACCTTGGCGCACTCACCTACAGAAATACTGGAATATCCGAATTTGATTTAAGGGAAATAAAACAACGGTAAAGAAGGACGCGATATGGAACACAGCAGAATGCCTACTGCTGCACCATGATACAGTTCGCACGTAAAACAACATCTTCCTGTTTGCCACATGTTTGCCAATATACGATGAAGGTGGAGAGATTTGTAACCTTTCATCGAATTTACACACTTTAACATGTTATCGATTTTCACATTTACTTTGTAGCCCTCGCTCCTTATTTGACTTCACGTTACCGAGACAACAGCGAACAGCATCCACAAGAGCTACACGTGTAGGAGGGAAGGAGAAATAGAAGTGCAGGGCTAACCCCCCATCTGTTATTACTGGTTTTTTAGTGGATCATTGAATTATGCTGGGGGCGTGGGTGAGTGAAAGATTAGGCATTTTCCCTGTGAAGGCAGTCGGCCATCAGCGGTGAAGATATATATACATATTAACATTTTGTGTAAAAAGTTATTAAATTCACCCTTACACAGCTGCTGTTCAAGTTTAGGCCAGTGTTTAATACCCAAAACGACAGGAATCGTAAGTATAAAGTAAAGTTGAGGAGTCGTAAATTTTTCATCGTGGACCCTTCTCGAAGTCTATCACTGGTGTCACAATTTTGTTGTTGTTCACAGCTTGGGCATTTGTCTATATTAAGGGACGTTAATACTGTGATCAGGGCAAGTTGTATTTCTTTTAAAAACTTATTATCTATCTGCATTTATATCTTTGGAAAGGGAATATTTTGTAACTTGTGGCGTACAAACAGTAGTTCTTACATAACTTCATGACTTAACTACGTATTAAATTCCTAGTTCTTACTTTAAGAAATAAATATTAAACATTATGACCTCACGCTTTTATTTTCTTTAATTATGGAGCATTTAAATGGCAAGAAAAACCGATAAACGCAGGGGAAAGTGACGTCACAGCACGAAGTGTACGTCATTTAGTATTACGTCTCATCACAACAAATATCTGTCTCTTGTGGGTGGCGTCATAATATTGTGTAATTATAATAAATTATAGAGCAGTATGTAGTGCATACTGTGACTGCGTGCATATTTGCCTTTATTAACCGTCATGCAAATGCATCGGAACCTCAAGAATTCATTCATCCATTGCAAGACAATGAATAATGTATTACTAGGCTGCGTAATTTTTGTTAATTATCCGGCATGCAAATCTAATCTTCTTTTGCGCCACATTACATTCGATTATCTACGGACTCTATGGCTGTGCCTTATTTCTCGTATTTTGTAAATGACCCATTTTCATGCATAATCTGTTTGATATGAGAAATGGGTTTCAATTTTCTCTACAACTTTTTTGAAAATGTTTCCATTTCAGGAAGAAATCAAATGTACATAATATTCCTGATATTGTGGCCAATTTTATTAATGAATCTTGAATTTCCTCGTCATATTGGAATAAGAGTCCGCAAACTGAGATTTCACGAAAATGCTTCCAGTGGCAGTCTCGTTTTCCCATATGAACCTACGGATTATCGGAGAGATTAACGGATGGAAGCGAGGCATGAAGCTCGTAGGTGCCTTTAGGAACTTTGCGAAAAAGCCTGAAAATTCCAACATATTTTCTCTCTCCGTTTGAAAGTGTTTAAGACCACCTCGGAGGTTTTGTTAAAAGTTTTCTATAAGCAATTATTAATTTTACGAATTGTTACATTCCGTAAATATGCGTCATAGCATGTTACGTGAAGCATTTTTCTGTACCTTATATTCCACGTCACAGTTGAATTCTTAATATTTCCAATAGATGTACACAAACTTTTCGAAACTAATCCTTTGTAAGTCTAGAATGAATAAGAATTAAGAAAGACAGATTTTTTCAGCTCTACACAAATCAGTCCACATTGTTGATTGTCAACAGAAAGTGCTCACGCTTCGAATTTCTTTGTGTGTTCATAAAGGATCGAAAAGCATTTGTGTAAACATCCGATTTTCAACAACGAGGAACATGATCATGGGGAAACTTGTTCTTGCTATGACTTGTATTGCCATTTGATGTCGCCACCACGGTGTCAGATTGTAGAGGCTGAAGACAGCGATGTGTCCGAATAGAGAAGGAAGAAAACACAGAAAAAGTTTGTTCGTTCATGGAAAATATGTCCCTGTGCACACTTCGCGTTCTCCTTCGTACAAAGAATTTACAAATGTACCTGCAAATCCTACAAGGATTGGCTTCGCATTGTCTTCCGCAGGACTTCCTAGGATTCCCAGATTACATGTCCAATCTCCTGAGTCCTCACTGCTGATGGCTGGTAGCACTCTAATAGTGCACACTCCCTGTTGCAATGTGTTACTGTACACATACTGCCGGTAAGGTTGATCTAGAGAAACCCACTCTGTGCTGAAACGCAAGGCCACACCAGACGGGTGCCGGAACCAGCAGTACTCCAATGCTCTTTGATCGCTGCATGATAATTGTAACTCCTCTCCATTTCGCACAGCCGCAATTCTTCTATTGGTTTCAGCCACCACATCTGTAATTGATAAAAAGTCACGGTAATTTGCTTTACTTATATGTGACATTGCAACAGTTTTTTCAGGAGAATGAGAATAATAAATTATTTTTCTTACAACCACAGCTTAATTTCAAATCCTTGGCCCTAACATAGTGTCAATAATGAATTTCCTTTTGTCGTATAGCTCTTCGTTAAGGGCATCTTACCCACCCACACAAAGGGCAGGTTACTTATTCACCCTCCACTTTTCAGTTTTTCATTTCTTTCGTTATTCTTTTCCATTTTCAGTCTCATCTCACTCATTAAACAAAAAAAAAATCACTTTAAAAACAAATTCGCTGCTTAATCATCAGGCCGAAGTATGGTAAATAATTTAAGCCATTCACTAACCATTTCTCCCAATAATTCTACAAATTCACGATGGCTAATGACACTTGCATGAAGGAATTTCACAGTTTTAACAACTGTTTCTATTACGTAAATCACCTTCAAATTTCCAGCAACCCTGCTTCTTGGTAATTAATGAACTGGAGGATGAAGAGTAAAATCCTTCCTCGAATTGCTTTTATTGCAGTTCCATTAATTTTGCAACTCATAAGCCGAGATCCCTAAATAAAACAAACAATTTCTCCGGGGCAATTCATTTTTGCTAGTAAGACTAACCAATGCACGAAATAATATAATCAGTAACTGTTTTTCCTTTCACAGAGAACGGCTCTGAAGACTTTACAACTGAAAATCCTCACTGACACCTCGAACACGAAGAGCAAACTGCGCCATTTCTGTCACATATGTAGTGTTATGAATTAGAGTTGCATACGCCACAAAAAATTCCTAACGTTATGTAAGCTTACACTGTATGTACCTTTACACTATCAATTACTGTACTGGTAAAGAAAGCGACAGTTTTCAAAATCTGATGTTTTTCTGTAACAATACTTACGCTGGCTTCATTATAAATTAATTCACCCTCTCACCTTACTCATAAGCAGCTGATTTCTTTGCAGTAGTTTGTAAAAGAGCAAACATTTCATGACCTGCTGCTTCACGTGACTTAGTGTCAAGAGTAAATACACTTTGCTGCCGTTGCTTATCAGGTTTATATGTCTTTCCCACAAGACTGACACACGTAAGTATTGTCTTTTAGTAAAGTTTCGCAGTGACGTCACTAGTTTTATTCTTTAGTACTGACTCGCCGTCAAGGTAAAGCAGGTGAATTATTATAAAAGTTACCGCGGTAGAATACAAAGGTTTTCCCATTTATCTATAAAAGTTCGATATATTAGAGAATACCACCTAGCCTCCATAACACAATCTGCAACCCCCTGTAAAGCCGACAATGCATAGCAAATTTGTACTTTGCTGCGTTTTAAGCATAATGTAAACAATTTAGACTAGAAAATGACAAAGGTAGAATTACAGCTACGGACAAAATATATGAGGAGCCGCGAATTTGCTTTAACCTTTCGGGCAGTGAACAAAGGAGATCTTACAACAAAATAAATTATTCGACAGTTGGGTGAGTCAAGTTATGTAATTAGAATAAGATCAATAGAAGGTACGCATAAAAAACTGCGGACTCGGCGTTTCAGGTTCCTGCTAACAAACGTAACCGCCAGGGCTTAAGTTGGGGTAGTGAGCTGTAAGTACTGTTACTGTAACTGCAAACTTAGGGCGCTTTACCGAGGGGGGCAGGGGAGGGGACCCAGACTGGGATACACTTCGTGGGTACCAATTTAAACGGTTGCAATTACTCAGCAGTCAACGCAGTCTACGGTTTTTGAAACAAGATGCTACGTATTCTGATGCTGTTGAATCCAGTCCATGACTTTACCTTCTGCTTCTATAAGGTCTGCTTAATGTTGACTGGACACGCGGGATGTGACGATGTGTGGTTCACTGAAAGGTTTCTGATGTTCTTAAGGACTGCACTTCAAGCGTCACGCAATTCTACACTACGGCACTCGAAATGCCGGGAGCAGTTAACTCAACCACAGAGCGTCACGTCGCAGAAGACGTGAATTCTCAGCTCCCTTTCTATGAGAACCTCGTATCGCACAAATCTTCAGTGTTATTTTCACATATTCCTAAGTATTTCACGCGACATCCTCCCTTAAGTATCCTGGGTAATACAGCATATGCACTTCTAATTCTCCGAATACATTCAATTCCAGCGCTATTAAAATATGGCTGTACAGCATAAAGCTGTCACTGTGAAATATTCGCTATTCTGCAGTTACCCTGTCTCCATCCGCCCGTACGCTCTTAACGGTACCGAAGAAAATGTATATACATTTAATTGACGGGACTCGTGAAAAAATTTTAACATCTTCCAGACTAACTGTGCTAAGAACTGTAACTCACGGAGTCTAGGAAACTTCGCTATGTAACCCAGGAACAGAAAAGATACGCGATATTCGAGGTTGTCAGAGCAGTGCCGATGATTAATTAAGTCTACTAGGATACTGCTCCATGTCGACTACTACGTTAAATGGTTACAGACTCTCCAGAGGATCGTGCCGCCTCCTTCTTCGGGGAAGGGCAGTTCAAGAAGACTTAACTGCTTGACCCTTAAGACGAAGGCAGGAAGCGTCTCCAGAACGTCGGGAAATATTTACCAGTCTACACGGCGTACATCTCAAAGTCCTAAATCTTCACACAAGCCACTTTAGAAGAGAACTGAACTTACATTCACTTGACACGTTCAGAAAGCCAGACCACTGTGTTGACCCGTCTGACACTGAGCATTTCCACACTCCCTTGTCCTCTTCTTGCACCTTGTGAATCGTCAGACCGCAGTCACCCTTACTAAAGCCCTTACCGAAAGAGCGGTATTTGGCGTTCCTTGTACTAATAGTACAGGTGGATGTGTGGGCCCCAAGGCCAGTCAGGTATGTGCGGCAAATCGCGTCCCCACCGAGATTCGATGCCCGGACCGTCCAGCCCTTAGAGAGAAGCTATGCCAACTACGCTATCCCGACCCCACTACCTTTCGTGATCACTAATTTTGGAGCCAAATTTGCAAACTATCGAAATTGCTTCCAAAACATCGGTTAAAACCACGTGGCTGGCGGATCCGCTGCCCCCAGGCACATGCTAATGCGAGGATCACCCTCAGTCAGTCGGGCTCTGCGTTTCATTAAGTGGAGAAGATTACTTTCGTGCTGTATGGAACGGGAGCATCTGCCAACCGCTTAACGTGCTTTGTGTTTCGAAAAACTTGTGTGTTTTGTTAAAAATAAAGTCCATTTCTTCTGTGTCTTTTGAGAGCATTTTCTATTCTTATTATTGGTATTTCACAAAACCTTTAAACCAAACGGCTCTTAAAATTGGAAAGGATTCCGAATTTCGTGAGAGTTTCGTCCGTTTCAGTTACGAAAGTTGAGAATCTTATGTTTGCAGAGTCTCTGCTAAACTACCAGGTAAATTTTTCAAAAGACAACCTTAAATGAGAGTTGATCCAAGAAAAAAAATCCCTTGTAAATAATTACCATGTATCCTTATGTGATGGCAATTGCCCTATAATAATGCATTTGCTTTCCCCGTGTTTGGTTTCCCCATGTTCTATTAATATCTGTAAAGTGGTTTTCGCTCTTTTGGGTTGTAGAGCCGCGTAGGGGGGTAAGTTACGTGACAACCCAAAAGAATGAATATCTAATCTACACGTCGGAAGAAGCCTAAAATCCTGTTGTTTTGCACCGCATGTGTCTTTCTTATATTTTCGCAAAGTTTTATTTTGTGTCTCCTCCAGTAATATTCCCCATTCCCCCCTCCCTCCCAAACGAAAAACAGCTCCGTGGGTTTTACCGGTATTCTATCAATGAATATTTTTTCTAAAAGGGCATTTATTTTTGGAGGAAGGTAATTTATGTACATGATGAAAAGTAAGACACATAGAACTCACTCGGGGTACGCGGTACCGCAGTTTGTTGATGCACTAGGTTAAAAGACGAGGGCTTGTGGGCTCGATTCCCGATGGGGTCATGGAGTACTTTGATTGACTTAATCCTGACGGCCGTACTATGGTTATCTCGTGGAGGACAAAGGCGGCCAGTGTGCGCAGGGCTGACAACCTTGCCACCTTCATGTGCCGTTTGCCTATAAATCCTCGGAGCCGAAACTCCCTGCAGCCAGAAACGCCTGTTGTTTTATAGCTACATTTTACTGTTCCCTAGCATGAAATGAAATTCTGAGCGTTATTAATTGATTTTATTTCAACATTTTATTTGCCACCTCTTACTTAGGATCTGAGCCAGTTTGCACCTGTTTGTTAAAGACCATAAAATATAATTTGGTTTGAAAAATTCATGCTTTACGCAGTTAAACGCCTTGTCCAAATCGCAAAAATACCTCAAACATTTTCAAGACCTTCAAATAAATCATCTGTTAGTCTGCATGCAGCATCTTTGGCAGAATAAATAAATAAATAAATAAATAAATAAATAAATAAATAAATAAGTTTCAACTACAACTACAAAAACATCATCGCCATGAACAGGCTGGAGATCGATACCCCGTCTCCACTACGGCACATTGCCGGCAACCAAACCTATCACATATATTAATGCGCTTGGATCTACTACACTCTACACAGAAAAGAATGATTCTTATGCATTTATAGACGACATATTTGTAAGCAATCCATAAGCAGATAATTTCTCTTAGACAGTTATCTAAAGTGCTTAACAGATACATTGTAATTTTAAAGTTATCCCAATAACTGGCCATGCAGCACAGGGGAGGGAGTAGATATATAGCTGTATTCTGTCCTAATGTGGACGCTATATGGGGCTAGGTAGTCAACGTCACGTCCCGGCTGCTTTACCTCCGTGAAGAGCCCCGGTACAGATCATACATAGTGAAGAAAGGGGATAATATTGCGTTATATGTAATTTACAAACTGAAAATCTAATAATGAGTTATTTTCCAAAATGAAATTTTTAAATGTCGCCTATGGCATGAATCTGTCACTATGCATCATAATATTGCATGCTACAAAGACCTTGCATATTTGGTGTAGCTTTTGGTGTTTGAAAACATCGGGAAAGAACACTTTCCGACATATAATTCAAGATGCTTTTAATTTGAACTTTCCGCCTGTTGGTTGATTGCTTGTTTGATTGATTGGTATCTTGGAGCTGACTGGCCTTTAACATACCATCTGTCTTTACTGTAATATAGTCTTGTCCTTCCTCCTTCCTTCCTTGCAGTCTTGCCACACAGGTCCATTTCCCCACGTCTTCATCCTCGTTTATCTCTGATATTCTCAGTCCACATTCGCCATTTACCAGGCCTTCTGCTTCATATTGGTACCGACGCAGTACAGTATTACTGTAGGACACAGCAATGAATAGGGGTTGTTACAGCGAAACTTCCTTTTTTAGAAACAATTTTTTTGCAATTAGTACTTATAACACTGAAATTTCAGTGTCATTTTGTTGTAATGTAGATGAAAATATATTCAGTAAGTGCTTGCTCTTGGCAATCATTTAAAAAATTACCGTGCTGTCATTATTAATACAATTTTATTGCTTGTTTTTTGTGGTTGTGACACACGGTCTCTACCTAAAGAAATAAATTCCAAGTAACTCGTCATAAACCTTTCAGGAATGTGATACATGTAGGTCTGGTGTAAGTGAGGAATTGTGGGACGGGTGAAAGCAGAAGATGAATTGACTGAAGAGGGGGTGGAAAAATTAAAGCATAAGAATTAAAGAAACCCAGTAGTAAGATATGCGTGCTTGCCTTTCATCCCAGGCGCGTATTATCATAGGCCACTAATTAATTAATATTTCTGAGGCCTAAATTCTTTGCTGGCACCTTGCCATTGTATGTGAACATTATTTCATCGGACAGCTCGATTCACTAGCTTGATTTTTTGCGTGCTGGCAGAATCTTCCAGTTTACCGTGAGTCAGTGTCCTTGTGCTCTATACTAAGAATTAAGTTAATATTAGGATTTACTCGCCTTAATTAGGGTTCATACTAGAAATGGTTTCCTTTGGCTCGCAGAGTGTAGTCACTTCTAACAAAACTATTTACTGTTAATTGCACGTCGATATTTCGTAAGTTAGACGAGCCAACGAGAATTGACTGGCGACATTTGTCAGGTAAAATCATGTTTGTATCGAACTCTGTCTGTTAGTATGTCTGTATTCTTATAATTCTGCGTTCAGAAATATCAATATAAGCAGCTGCTGTACTGGACTTCAATAACAGTGCTATTCGATGTAAGGACTTAAACTTCCGTGAAGATTCGGATTTTTTAAAATAGAGCCAATGACCAAAGTACAGACGAAATTTTCTGACTGTTGTAAAAGGTGAGCCGGCGGCGCTAAAAATATTTTGACGTAAGGAAGGCAAATGATACTGAATTTTTGGAATTTTGCATTTTACGTCTCATTATTCAGTGTTACACAAACCTAGAATATCCGATCCCCACAAAAACGCTATGTCGTCTGTGAAAGGTTCCCTGTCTGCTTGTACCACTTACTTGTTGCGAGGGTCAACATTGAATCCTTTGCCATCTGGACGAACGAAGCGGCAGTACTCTAGTGGTGTTCCCAGAGGAACTGAATAGCATTTCAATACTGCAGGTCCTTCAGAAACAACCACTTCCTTTTCCAAACTTATCACATCAGTTTCTGTGAACGTGAGAAATGAATTTTAAATCAGACTCTTGCAACGTCACTTGCATTATATTCTTTTTGAAACGTCTTCACATATTCCATTTTCAGCATTTATTTGCTACAGAAAGATTTATATCTTAGGTTTTTGTGACAGTAATAATATTTTACATTATATATATAAACACACAAAATTCTGAGCAACAAGAAAGGGTCCGAATCCCTTGACTAAACATTTCGGACAACTGAGAAGAACCTACAACGTGAAGATCTAAACGCAAATCAATGTTACTTCGTAAGTATATTTCCTATCTTGTTTCAAAATTCTCCAGCTCAATTTTCGTTAAAATTATCCATATTGAGGCAACAGCTGCTGTTGTTATTAGAGCTGAGAATGGCTTCATTAAGCTGCAACACGTAGTCAGTTATATACTTTTAAAGATCGTGTGTATTTTTTGGAAAGGTCTCAAATAATTATTTATTTCGTGTTTCTCTGAGTGTGTGCTGATGCAAAGGCCAGAAACACATCTGCAAGAAGTGCATTTTTCTATCTGCAAAGCCCAGTAGGCAGTGTTAGCGGTGTAGGCCTGCATTTTGAATAGGCTTTTCGTCTCATATTTCTTCTTACTTGGCACTTTGTTCATATTGAATCAAGTGATGTTTCTTTTGTTCGAAATCTGAAATTAAATAAAAAGTTCGTAAGTACTGCCATACTTTTAATTAGATACCTGCTCGCTATATAGCAGTGGAGTGTATATAAGTTAGCATTTTATTCTGAAAACTACATTTTTTAAAAACGCTGTACCAAGAGCGGTGGAAATTATTTAGAAATCTGGTGCAGTCGTCTACAGAAATACTGCAATATTCAAAAGTAACCAAAGAGAAATAAAACAACGGTAAAGAAGGATGTGAGAAGGAGCACAGCAGAATGCCTACTGCTGCACCATGATCCAGTTCGTACGTAAAACAACATCTTCCTGTTTGCCAATATACAACGAAGGTGAAGAAATTGTTAACCCTTTATCGAATTTGCACACTTTAACATGTTATTGATGTTGACATTTCCTTTGTAGCCCTCGCTCTTTATTTGACTTCACGTTACCGAGACAATAGCGAACAGAATGAAATAACGTCGATCCACAAGAGCTACCATTGTAGGAGAGAAAGAGAAGTGCAGGGTTAACGCATCATCTGTTAGTACTTGTTTTTGACTGGATCAAAGAATTATGCTGGGGGGGGGGGCGTGAGTGTATGATCAGGCATTTTGCCTGAGAAGACAATCAGCGATCAGCGGTGAAGATATATGTATTAACATTTGAGCAAAAAATTATTGAATTCACACTTACACAGTAGCTGTTCAAGTTGAGGTCAGTGTTTAATACTTAAGATGACAGGAATGTTAAGTATAAAGTAAAGTTGTGGAGCCCCAAATTTTTCACCCTATGCCCTTCTCAAAGTAACACCGCTCTATCACTGGGGTCACACTTTTGTTGTTGTTCACAGCTTGGGCATTTGTCTGTACTATGGGACGTTAATACTGTGATCAGGGCAAGTTGTTGTATTTCTTTTAAAGACTTATTATCTATCTGCATTTATATTTTTGTTAAAGGGAATGTTTTGTAATTCTGGCCTACAAACAACAGTTCCTACATAAATACATGACTTAACTACATATCTAGTTTCATGTTATTATTTTAAGAAATAAATATTAAAATTATGACTTCACGCTTTTATCTTTTTAATTATGCAACGTTTAAGTGGGAAGAAAAATCGATAAACGCATGGGAAAGTGACGTCACAGCACGAAGTGTACGTCATTCATTATTACGTCTCATCACAACAAATATCTGTCTCCTGTGGGTGGCGTCATAATATTGTGTGATTATAATAAATTATAGAGCAGTATGTAGTGATTACTGTGACTGCGTGCATATTTGCCTTTATTAACCGTCATGCAAATGCATCGGAACCTCAAGAATTCATTCATCCATTGCAAGACAATGAATAATATATTACTAGGCTGCGTAATTTTTGTTAATTATCCGGCATGCAAATCTAATCTTCTTTTGCGCCACATTACATTCGATTATCTACGGACTCTATGGCTGTGCCTTATTTCTCGTATTTTGTAAATGACCCATTTTCATGCATAATCTGTTTGATATGAGAAGTGGGTTTCAATTTTCTCTACAACATTTCTCTGAAAATCTTTCCATTTCAGGAAGAAATCAAATGTACATAATATTCCTGATATTGTGTCCAATTTTATTAACGAATCTTGAATTTCCTCGACATATTGGATAAAAGTTCGTAAACTAAAATTTCAGGAAAATGCCTCCAGTGATAGCCGAGTTGTCCCGCAAAACCTACGGATTATCGGAGAATTTAATGGACGGACAGGCGTAATGAATGAATCTCGTAGGTGCTTTTAGCAACTTTGCAAAAAAGCCTAAAAATTCCAACACTTTTTTCTGTCTCCGTTGAAAAGTGTTTAAGACCATTTCGGAGCAGTTATCCTTCTTGTTTTTGTTAAAATGTTGCTATAGGCTGTTATTAATTTTACGAATTGGTACACTCCGTAAAAGTGCGTGCTTATTGCTTCATAGCTAGTTACGTGAAGCAGTCTTTCTGTATATTTAATTCCACGTCAGAATTTAATCCTTAATATTTCCGTTAAATGTGCCTAAACTGTTTGAAACTAATCATTTACAAGCCTAGAAGAAGTAGGCACTAACGGGATACGGACATTTTGAGCGCTACACAAATCAGTCCACATTGTTTACTCTCAACGGAAAGTGCTCATTCTTATAATTTCTTTGTGTGTTCATAAAGAAAAGAAAAGCATTTGCCTAAACATCCGGTTTTCAACAACGAGGAACATGATCGTGGGGAAACCTGTTCTTGCTATGACTTGTATTGCCATTTGATGTCGCCACCACGGTGTCAGATTGTGGAGGCTGAAGATAGCGATGTGTCCGAATAGAAAAGGAAGAAAAACACAGAAAAAATTTGCTTTTCATGAGAAATATGTCCCTATGCACACTTCGCGTTTTCCTTCGTACAAAGAATTTACAAATGTACCTGCAAATCGTACTGTGATGGGCTTCGCATAGTCTTCCTCAGGACTTCCTATGACTCCCAGATTGCATGTCCACTCTCCTGAGTCCTCACTGCTGATGGCTGATAGCACTCTAATAGTGCACACTCCCTCTTGCAATGTGTCTTCGTACTTATAATTCCGGTAAAGTTGATCCTGAAGAATATTGTCTGTGCTGAAACGGAAGGCCACACCAGTCGGATGCCGGAACCAGCAGTACTCCACTGGTCTTTGAGCGCTGCATGATAATTGTAACTCCGATCCATCTTTCACAACCACCGGGGTTCTGTGTGTTTCAATCTCAATATCTGGAACTGGTAACATATCACGGTATTTTACTTTACTTATGTATGACACTGCAGCAATTTTTTCAGGATAGTAAGAATAAGTTAATTAATTTTCGTAAAACCGGACTCAATTTGAACCCTTCATCTTGACATAATGTCTGTAACGTGCTTATCTTTGTCGTTTAGCTCTTCGTTAAGGGCATTACGTGGTCTGTCGCACCCACACAAGGGGAAGATGCTTTATTCAACCTTCGCTTTCCAATTCTTTGTTTCTTTATTATTATTTCTTACGAGCAGTCTCATCTCACTTTAAATAAGAAATCAGTTTCAAAACAAATCGTTTTCTCAAACATCTGGCCTCAGTGCGGTAAATTACATCAGCGTATTCAGTTACGATTTCTGCCAACTGTGCTACAAATTCACGATGGCTAATGACACGTGCATAAAGAATTTTCACAGAGTAAAAACAGGGTCTCTTAGGTGAGCCATATTCAAAGTTCTTGTAACCCTGATTCTTGGGGATCATTAAACTGGAGAAGGTAGAATAAAACCCTTCCCTAGAATTGCTTTTACTGCAGCATCATTAATTATGCAGTCATAATAAAAACTCCCACAAAAACACAAACGCTTTCTACAGGGTGATTTATTTTTTATAAAAAGACTAACATATTCAGGAAGTAATCTTACCAGTAATAGCTTTTCCTTTTACAGAGAACAGCTCTGAATGTTTCGCAATTGAAAATCCTCGTTGACACTTCGAATAAGAAGACCAAGTTGTGCAGTATCTGTGATATATGTACTGTCATGACTTACAGTTGAATAAGCCACAAAATATTCATAATTTTTCATGTTAAGTGGGTCCCTGTCACCACGGCATGGCGCGTCCTCAGGTTGCGGATGGAGGAACGGCCTCCAGGTATGGAGGGTAGCTGCGAATACATTGAATAAGCAGTCGCGGACAGCCGACAAGGGGTAGTCCTCCAGCTTTGGGGTTGGGCGAGGTACTAACAACCCTCACCGTAAAAAATTATGATGTTACGAAACAGCCTACAAAGCCTCGGACCTGGACCGATTCTTTGGTACGACCCCAGCTACGGAAAAAGGATATGAGTTTTGGAACATGGAATGTGAGGAGCCTGTATAGGTCAGGGTCACTTATGTCAGTGGTCAGGAAATTAGCCAAGTATAAATTACATTTAGTGGGTGTACAGGAGGTTAGGTGGGACAAAGAAGGGACTGTAAGAGCCGGGGAGTATACTTTTTTCAATGGCGAAGGGCAGGAAAATCATCAATTGGGAACAGGTTTTTTGTGCACCAGAGAATAGTATCAGCAATCAAGAGAGTGGAGTTTGTTAGTGATAGGACGTAATACATAGTGCTGAGAGGCTGCTGGTGTAATATCATTGTTCTGAATGCGCATGCACCAACTGAAGAGAAGGGTGATGATTCAAAGGACAGCTTCTATGAGGAATTAGAAGGGGTTTTTGATCATTTTCCTAAGCACCATACGAAAATTCTGTTAGGAGATTTTAATGCAAAAGTGGAGAGAAAGGATATTTTCAAACCGACTATTGGGAATGAGAGTTTACATCAGGATAGCAACGATAATGGTGTTAGAGTAGTAAACTTTGCCACATCAAAGAATCTAGTTGTTAAGAGCACTATGTTTCCGCACCGAAATATTCATAAATACACCTGGACCTCTCCTGATGGGAAGACTCACAATCAGGTCGATCACATATTGATGGATAGGAGACGGCATTCCAGTATATTCGATGTGCGATCTTTCACGGGGAGCTGACTGTGATACTGATCACTGTTTGGTGGTTGCAAAAGTTAGGGAAAGACTGGCACTAAGCAAACAAGCAGCACAGAAGTTTGATGCAGAGAGATTTAATCTCAAGAAGCTAAGTGAACTAGAGGCTAGGAAACAGTATCAGCTTAAGATCTCAAACAGGTTTGCAGCTCTGGAAAACTTAAATGTTAGTGAGGACATGAATAAGGCTTGGGAAAACATTAAAGAGGATATCAAAATCTCGGCTCAAGAGAGTCTAGGTCTACACGAACGGAAGCAGCATAAACCATGGTTTGATGCAGAATGTGCAGAATTTTTAGATAAAAGGAAGCAGGCTAAAATTCAGTAGTTACGGAATCCAAACCAAAATAATGGAGATAATCTGCACAATGTAAGACGTGAAGCTAGTAGACATTTCAGGCACAAAAAGAAGGAATATCTGAAAGCTAAAATTAATGAAATTGAAACAAACAGTAAGAACAAGAATATAAGAGACTTGTATAGGGGTATCAATGTGTTTAAGAGGGGGTACCAGCCTAGAATTAATGTAGTAAAGGATGAGAAGGGTGACCTGGTTGCAGACTCCCACAGTATTTTGGGTAGGTGGAGGAATCATTTCTCCCAGCTGTTGAATATACACGGGGTTAATGATGTTAGGCAGATTGAAGTACACACAGCAGAGCCACTAGTGCCTGAGCCCAGTGCCTTTGAGGTTGAGATGGCTATTGAAAAACTAAAAAGTAACAAATCACCAGGTATTGATCAGATTCCAGCAGAATTGATTAAAGCAGGGGATAGGATTATTCGGTCTGAAATCCATAAACTTATTATTTCTATTTGGAATAAGGAGGAATTGCCTGAGGAATGGAAGGAGTCGGTCATTGTGCCTATTTATAAGAAGGGTGATAAGACAGATTGCAATAACTATCGAGGCATATCACTTTTGTCGACTACGTACAAAATTCTATCCAACATCCTTTTGTCAAGGTTAACTCCATATGCAGAGGAAATTATTGGGGATCATCAGTGTGGATTTCGACGTAAGAGGTGAACTACTGATCATATATTCAGCATTCGTTAAATACTTGAGAAAAAATGGGAATACAATGAGGCAGTGCATCAGCTATTTATAGACTTTAAGAAAGCCTATGATTCAGTTAAGAGGGAGGTCTTGTATAATATTCTCATTGAGTTCGGTATCCCCATGGAACTAGTAAGGTTAATAAAAATGTGCCTAAGTGAAACATATAGCAGATTTCGGGTAGGCAAACATCTGTCTGACACGTTCCCTATTAAGAATGGCTTGAAACAAGGGGATGCTCTGTCGCCATTGCTTTTCAACTTTGCTTTAGAATATGCCATTAGGAGGGTTCAGGCAAACCAGGAGGGCTTGAAATTGAATGGTACACATCAGCTTCTGGTTTATGCTGATGATGTTAATATATTGGGCGGAAGCATACATAGCATAAAGAAAAATGCAGAAGATTTAATTATTGCTAGTAAGGAGATTGGTCTAGAAGTAAATGCTGAGAAAACTAAGTACATGGTCATGTCTCGAAATCAGAATGCACGACACAATCACAACATAAATATAGATAATAAATCCTTTGAAAGGGTGGAAGAATTCAAATATTGGGGAGCAACCCTAACGAATCGAAACTCCTTTCATCAAGAAATTAAGAGCAGATTGAAGTCGGGGAATGCTTGCTATCATTCGGTGCAGAATCTTTTGTCTTCCAAGTTGCTATCCAAAAACACAAAGATTAGGGTATACAGAACTATAATTTTACCTGTTGTTCTGTATGGATGCGAAATTTGGTCTGTCACACTGAGGGAGGAACAAAGACTGAGGGTGTTCGAGAATAGGGTGCTGAGGAGGATATTTGGGCCTAAGAGGGACGAAGCGACAGGAGAGTGGAGAAGACTACATATCGAGGAACTTAATGACCTGTACTCATCACCAAATATTATTCGGGTAATCAAATGGAGAAGACTGAGATGGGCGGGGCATGTGGCACGTATGGAGGAGAAGAGAGTTGCATACAGGATTTTGGTGGGGAGACCCGAGTGAAGGCGACCACTTGGGAGACCCAGGCGTAGATGGGAGGATAATATTAAGATGGATATTCGGGAAGTGGGATGGGAGGACATGAACTGGATTGAGCTGGCTCAGGATAGGGACAGGTGGCGGGCTCTTGTGAATGCGGTAATGAACCTTCGGGTTCCATAAAATGCGGGGAATTTCTTGACTAGCTGAGAAATTGTTAGCTTCTCAAGCAGGCCTCTGCTCCATGGAGTTAGTTAGTTATATTCATAATTTTATTTAAGCTTACACTCTATGTACCTTGCCAATCCTTTACGCAATAAATTACTCTACAAACAGAAAAAGTGATGGTTTTAAGAATCTACTCTTTTCCGAGAATAAATATTTTTACTGGCTCCATTGCGAACTCCTTCACACGCTCACAATCTGTAGGTACTTTGATTCCTTTGCCATAGTTTGTGAAAGAACTAAGTTACATTTTTTTGCAGAATTCATCCCGTTGTAGTATATCATACTAAAACTGTCAGAAGTGCTACAGTCAACCACAAAATGTTATTAGTTTCGTCAGTATGTGTAACATGTTTTGTTCGTAGCGACCATCCTCAGGCTTTTAAATACATAACTTCGTGACTCAAAATAAAAAGCATATATACATATATCTATTTTATTTTGCGTTTTACAAGTAATGTATTTAAATACATAAGGATGGTCACTAAGACAGAAAAATGTAGAATGGAAGAAAAGTGTGGGAGATAACAAGGCCAAGGAAGGAAAGAATACCAAACAAACTATCGCATAAAAGGAAGGAAGAAAAAATATAAGTACATGAATAAACAAAAATATAAATAAATACAAATGAATGTAGAAAAATAAAGAGATAAAAATAATAAAAATAAATAAATAAATAAAATTATTATTACAATAAAATAGAATAAGACGAGAAAACTGAATAATCACTTACGGAAAATAACCAAGTACATGATGTAGGGGTGCAAAATAATCAACCGATAAAAAAATTAGGAGAACCCTAACAGTATGAATAAAAATGAAAGGAACCAGACAGCAGATGTAGAAAAAAGGACGGGGTACAGGAGCAGTTAGAGCTGGAAGTGAGGGGGGTAAGAAGGAAGATGATAGAAACAGAAGCAGGAAGAGGGAAATGTGGCCCTCAAAAGAACCGTGGGACAGTAACAGCTAACTTGGAGGAGGGGGGGGGGGGCGCCGTCTACTTTCTCTAAAGAGGCTAAATGTGCCAGGCCGCGTAATGTATCAGAAGACAGCAGATCTCACCTCCCGCTCAAGATTGCCACACGTATCTTTAAGTAAAGTTTCGTAACGACAGCACAAGTTGTGTTCTTTTGGTACTGACTTCAACTTGTTGCAAAGGAGGCAAATAATTATAAGCGGTAGCGCGGTAAAATATAAAGGTTTTCCCATTTTTCTGGAAATAGATGACTTTTTGCTTCTAATTACCTATTCCTCACTTTTGATTAAGTAATTACAAAATAAAATTAAAACTACAGGAAGGTTGCAATATCAACACAGGAAATTTAGTTGGAGAAAAGAGAAATCAGATGCACGAGAAGAATGCGATCTAGCCTCCAAAACACAGGCTCTAACTTCTCTAACAACGGACCATGCATAGCAAACCTGTACTTTGCTGAGTTTTGGGCGTAATATCAATAATTTTGTCCTGAAATCTACAAGGGTAGATATTTTCTTCGATTTATTGCCAACAGCAATTTTGAGGTTCTTGGGGATTTTTTAATGCTGTTTTCGCTTCCATATAAACCTTGAAATAAATTGAATTAAAGTGACCGCGAAAATGATCGTGTAAGGACCACTTTACTGCATTGTACTCTAGGATGAACCCCCTAGGATATTCCCAAATCCTTCGCAAACTTTGCCACCCACCGAGTCATATATTCGAGAACCTTTGTTTTTCTTCCTTACCTTTCAGAAATGTAACGGCTATGGATAAAATGTACGAGAAGCAGCAAATTTACGTTAATATTTTTGGGCAGTGAACAAAGGAGATCTTAGACGAAAACGAATTATTAGACACTTGGGCCGGCCTCATTCTGTAATTAGAACACCCTATAATTAGATCAATAGAAAGTACGCATTAAATAAAGTTGTGGAATCTGCGTTTCAACGCCTGGTAAAAAATGTAACCGCCACAACATGATGCCGAGCAGTGAGCTGTAAATACTACTAACTTCAAACTTAGGTCGCTGTACCGGGGGGGGGGGGGGGACTCACACTGGGGCCCAATGCATGGGTACTAATTTAAACGTCTGTAATTACTCAGCACTCAAAGCAAACAAGGCTTTTTGATGCAGTTGCGACCAGTCCATGGCTTTGCCGTCTGTTTCTACAAGATCTGTTTAATGCCGATTCTGGCACGTGCGATATGACGACGTGTGGCTGAGGGAAAGGTTTCTTACATTTCTAAGTATCGTATCGCCTTCATCTTCAACGATCAAGCATTTCCGCCTTGCGGTACTCGAAACGCAGGGGGAAATTAATGCGACCACAGAGCGTCACATCGCAGAAGACGTGAATTCTCAGCAACATCGCTGTGAGAACCTCAAATCACACAAATCTTCAATGTTATTTTCACGTATGCCTAAGTATTTCAAGTGGTCTCCTCCATTAAATATCTTGATTAAAACTGTACGTGCGCTTCTAGTTCTCTGCACACGTCCAGTTCCAAAGCAATTAGAATATGGCTGTACAGCATGATCCTGCCATTGTGTTATATTCGCTTATCTCCAATTACCCTCTCTCCGTCCTTCCGCGTCTTCTTACGGGTACCCGTAAAATGTAAGTAAATTTAATTGACGGGAGTCCTGCCAAAATGTTAACATCTTGCAGACGAACTGTGCTAAGAACTGTAACTCATGCAGTGTAACAAACTTCGCTACGTAACCCAGAAACAGAAAGCTATGCGATAATGGAGGTCTCACAGCGGTGCCGATGGTGAATTAAGTCTTCTAGGATACTACGTCTTGTCAACTGTTAAACGGTTACCGACTTTTCGGAGGATCGTACCGCCTCCTTCTTGAGGGTAGGGCAGTTCAAGAAGACTTAACTGCTTGACCCTTAAGACGAAGGCAGCACGAGTCTCCAAAACGTCGGTAAATGTTTACCAGTCTTCACGGCGTACATCTGAAGGTCTTAAATCTTCACACCAGCCACTTTTAGAAGAAAACTGAACTTACATTCACTTGACACGTTCAGAAAGCCAGACCACTGTGTTGACCGGTGTGCCACTGAGCATTTCCACACTCCCTTGTCTTCTTCTGTCACGTTGTGAATCGTCAGACCGCAGTGACCTCTACTGAAGCCGTCACCGAAATAGCTGTAGTTGGCGTTCCCTATGCCTTCTTTCGGAAGAAGCACTTCACCGTCAGGCCGAGTAAAACGGCAGTCCGTTACCGGTCCTGGGTGTATACTGCAGAGCAAGCTCTTTCCATTCTTAAACCCCTCTGAATGGCTGACATTTGCTTCGATGTCTCCTGCAGCAGAGATTGAGTAAAAGTTATTTAAAAATCTTTGAGATCTAAGTGCCTTTTAAAAGATATATCTAAGAGTGAGCAATTCTTTAGTGATCTCAGCCTATCTGTAACAGCGCCCAAATTATGGTACCAGGTTGAGTGAAACGTGGTGAGATACACCTAGAGACACTTTTATAGAATCCGTCAATTTGTGGTTCAATCTGATTTATTGAATTGTTACGTATGCTTTCAGGAGGTTTTGAAGAATCTGGTATTTGGAATTTCTGTTATACGCGTGTTCGTATATGCGAATTAAATTTGCTTCCATTTATTACGGCAAGTTCAGTTCTCTAAGAACGCCCATTAGCACGGATGTTTAAGTATTTATTGTAAAAGAAAACAAAAAGAAAATTTGCAGATATCCATAAAAAGTGCCTTATGTCTCGCAAAGTATTTGCAGAAACGTACTGATTTTGAGTACGTCAGCCGTAGGGACAAGAGCGCCTGTAAAATATACAGCCTTCAAAGCGAAATTTTCAAAGGCAACCCCGGAAAGTATTTGCCGCCTTTATACAAATGTTAATTGCTTATTCAATATAAGAACTCCTTTGACTACTTGTAATTTTAAATTAATTGAAGAGAATTTATTTCTTTATGTTATTAAATTTCGTCGGGACTTTCATCGAAAAATACACTACCAGTATTAAAAAGTGCCCTAGAAGAAAGTTTGAATTAACAGTGATTACGAAACTGGGGGCTCTATATCAGAAGTTCATTTTTATCTAGTTTCTTTTCCTTTAATAAAATTCTATATTACCAAAGAATTCTATACTTTTATAGTACAATATAGTGTACAGAATCTCTATTACTCATAATGAATTGTTTTCCTTACTTTTTTTTACATCGATTTCCTGAACAAGTGTCTCATTCGTTAACTTTCCATCAATTCCAAAAACAAATGTCCAGTTTCCTTCGTCAGCATCAGTGACGATGTTCTGTGTGTAATTGCAAACAGATGCACGCTGGACCAGCTCCTTTCTTGGATTCCAAATTTCACAATATTTGCTGTATGGTTGTTTTGGTATGTCGAGTGCCTGTGTGTCACCGATAAGCCATTCCTTTGCAGGTATTTCTCCGCTATTGATTTGGTCCAACGCTGAAATTATCAGTCATTTATGCTCTGTTATATACAATTGTTTATAGCGATAAATAATGGGATCTATACCTTGAATGTTCTCATGAAACAAAAATTCATTAGCCTAAAAACAATTTTTAGTAAATTTACAGAAAGTATTTAGGAACAATATAATTTGCGATAAAACATAAATAAATAATAGTGAACTTCGAAAAGTTTACAGCACACATATGTTAAACCTTTAAAGACGGAGCGCGTCTGTTTTATATAAGGACTCAGTGCGTACCGCGCTGTAAACACTCTCCACTTCGGTTATAAAAACCAGTCTCTTAATGTTTTATAAGGCAAAGTTGCTGTTTGTTCTGAGATCCGTACAAAACACGCAAACGCAATGTGGGCACCACGTGGAATTTGTGAATGTTAAACCTGGTGGTATGTAAAGTTACCGCTAGCCTTTAAATGTTAACATACAGACAACTGTCATTTCACGCCAAGGTTACGTTCCTGAAAAATGTCGCCCAAATCGAAATCACACAAATCGAATACAAATTTCCCATTTAAAACAACGTGTTTCCTGAGGATCAGGGGACTGACAACCTCATCCTATATAGTGTACGACTATCTCACTAGCGGACGTACAGACCTGTAGAGTATGTATGTATTGTAGGTACAGTTTATACACATTTCTATACAGTACGCATACTTTGTATACAATAGATTTATTTATTTCTAAGGAAGAAATATAAGAGACTCAGATTCTCAGATTTTGGTACGGTTCATTCAGATAGGTCTGCAGCAGTATTGCTACAAACAAACACTTTAGTTCCTGACTTAGCATTTTCTTTAATCCTATCAGCATTATCACGAACTGTATGTACGCTGCTATGAACGAGTCTAACCTTACGGCATATATCAGCAGTTCATTCACCCTTTTCACGTACGCTTATTACGCTTATTTTTTCAGTGCCGATTGTCTCTCGACGATTTTTCACTTGGGTTGCAGTACAAGATGCAGATTTAGGTTTCTCATTCATATTGATAAGAAAAGCCAATGCTGTTGAACAGCAAACCAAATTAGACGCTGCTTATGTCACTAAATACACGTGAATGACGGCGTGACAGTGACGTCACTTCCTGCTAGCCTCTTACAGAAGATAACCGTGACCACGGATCGTTTATGCCAAATCGCGTAAACTGAAAATTATCGAGTAAATTCGATAAGCGAGAAAACGTATCGTCTATGCCAAGTAGTGGTAAAGCGAAAATTATTGCGAACATTCGAAAAATGGTGACTATTTTCCAATCGCGTTAAATCTAAAAGCGCAAAATGAAATCGCGTAAAACGAGAGTTACCTGTATTCTATATACACAATTAAAATGCATGTATGTATTGTGGTGGTGTTTAGATCTCATTATGTAAGGTAATAAACTGCTGTGCTTGTAACATGCAACTGACAGACACTGTGGAAGAATACCGTCGCTTGACGGTGTATGTGTGTAAGGGACGAAGGAGTATCCGTTAGAATAGAGCATCTTGGATTGAGCATTCATAAAATGATGAATTACAGTCCCGTTTCATCGCCAAGTGATAGAATGCCTACTGGGCTTATATACTATACAGTTATACATAGTCTACTGCATGAAATATAAAATATAAATAGGAACACCGGCGGGAAATAAATATGATAATTGTACTAATTAATTAATTTGCGGTAGCTACAGAGATTACAGCAACATTCTAAATTATCTAAACACCGCGATTAATCTCTGAATGGTCTAGTAGGCTAAGTGTGATACGGTGGGGGGGGGGGGGATAAAATTGCTTCCGTTCTTGAATGCATCCCCATATATTTGTACAAACAAATCATTGCTAACAGAAAGCCGCCTGTTCTTAAAACTAGATGTCTTGTAGAGTAAGACTGTAATATTGGTAGTTACGTTCATTGAAAACCATTGCTGACGAGGGACTACTCTATCTGACAGTTAGAACTGAATGTCTAGTTCTGAAAAACTTATCTGACAGCAGAGGCCGAAATTCAGTACAACCAGTACGATTCTGTCATTGGAGATCCTCAAGCAGTTTCATTCACTTTCCAAACTGAAAAACTTTTACCCTAAGGCCATTCACATTCATTCCTTAAAAATCATCCAGTGTCACAATACCACCTGATGTTTTGGGTGCATTTTACAAGCAAATATGTATTTGGAATGAAATATATTTTTTCATCTCTCAGTCCTAAGATATTTACTGTAACGTCATAAATTTACCATCCCATTTATTCCCTAATTAAGACTACACAATTCCAGTGACATTTGAAGCCAGCCGTCTCGTTCGTCGTTTCCTCTTCCCATAGAATAGGTCTTATGAGCGACCCTTGTACATCTCGGAATATTTCAACCGCTTGATTTGTCTTATATCCTAATCCCTTATTGAGTATAAAATCCCCTGTTTCCAGGCACTTCCAATTCATATCCTGTTCCTTAAATTCAGAAACTATTTCCTAACACCTACAGAATAACCGAAAAGGCATTCTTTACATACAGACAGGCACACGTAGGGAACGTCTCACTAGTCTGCCTACAGAGCGGCTGTCCTCACGGGAGCGGTATCTCATACGAACGTTCCAACCGCCGAGACTGCACATTGCGTCTTCCCCTTCAGTGCAACTGGCGTCACAGATTTCCAAGTGCCGGCCTTCAATTTCTAAGCACGCCATGCACCATCTAAAATACTGCCTAGAACACGAGAGGGCTCTTTTATTGAAATACAGTATTGGCAATTTTTGTTGAAAATTATCTGTCAGTTCTTGCAAAGAATGCGAAATCCCCCATGTTTTCCCTGCTTCTGTCAGTTCCCTGAAAAATGGTTTCAGGTTTAATTTAACCTAAGTGTCTAAATTTATTTCCTGAAGAAAACGCGAACCCTCTGATTTTGCAGGCATTTACTGCACTTTAAGATGATGTAAGGGAAAGTTCATGAAATGGATTGTAATTTTCCTACACGGATAGCTCTTACTCTGGCTGTTTACGTCCGTAATTATTGTAAAACATATGTCATCCAAGAAGAATACAAGTTTTTATATTTCATTCTTGTTCCTGCGATATTTTTTCTGCTTTTCCTTACATTCTCCTTATTTACGGCATCTTGCCGGACCCATATGCACTTTGAAAAATGTGCAAATAAATCCGTTCTCAGCAACAGAATACTTTTCCACATTAGCTTATCCCTTCTGTCTATCCCTAGCAGAGCAGACAATATGATGTAACAGCCGGCTAACACGTCTTGCGTAAACGAGACGTTATTTCCTTATACTCGGAACAAAGATGAGTAAGACGCTTTGTACACACACACACACACACACACACACACACACACACACACACATGTGCATATCTTGAAGTTGAGTGATCTGGATTGTATGCTGATAGCGTTATGGTTCTGAATATTGGGAAGCATTGAAAGAATTTATTTCACTCCTAATTCTTCACTCCATCTCATTAGGTGTTCACAGGTGTGTAAAGTACTGAAAATTTTAAAATCATTTGTTAAGCTCTTAACCTACTGAATGGGACAAAATTCACAGCATATGGAAGTCTTTTAAAGAACGCACCATAGTACGTCACATTTGGCGAGGGCTTGCTGTGTACTTCTGTCATAATTGTAACGTTCGTGCATGCAGGCGCGCTAACGTCTGCCGAACTGTTTAGTTTTGAAGACAATTTGTGCGAGCAATGTGCCAGTTTGTTACTTTTTAATTTCGTTTTCTTTAGTTTAATACCAGCATATCATTACGCACCATAGTCTTGGTATCTGAGGATACTTACGTATAACCGTCACCGCAAACTCTGCGAATGTGTAAGCTCCACCACTGCTGGACATCCGAAGTGTCCAATTGCCACTATCACTTGTGGCCACACCTTCAACTTTAAATCCACACTCATCTAGAAACCAAATTTAAGTTTTTTTAAGAACATTAAATTACACCAAACTGTAATTCCAACTGTTGTATTGTAGGCTCTGTCCGTGTAGGCGGGGATCTGTGTACTTGTGCTTGTGTGTGACGTGAAACTGCGTAAGTGTAACTAGGATGGTGCTGACTCTGACAAATTTCATGTCTCTTCTGAAGACCTTGAAGGGGTCAGGCTCCAGTTACAAATGAGAAAATGTCCTTTCGTGGAGAAAGGTGGGAACAACTGTGTAACGAATGTCCAATATTTTAACACAGAATGGCTCGGTTTTTCAGAGTGAAGACTGTTGCGAATACGGGAGAGTATCTTTGGCTTAAGCTTCCGTGATTGCAAGAGAACACCGTTTCGATGGTCAGTTCAGTTCTCGGATTTAGCAGAGGACCAACCATACCCATTCTATTGGCTGACCCCTTTCCAACCTGAATACATGTACTTTGAGTCGAATAGGTCAATTTCGTATGAGGGTCATCGCAAAATACCCAGCTGTATCTACCGACTGCACTGGCCCTTTGATTTGCCAGGGAATACGTCTAGCAGTCTTAAAGATGAGCACTGCAGTGTTCTTCAGGACTCTGATGGCGATCCTGCAGTCTCCAAGGCAGTGCAGTTGGAGGATCTATGTCTCGTCCTAACTGTTGAGAGGCGTCGACTAGAAAGACGTTGGTATGCCCGTCGCGTCATCTGCTTACAGAACCAACTCAGCCTGGCTAGGAATTATTTGGCATGTCTCTCACCCAGAGGGTTAAGAGGACGGGGAACACGAGTCAACAGTGAGCCACTGCAGTCTACATGCTACGGTCAGTCTGTGCTTCTAAAGATGTTTGAAAATCTGGAGAGGTGAGGTGGGAGTGTATTTTTCAACGGGTTGTTTGGGAAACTGAGAAAGGATAGCTTTTAGAGGGAAAATCAATCCTTAAGGTTTCGAAAGTCTTAGCCGCATCCAGGAATACTGAGCCTGTTAGCCTTCCCTGTTGATTTCCTGTTGCCATTTTCAACGCGACGGACCAGCTGCACTTATACCGTGTCTATGGGTCGGCACCCGAACTGCTCGTCACGCACCAGACCCTCTCGTTTATTTTTTTACCATCATAGCGAGTAGGATCTTTCCAGAGATTTTCTAGTTATGTGATGCAGACTTATGTATGGATGGGCTAAAAGTCAGCGCAGGGCCCTTAAGAAGCTTCAATATGGATACCACGCGAACGTGTTTCCATGCTGGTGGGACTGTGGAGAACACCGGTAAGTACTTTTGTGAGAAATGTTATTCGAACGCTTAGGCAGATATTCAGGACTCTATATGTTTTACCGTTCGGGCCTGTAGGCTTGCCTACCACAAGGCACCTGATGGCTTATTGGGCACCGAGGTGCTGGTTAACTTATTTTCATTTGTAAGAGAATAAAGTTATTCTCGTGTCACCTCTTTGAGTTTAACACAAAGTCACTGCCTCTCCCGACTGGATTAAGCGTGAAGTAACTGGGAATTGAGAGTCAGCCAGTGCTTCTGCTTTCTCAGCCTGTGAGACAGCAAGTCTTTTCTTACAACCAAAAAGGGTGAGGAAGATGGGACTGAAAAAATGTCGTAAAATATCTTCATAATCCATTAATGTGGACTATGTACATTACTCTTTCGTTGTTTGCAAGATTTTCAGATTTCCTTTCGTTTTCTTCTTGTTACGAAAACAATATTTGGATTGCCAATCGAAGTGCTGCGCAGAATTGTAAGTAATACTTAAACATCTGTTTCGTAGAGAATCTTTAAAACTTACCTTTGGTTCCCCAGTGATTAGAAGAGTTATGCGAAGAATCCAAAAGAATGTCAGATGTTCCATTCGGGTACAATACCTCACAATTTTTACCATTATCATTTTCAAAAGAATCTTCCAACCGTAGATAGAAGTTCTCATCCTCTACTACTTGTAGTGTACCAGTAGGAACGCCACCTGTAGGAAATAAATTTTATTTGATTTAAAAATCTCACACAGTCATTTAATTTAAACAAAATAAGGGCGTTTTAAATATAATTTAGAACTATGAGCATTTTTAACTCTCTTAAGCACAGAGGTAATATTTGTAACACCCGCTTTAACATGTAGAACAAAAAACTTCGGGCGCAGAGTATATTGACTTGTTTTGTGTAATTGTCAGCTAAAGAGTGATTGTTTCCCTGAACAGAAATACGTGATTGGTCATTGTAATTGTGTCTCCGTGTGTTTAACTCTGAGGTGAGAAACAGAATTTTGTATAATATATGGATGAATGCCATGTTGTAACAGATATTAATTCCAGCAACAGTGCAGTATACAAGAGAAAATGAAGTTCTTCGGACTTTGGGAAGGAAAAAAGAGAAACAGAACTTGACTCCAGGGTTTTAGGCAAGTTCTGAACGAACGTACGTAAAAACCGTAATAAGAGTTTGTCAATTTAATAACTGGAACTTTGTCATTAAAGCACCCCTTAGTTCAGGAGAATAAGCTGTCATACTACGTGAGTAAGATCTGTTTTCGCAAAGCGATGAAGTATTGATACGAAACTCTTTCTATGAAAGACGGAGAAGATGAATTAAAGTAGCATACGCAATAGAGCAGCAGTAAATGCAGTGTGAAACAGACAAGTGGCTGCACTGTAGAGTTCCACAATATGTACTCGTAAGTACGTCCGTGTTACGTGTATATAAACAGTTTATAAGCACACATTATTGGCTCAATGGATAATGATGTAGTGTGAGAACCCACAGGTTTGTTCAAGAAGAAAGTCTGCGGTTCAAAAATATACCGAAATTTTTCAGGTAATATCCCTCCCTAATAAGAACTCAAGTAATCAGCAGTCGTCTAACAAGAATATTCAAAATGATCAACTTTGCTCCGCTTTTCTTGATAAACATTTATCTCTTGCACCACACAGATCCTGGAGATCAAGTTAGGACTTTCAGTTGCGACAGGTCGATAGCCTCCTCGAAAGCGAGTTCTCCAGCGAGCGTTGTCTAATATTTCCTCTTTCAAGTTCCGGTATCTTATCTTTTCCTTAAGGTCATCCAGTAGCTGCTAACGTCTTCTTATTCGTGTCTTCGTCCCTTAGATCTTTCCTTCTGTCATTCCGTCAAAAAAGTTTTTAAAAAGCAGCTCCTAAGCAAGATGTGATAAATTCAGTTGGCCTTCCGTTGTTTTATTTGTGTATACAGTTCCTTTCTTTCTTCACTCTATGTACGCCTTCTCCATTTTTCACATAATCGGTCCAGCGTCCTTTTCCACCCTTCTCCAACACCATATTTCACATCTTTGCGGGTACTTCTGATCTACTTTCCGAAGTGTCCACTTTTCAGCACCTTATACACCTATGCGCCGAATGCAGCAATTCAGTAGATCTTTCCTTAAATTTAAGTCCATTTGCCTGTCATCTTCTTCTTCTTCTTCTTCTTCTTCTTCTTCTTCTTCTTCTTCTTCTTGTTTCTCTTCTTTTTCAATGTCCCTTTACTCACGGCAAACATGGACTTGGGTTCACACGTACACCTCGCAACACGTGCTATCGGGCTGTCAATGTAGCTGAAATATTCCACATTCCGCACCTGTTTTTGATCAAGCATGAATTGCACTTGTGATGATTGTTTTGATATTCTCATTGCCTTAGGATGTTCCTCATTCATTTCCATTTCATAACATCTTTCAATTTCAATTATTGTACCAGTCTTGCTCTGTAGTACCATTTCTTCCTTAGCCAGTAGCACATCTTTTGCATATTTCGCAGTGCCAATTACTTTTACCCGATTCTGCAATACCCAAATCTTTCAAGAGATTTCTTGATAATATATTCGTTCTATACTTGACAAATATCTGTGACAAAAACCAGCCTTCTCTACCCCTTTTCCAATTTTCATACTCTTTTCTTAATCTCGTCCAGTCGTACTGTCACACATTGATCCGTTTTCTGATCAGATTTCTTTCTCGCCAGCCGACATCACGGTGCTTTAGAATCTGGGTTAATTTGTCCCTGTTTACACGACCAAATACCTTCTGGCAGTCTACGGAGTAGGCAAACACTCCTTCATCTATATTCATAGTTCTTTCTGGCATTAATCTCAGCATCCGAATTGCTTCCCCACCCTCTCCAGAGACTAAATTTATCTCCTTCAAATACGTCTTCAGTCGTTCTTTTTCCAGCCTTCCACCACTCATTCGAGCTGCCATATTTCCTGCGTGTCCGACGGGGCTGATTGTTGCATATTATAGCTTTGGTTTCTTATTTAAAGCAAACACTCTAACTTCAATGACATCTTGAGGCTACACCCCTGTTTCTTACATGTTGTTGATCAGTTGTTTCTTAGTTCAATACCATCTCTTCCCAACAAGTACAGCAGCAGGTGCCTTAATATTTACTCTAGCCTTCTTATTCCTGATCTGCTTGATAGCTTTCTCCACTTCACTACGCAAGAATTAAGGGCTTTCCAGGTCTGTATCTACTTCCTCCTCGGATTACACTTTCTGATTTTCTGGACATCTGGCTCGATCAGTAAGTTCTGTAATACATTTCTCCGAGATTTTTATGCTGTATATCAAATCCTAAGGTCCTCTTCTTTGAAATTTCATGAAATCGTCTATTTGATGTTAAGGTATTTCCTCTTAGCTTTGCCTGTGCCTCCTTTTAATTTCTCCTTCATTCTTCTCTTGTGCCTTCTGTCTTTGTTGTTGACATTTAACCACTTCTTTCGTTAATTAATTTTACTCTTTATTTCCTTACAAATCCATGGTTTTCTCGCTCTCCTCTCAACTGTCCCGACAGACTCACTCATAGTGTCTAACACATATTCGTTCATATAGTTTCACTGCACTGCCACATACATATTTTCACATTCGATTTTACAAAGTTTTTTTCTACAATATTTTGCATTTCCTCTCGTTGGGCGTGCAAAAAGTACTCAATATAACATACAATTTAGTTTTATCTCCTTAATTACACTCCGAACTGGATTTCAGAACTGTAAATTTTGGACACGTGCAAACGCATACCGGTTCTTCAGCACTGCATCACAGAATTAAACAGTGCAAAGAATAACGCACTGCAAGGAGACGGACACTTCTTCTGCAGTGTAACAGAAGCAGAACGTTCACCAACTGGAGCCTATCCTCCTAAATTATATGCAAGTTTATATCTTGCAAACACATTTTAATATTATCCTGAAGTCTCGCCCAAAAACAAATTTTCAAGTGGCTTTTCATTCCAAGAATATTAACCAAACTCTTCCTTTTTTAAGTGTGTCATGTCACAAAGCTGTCAGTTGGTAAGATTTAATAACGTCAGTGATGGATGAGTGGATACGTAAAATCAAGAATGGAATGACACTGACAAGGGAAAATCGAACTACCTGTCCCACTCTCATTTTTCATCAGAAACTCCACTCTAATTTGTTCCTTTCACTTCTGTTGCCAGATATTAAGTAAACACCCACCATTTTCTTCGTGAATTTAAGGTTACAATGGATTCTCCTCACCGTATTTTAATACCACTTTTAAAACCGTCTCTGGCGTAAGGTACCGCCCGGCTCGCACACCTAATTACACGGATTCGACACTTTTCACCACACCAATGTGACTGTCTTGGTCATAATGATATTATTTTCAAGGTCTGAACACACGTTTTCTAAGTATGTCACACTAGCTAATTTTCAAACATCTTTGCCCCAAAAGGGCTGGAGATAAATTGCACTTTGAGTGAAGGAAGTGCCTTTCCTTTCCTCTACTGAGGCGCAACAGCCCAAAACGGGCCCAGGCCGCCTCCTTCTGGAAATTTCTAGATCAGACTCAGACACACCACACTCGTTAGGACTCCTCTGGACGAGTGATTAGTCCGTTGCAGAGACCTCTACACGACAACACACAAACACTCACAAGAGACAATCATTCATGCCCCGGTGGGATTCGAACCCACGATCTCCGGAATCGCTAGGCCGAAGGCTCACGCCTTAGACCGCGCGGCCACGGGGATGGGCGTAAAGTGCCTTTCAGTGCACAAATTACCGAACAGTGCAAAATGTGTACCAGTACAAAAGTGGCACTGGCGTTCAAATCGCTCTGCAGGTTAAAATGTGCCCTATATTGCACAAATTGCAGAAGAGATTACATAGTGCACTTCAGTGCAGAACTTCGATTACAGTGTACAGAGTGCACTACAGTGAATAAATTGCTGTTGGGTTCATAATTTACAGTGTAAAAACTGGAATACTTTGTAAACAGTGCACAGTAAAAATAAAGCAATCCCTGTACACCCTAAAGTTTCCAGGAGGCTGAGGCTCCCAGAATTTCTAGAATATCAGCACATTAAGGTGGTAAGGTTCTTAGCCCTACACACCGGCAGCCTTTACCCACCAAAAAATATTCCTGGTGTTGATTTCTGTTAGAGGCTGAGTCGAAGTCAGGGCCACATCGCAGCCGAAATGATTATCTCAGTTAAAAATTTCGATGACACCATCGGGAACCAACCTGCAAACTTCCGGCTTATAGCACAGCGCCTCAACCAAAAGCGCCACCGCGAAACATTTTCTTCGTAATATGGGCCACTTTTGAAAAGTTCAAGGGCTTTAATTTAAGTCTGGTGTTTATAGACTTGACAAGAAAGAATCAGAATTTAATTCTCATAAAATTGTTAATACTAAATTCTGTTATTATATTTAATTAACTCCGGCAAATTGTTTTGACGCACATTATGCAAAATGAAAGCCACAAGTGTTCACTATGCCTTTATTCTGTGTACTTTACTGACATAATGCGTAAGTGCTGGAATGGGAAGGAATTAACCGGTCAGCATTAGCACACAGACGTTTGTGATCAGTTGTTTAAAGTCATTCTTCCAAAGAGGTTGTATAGGTAATCAAGTAAAGTAATACAAATATAAGGAAACTATATTTTCTTACCACTACGCAGGTAAACATAAAATGTGTCTTCTCCGACGGTTCCATTTCTCATCTTGTATTCTAATCTGTAAACACCAGTCAATATTTTACTTGTGATATTGACTGTAAAATCGCAAGGACCATAAGATAGGTACAGATCCGCTGGAATCTCGCATATCTCGCCAGGCAAGGACGGGAGCGTGGTCGGTGTGACAGAACCAGCACCATACTCGTAATGGCAGACGGTCTTGTTTGGCAGCGTAAGTGTGCATTCAGATGCTGAAATTGTGCTACTGATATGAACAACTTCATTCAGGTTAATGGTTTCCTCTGCTCCTTGCACTGCAACAAGATTGAAAATTGATTACTTCTTTTAGAGCAGTGGAAATTGTGTGGACAGTCTTCTTCATTAGTCATATTGCTGTAACAGGGTGTAGAGAAATATGATAAACGGCTCAAAGTACATTAGTCACTGTGCTTAGTCTTCAGCAGCTTGCTGCCGTTTCAAAAATTTTATTGAATACTGCATAACGAGCCATTGCAGGTGTCCCGAACCAGAAGTAATTAGAGACTCGCAATTGGGTACTGATTTACATTTCCTGTACAGGCTGAGGGCAACCAAATATAACTTCTTCGCATATATTTTGTGATACATTTCTGTTTAAGGAATACCTAAATGTATTTTAAAATTACAAAGAATCTGTTCCGTGTTTTGCTTTTATTACACAGCATTTTGCAATTTGCTACAAAAATTAAGTCGCCACTGAAAATTAATATCGGTATGCCAAGTTTCACAGAGGAAGAATTTTGAAAACCATTTTCTAGGTAGAACCGTACAATGAGTTCACGTCACTCTAAAACAGGAAAAACTTATTAAGGATGTTAGCCTGTTTCGGCCAGATTCAGTGCCGGTCAGAATAAACAAGAAGCAGCTCTCATATGGAGCAGAAGATAAGCACATTAAGACCCCAGAGAATAACTTGCAGTGAAGTTTCAATTTGCCATTCTAAACGCTGCAGTTCATTCGGTAGAAGGAAGATTCTCACAAATGCATCAAATCGGTTCCACACTTGCCTTCTTGTACAGTATCCACAGCTAGCATTTCCGAACGTCGGAACAAATGTCGGAAAACTGCAGGCTAGTGGTCTCAAATATAGGGTATCTGTGCTTCTGATTTGTGACGTTAAATGCAAGCCACTTGTAGACGAGTTCCCAGTGTCGCAGCCTTAAAATATGTATCGAATTTTATACGTAAAGACAAGAAGGGGCAATATACCTATAACGTGAAATTGAAAAGCATTCATATTGTTGCGTGCAGGGTTCTTGTAATTAACAAACTAAATAACTCCATGCAGCAGAGGCCTTCTTGAGGAAATAACAGTTCCTCAGCTAGTCAAGAAATTACCCATATTTCATGGAACCCAGATGTTCATTACCGCATTCACAAGAGCCCGCCACCTGTCCCTATCCTGAGCCAGCTCAATCCAGTTATGGCTGCCATCCCACTTCTTGAAGATCCATCTTAATATTATCCTCCCATCTACGCCTGGATCTCCCAAGTGGTCACCTTCTCTCGGGTCTCCCCACCAAAATCCGGTATGCACCTCTCTCCTCCCCCGTACGTGCCACATGCCCCGCCCATCTCAGGCTTCTCGATTTGATTACCCGAATAATATTTGGTGATGAGTACAGGTCATTAAGTTCCTCGTTATGTAGTCTTCTCCACTCCCCTGTCGCCTCGTCCCTCTTACGCCCAAATATCCTCCTCAGCACCCTATTCTTGAATACCCTCAGTCTTTGTTCCTCCCTCAGTGTGAGAGACCAAGTTTCACACCCATACAGAACAACAGGTAAAATTATAGTTCTGTATACCCTAATCTTTGTGTTTTTGGATAGCAACCTGGAAGACAAAAGATTCTGCACTGAATGATAGCAAGCATTCCCTGACTTCAATCTGCTATTAATTTCTTCATGAATAGAGTTTCAATTCGTTATGGTTGCTCCCAAATATTTGAATTCTTCCACCCTTTCAAAGGATTTATTATCTATCTTTATGTTGTGATTGTGTCGTGCATTCTGATTTCGAGACATGACCATGTACTTAGTTTTCTCAGCATTT